>JASVEL010008640.1:0-61300 GCA_032618575.1 Nicotiana noctiflora
CACAACTATGGACGCCGCCTAGGTTTCCGCCGCGTGTGGCGGCGGCCGGCCACCTTTCCGGCCAAAAGTTACATCAAAACCTTCTCCTCCTCCTCCTCCTCATCACTATCCCATTATCCTTTTCCTTCAAAACCAACCGAAACACCCCCAAATCTCAAACCCTAGTTCGCGCCGCCACCCCCCCCCCACGACGGCGCACCACCCAAAACCACCCAAAATCACACCCCCACCATTCTTCTAACATCCCTCAACTGTGACACAAAAATTCTAAGCCAAAAGACCACTGGAAAATACCATAACTGATTCGGTTTCAAGAATATTAAGTCCAAAGCGCCGGTTTTTTCAAGACTCGACAGATTTCATTCCAAGAATTTTAAGAAGGCTGCCGGACTCAAGTTTATTCAAGAAAAACGAAGAGAAAACAAAAAATAAAAGGAAACAAGAAGAAAAACAGAAATAACGGCAACAAGAGAGCTAAGTCTTCTTCTCTCTGTTTTTGTTTAATTGCTTGAATCTCTGCTCTATACATGTAAGTTTGTTTTAAGTCGGAGGTTTTAATCGAAAGAATTGCGCTGTTTGTCATTGATTAACTTGAACTGTTCTTGTTTTTCTATATGATAGTTCTAAGGATTAATAAACTTTGACTAACTGTTAGTATAATTTTGGTCTCATTCTGAAATTGGTAATTGGTATGATTTCTGTTTTCTTTGTTAATTGCTGATTTTTTTTTATTCTGAATTCTATTTTTTGTTTGTCTCGCTTCTTAATTTCTGATACCTGTATGATTTGATGGTCCGTGAATTAATTGAATCCTTTTGTTAAAATTGATTAATTGCTGATTGTTGAAATTGTTTAATTGTGATTAGTGAATTCAATATTATTCAATAGGGTCGATTGGTTATAGTTGTAAATTAGAAATTAGTTCGATTATAAGATTT
Organism: Nicotiana noctiflora; assembly: GCA_032618575.1. Taxonomy (NCBI): domain Eukaryota; kingdom Viridiplantae; phylum Streptophyta; class Magnoliopsida; order Solanales; family Solanaceae; genus Nicotiana; species Nicotiana noctiflora. The sequence goes on from JASVEL010008640.1 coordinate 939, forward strand.
GCTCCTTGACAATCATGTGTTCAAGTAAGTCGATAATTAAAATCACATGCTTCATATCCGCCTAAGGTGCTTACTTAAATAGACTCAATTGCGATTAAATATTCTGATTAACAAGATTCAACCATCTATCAATCTGTTCTCCTGAGTCCTGTTAATTGGATGATTAATCATAAAGTGGCTATGAGTGTGAGACTGCCTGATGTTGGCTATTGCTGTAATGTGATTTTAATTTATTGGCTGTCCTGAATTTCGATTAGTTAAAAGGGTAAATCGTTTAATTAGACTAATTACTTAATTGTGGCTATTTGATAAATATAATCTGTAAATAGGTTAAAATAGGGATAAATTACAGAATTTAGGAAAGTAATAAGCCTTAAGAAGTAGGGGTGAATTGGGAAAAGGAAGTTGGTAAACTTGTAATAAGGTTAAAAGGAAAATGGTGCAATTGGAAAGGAAATTGGTATAATTGTGATAAATATAGAGCTTTTAGGGTAATTTGGGCATAACAAAAGGTATTTTAGTGAATAATAAAAGGGAATGAGGGCACAATAGGAATTCCAAGGAAATGGAACATGGTAGACTATTCTAGAAGGGGTTGTAGTGTAGATTTCAATAGAATAATTGTACTAACTTGTACAACAAGCTAAAAATTGGAGGGGTTTTAGTGAAATAATAAAATTCAGATTTTTTCTTATTTTGGGTCTATAAATAGGTATTTTCAGCTTTAGAGGGGGGGGGAGTTCCTTCTGATTTTTAGAGTCTCTTTTAGAATTTGGAACCAAATAAACCTTAGAAAATCCCAAAAATACTAGCTAAATTCCAAATCTGAAATTAACATTTCACATTCATTTTCTTCTATTTTTACTATCAAATTCATATAAAAAATCCAAAAATAATAGTAGGTTCAGTAGGAAACTATTATTTGAGTGAGATTTGGCTTTGAAACAATTTGAAATCCTAAAAATCATCTCCTGGGTTTGCTGTATATTTCACTGCTGCTGTGGATTTTGTGACTGTTATGCTGTTACTGCTGGAATTTGCTTGCTGAATCCTTGTATAGCTGCTATTGTCTATTAGATCTAATAGATCTGTTCAATTTTCAGGTACTCCTTCTGTCATCTCTAAAAATTGGAAAGCTGAATGTAACAATATGACATTGAAAGTCGAAATTCAAGCTTGATGAAGATTCTATCATTTTGCTCTATATATTTCGTTTTTGTTTTTCTTAGTTTTCTTTAAAATGATTAAGTTGTATGTTAATTAGAATTTAAAGTTATTCCTTAACTGTAGGGAGACGTTTGGACTGTTAATTAGACTGCTGTAAATTGACTGTTTATTCATTAGTATAAGATGCAGTATTGAAATATTGTACATATTATTTGTCAAAACTGTGTTGGTTTAAGAAAGTAACTTTAGATTTGTGTAATAAAGGAATTGAGCAGCTTTTCTTTTTTTTTTCTTTGTTATTTTAAGATCTACACGGTCAGTTAGAGGTTCTAATGTGATTCTGCAGTAATAGGTTCAGAATAATAGGTGTGATCTGAGCAGTTTTTGTCTTACCACTTATTTCGTTGTTAACAATCAAAAGGAAAAGAAAAATGTTTGAATAATGTTTGATTCACACCAAATAATTATAAACTCTAAAACTAAAAACAGTATATGAATTACATTAGTCGATTGATAAAGGTAGGTTTTGTTCAGTGAACTTCTTAGTGTAAATGATAAATTCCTTGGCTTCTTTATAAATTGATCTATGGGTTCGCTAATATGGACTCGCTTTGGAGGTTTTAATGTATAGTTTAAAAAATATCAATTGATTAGGACATTTGTTTATTATTAGAGATCAATTAAATAGAAAATCATAGTCATGTTAGGATTGACCTTAATAAATAATAATGAGACGAGCCTCGCCAAACAAAAATACACAATTGCGGGGCCCTCAAATTAATTGTTATAAAAAATTTAGACTCGAAAGGACCGTTTAGTAAATTTCACGGTCTTTCCCGAAGTTAACAACATGATAGATTCTTTTAGGCACGACTTTAATAAATTACTTTCCTAAATACGGGTGCGCATTTATGTGACCCAAATCTTACTCTCGGCGAAACTAAAATACATTAAAGTCACAGGCGTACCGGTTGCGGTGTGACTCGAAATATGTTTTAATGACGTCGCAATTCTTCTAAAATTGAAAAGCGAAACATTAAAAGCACCTAGTTAAAATATATAAAGAAATCAGGTAAAAGCAAAAAAAAATTGAAGTTGAGCGACCGTGCTAAAACCACAGAATCCGGGAGCGCCTAACACCTTCTTCCGGGTTAACAGAATTCCTTATCCAGGTTTCTAGTTTCGCAGACTGTATTACAGAGTCATTAGTTTCCTCGGTTCGGGATTAAACCGGTGACTTGGGACACCATTATTTTCCCAAGTGGCGACTCTGAAAAAATTAAATAAATTGATCCCGTTCCGACTGTCCTTTAAGTGAAAAAACTCCTTCACTGATTATTATTATATCCCTTCTCGGGGTGTAGTATTAAACAGTGGCACATTTACATTACATATTATGTGCGGTAAAAAAGGAGGTGTGACAAGGAGGTATGACAACTCTGGCGGCTCTGCTGGGGATAAGTAACCCGAAACTTCGGTTCAGGGTTTAAGAATTCGAGCTCAGTTAAATTGCTGTTTTTGCTTATATCCTGATTTCATTATATATTTTGATTAATGTGCTACATGTTTACCGCTTTGATATTGCGTGAACTGTATATATAAAACTGTGCCGAAAACCTTTCTCTTCTTACCTCCGGGGATGTGCTTACTGGTTGAGACTCCCCTTTCTGTTAGTGTCAATACTAAAAATAAGAAAAGAGGCCGGATAAGTTACAAAGCCGATTGACCCCGCGGGTCACCGGTACGTAGCCCCCTCCTCGATCCGAGTTGTCCGCTCGGGTACACGGTCTAGTACCATTGAAAACATCAGGATATCGAGCCTAGATTTAGGACGTTTATTTGCATCATATCTGACTTAGGGGACTCAACACAGGGGTTGGGTCCGTCTAGGACAGGTGACCTGGTAAGACCGAGCATGTTATATGTTGCATTTATTTGTTCTAGATTATTATTGGCTAAATTCCCGAAAAACAAAAAGAGAGGAAATTTTAGAATAGAAAAAATATCGAAATGTCGACGAAACGCTGTCGAAAGTTTGAAAAGAAAATTTAAAAAATAGGGAGAACAATTTTGTTGAAATAATTGGTCGATTAATCTGACCGAACTACGCAGGTTTGATTCTCGCCATTAGGTGGGATACGTAAGCAACCCTCATCGGGTCCAACCACCCCTTTTAAAAAATCAAAAAAATGTGTGTTTAGTTTTCAATAAATCAAGTCCGGGTTCCTACCTCTTTTGCAAAAATACGCCGGAAGGATGTTTTTGCAAAAATGGCCACTTTGAAATCTTTTCCTTTTGAATAATAGCCTTGAAATACCCTTGTGGAAATGTTGAAAGGCCCCCCTTTTAAAAAAAAAATCAAAAAAAATGTGTGTTTAATTTTGTCAATAAAATCAAAGTGATGCCGTTTTTGCAAGTAGCCGAATGTTCTGAAAGGACGCCGGAAGGCTGTTTTTGCAAAATAGCCACTTTGAAACATTTTTAATAATTTGCGGGCACAACCTTGAAATATTCCATGTGGAAATGTTAAAAGGCCGTATTCGCAAAAATCAAGTTCGGGTTCACAGCTCATTTGCAAAAATAACAAAAAAATGTCAAAATTTTTATTTTGTTATAAATAAGTCGGGTGATGCTATTCTTGTTTAAAAGCAAGCCGAATGTCCCGCAAAAGGACGCCGGAAGGCCGTTTTTGCAAGAATAGCCACTTTGAGTCATTTTAAATAATTTGCGGGCATAGCCTTGAAAAATCCCTCGCGGAAATGTTGAAAGGCCGTATCCGCAAAATCAAGTTTGAGTCATAACTCAACTTTACAAAAATAACCACTTTATCAAATAAGCCATTACATGGCCGGAATTTTGCTGAAATAGCCACATTTTTGCATTTTAACTTCCTCAGCCTTGTGTTGGCCTGTGTCGGTACTGAACGATGCCCCATAGGTCCCAAGATGAGAAATTTTTGAATTTGTATTTTTCTTAAATAAAATTTTGCAAAAAGAGCCACTTTGTCTAAATAAGCCATTACATGACCAATTTATGAAAAATAGTCTTGTGTTGGTTTATGGTGATGAACGATGCCCCATGAGCCACAGGATAAAAAAAAAATTCAAGTTTATCTTTCTTAAATAAATTTTGCAAAAATAGTCATTTTGTCAAATAAGCCATTATGTGGCCAATTTTGTAGAAATAGTCATAATTGACACCAAAAAATATTCTTATTCTTGTAGAAATCTCCTACACAAGTTTGTAGTTGGAGTCGGCTTCTGTAATTTTCCTTCAAAAAAAAATCAAAAAAAAAATCAAAAAAAAAAAAAATCAAATAAACATCTCTTTATTTCTTGCATTAATTTACAAGAACTACGCTCGGTCTGATTCATGCGGGGTCATGATACGTAGGCAATCCACATAGGATTCGACTATTTCCATAACCAAAAAAAAAGAAAAAAAAATGAAAAACTACAAAAACAAAAAATGAAAAAACCATAAAAAGGGCAAAAAAGAAAAGAAAATAGCAGAAAAACAAAGGAAATCAATAAGCGGAATACCTTAACGCTAACATGATGGTTTCATTTTGTTAATCCAAAAAGTTGAGGTGGTTGGTTATGGTAAATTGGAAAGCAAGATTCAAGGAAAATGATAACCGACATCGGAGTCGTTACAAGTGCTCAAGAGACTCAGGGTCAGAAAGTTCAACAAGGGTCTGCTGTGGTTGAGGAAAATAGAACAGTGAAACAACAAATGACCAAAATGCGTCAAGCATGGTCCAATGGCCAGGGGCAACTTTCTCATGAGTCACAATTTGCTATACAGCAAGAACAGTACCACTTTCACGACCTTCCTGCTCATACTCGTTTGATCTTCCTACAAACATTGAGAAGCCTACCCGAAAGAAGGTACAGGAAGAAATTGCCCAAAGATTGAAGAGATTAGAACAACGGCTGAAAAACACGCAAGAAGTGGTAGGTCAAAAGAGTGTTGCCTTCAGAGATCTATGTATGTTCCCCGATGCTCACTTGCCGCTTGGTTTCAAGATTCCCAAATTTGAAAAGTATGATGGACGGGGAAACCCCATAGCCCACCTGAAAAGGTATTGCAACCAATTGAGAGGTGTGGGAAGAAATGAAGAATTATTTATGGCTTATTTTAGGGAAAGTCTCCCGGGAGTAGCATCTGAATGGTTTTGGGATCAAGACGCATCTGGTTGGCACGTCTGGGATGATTTGGCACGGGCCTTTATCAAACAGTTTCAATACAATATTGACGTCACCCCAAACCGCATTTCCCTTTCTAATCTGAAAAAGAAACCAACTGAAAGTTTCAGGGAATATGCCATCAAATGGAGAGAGCAGGCATCTAGAGCTAAGCCACCCATGAACGATCACGAGTTGGCCACTGTTTTCCTTCAGGCTCAAGAGCCGGATTACTTTCAAAACATGATATCTGTAGTTGGTCAATCATTTGAGGAAATACTCAAAATGGGAGAAATGGTGGAAGATGGTCTTAAGACCGGCAAAATTATAAGTCAAGCAGCTCTCAAAGATGCGGCTCAGGATGTCCAAAGTGAATTTAGTGATATGAATGGGAGTGATGAAGAAATCATGATGATGTCGGGGTCAAGAAGAGGTCGTATGAGAACATCTCGAAGGTATATGCAGCCTCATCAGGTTTTTCATGACCCTCTTAAGCATTACTACCCGCCTCAGAACCCTCCATACTCTGTTGATCCAGTCCAGTATGTTGCTCAATCCTCAAAACACCCAAGAAAGCGAGCCCGAACATCACAAAATCTTTACCAGCCTCCGCAAAATTTTCAAATACCTTATAACCCACATCCAAGCCATAGGTATGGAAAGGAACAGAAGTTGAAAGATAATTTTATACCAATAGAAGAGTCCTATGCAAGCTTGTTTGAGAAGTTAAAACAACATGACATGATTGCACCCATTCCTCCAAATCGGGCGGATCGACATGCAAGAAGCTTTGACTCATCCAAAAGGTGTGAATACCACTCCAATGCTCTGGGGCATGATGTTGAAAGTTGTCGGGATTTGAAAAGAGAAATAGAAAGAATGATTCAAGAAGGAATAATTGCGGTCCAAGACAGGGGCATCCAGAACATTGCACAGAATCCTTTGCCTGCACATGACGTTGCACATTTTGTGGGGATAATGCCCGGTGATGTGGGTGAGGAGAATCTTCTTGGGAAATCGTCAATTGAAGTTGAAGATATTGAAACAGAAAGCGATCTTGGCGACATTAATGTAGAATTCAGTGGCTAAGATGCCATGCTTGTCAGTTGGGAAGGTGCTCCACTTTTTGGAGTTTTGGTGGTTTATTTTGGTGTCATTTCTATCACCCGGGTTATTTCAGGGTTGTAATCCAGACGTTGTCTTGATAGTCAAAACCCTTCTATCTTTCCACTTTGCTTTGTTTAGTAATAAATTTGTTTAGTACCGTCTAGGTTTGTAATTCTAGTCTAGTATGTTTATTTTGTTGTTCATCTTGTTGTTTCAACCCATCGGTTTAATACAACTCTGTGTTTCCCGTCATTTCTAGTCATCCCATTTCTAATCACTTTACAATTCTTCTCATACTGATTTTAGCAACATGACTTGCACACAATTCTCGGCCTAATTTTAAAAGACAATTTAGCGATAAAACAATGTTAAAGATGTAATGATACTAGGAAGAAATATTGAAATACTGTGAAGCCGGAATCAAGTGAGTATTGGCGAAAGCAGAACGAAAAGAAACGCCGTGGAAATGCATCATGCTTCATCGGTTTAAAGCCAAAGGCAAGAGTACCCCAAGGTTAAAGGAACCATTTGTGATATCGAGATTGTTGCCCAATGGCACTGAGAATCGTCAAATACAGAAGACAAATATGTGAATCAATCTAAGGTGTTTAACTGTGTAGCTTGTACTTGGTAGGTCTTGAAGATTGGAATGACGAAGGCGTTTTATTCGGCTATCCAAACACTTTATCCATTGTTATCCCTTCGAGCCTTATTATATTTTCTTTCATATCCCTCTTTCGGAATTAACAACAAAATTGAGGATTGAGCGAGAAATAAAAGAAAAGAAAAAAAAAGAGAAAAAGAGAAGAAAAGAAGAGAAAACAAAAAGAAAAGAAAGAAAATCGGAAGAAGTCAAATCGCAACAAGTAAGCGATCTTATGATCCGAACTACGTTTGACTTGATCCCGAAAGGGTACGTAGGCAGGCTCACTGAGGTTCAGTCAGAATAAAGGAAAAATCCAAAAAAAAAACCCCAAGAAGGAAACTGGGGCATAAGTTATGGTTGTCGAAGAAATAAGATTCCGAAAGTTGTAATCTTTAAGCCACTTTAAAATATTTTGAGCCTTTATATACTTTCTTCTAAACCCCATCCAAAAGCCTGCATTACAGTCCAAAGGAAGACCTTCCGATCAATCTTCAAGAAATGCCGAGTCAAACGAGCAAAGGTGAATCACATCAAGGGCAACACTCCAGTCCGAACAAAGGAGAATGAAGAATTCAAGATGATGAGAACCACCACGAGACTCCAAGATGAGAGAAATCAAAATGAGAGAGTCTTATCGGTGAAAACCTTCACGGGCACCATAAGGTGACAGTGAGTTGAAAAAAAGAGCAAATGAGAGAGGCTTGATGGTGAAAACCCTATGGTCACTACAAGTCGACTAAGGAGTTGAATCAGATCAAGGAAATGAAATCTTGAAGACCGGTTTCACGGCAGAAATTGCAACAAGATTTGAACATCAGATTTTCTATACAGAGAAGGCTGAAAGTGCATGTCAAGGTTGCTAGAGTCGGTATTCACATCCGATAGGTCATTCTTCTGTAGGTTTCTTGTTAGGAATTGTATTTTTCCTTTCTCTCTATTCTTCACACCTTGTTTTACCCTTCCTCTTATTGAGTCTGTCGGGTCATAACAAATAAAGAAATAATTTTCAAAATTTGCCACCAAGCTTTCCAATCGCACAAGATGGGATTTGGCCAACACGACAATTGTCGTAAGTCAGGAAAAAACAAGGCTAGTGCTTTAGGCCAAAAGAGCAACATGTGCAATGGAGCGAGCAACAATAAAAATGTTTGGGGTTCATGCAAGACACAAAGGTTGGCAAAGAGCCAATTCGGGAACAATATAATAAATGGAAACATGGGGTTTGAACAGAGAAAGGTATATATTCTGACAAAGGGAAGAGAGTCAAGAAACACCCAAGGTTGTCAAATGAAGTCATCAAAGGAATCGAGATCGAAGTTTGTGGGATCCGTCAAGAAAGGAACAACATACATGCCGTAAGGAAGGCGGGTTTTGATCAACAAAGAATGAAAAGAATAGTCGGTGAACAAGCCAAGCATTCAAGTGGAAAGTTCAAGGCCACAACCAACCACCGCATTTTAAACCGATAGAGTTTTCTTTGCTTTGAAACATGAGCAAAAGATATTGTCAAACTGGGGCAGGAAAAATTTTCTGTCATTTTTCTTATCGGATAGTCATCCGAAGAGCATGAAGGCGAATACAATTGTTTTTTGAAGATGAACAATTCAAGTTGAAAGGTGAATGAAGCAAGTATCGGAGAATGATACAATCTTAGTCTGTTGAAACTTTCTCCTAAGACAAAAGTCTTAGTCCGATGAATTTTTCACCTAAGATAAATAGATGAAATCTTAGTCCGTTGAATCTTTCTCCCAAGATAAAAGTCTTGGTCTGATGAATTTTTCACCTAAGATGAAAGGAAAGAATCTTAGTTTGTTGAAACTTTCTCCTAAGATGGAAATCTTAGTCCGATGAATTTTTCACCTAAGATAAAGGGATAATGCAATGTGAAAACAAAAGGAAGGCAGAAGCCAATGAAAGCAGAAGTTGGAAAAAGGAAACAAAGGCATAATTTCAAAAAGTAGAAGTTGGAAAAGGAAATGAAGGTATAATTTGAAAAGAGAAAGAAAAGGGCAAAAGTCGAAAAAGAAAGGAAAGTATAAATAGACTCAGTCCGAAGAGTTATCTCCTGGAGTCATAAACTCAGTCCGATGGATATTCCTCCTGAGACCATACAAATGAATAGACCCAGTCCGAAGAGTTATCTCCTGGAGTCATAAACTCAGTCCGATGGATAATCCTCCTGAGATTACATTGAAATGGACATAGTCCAATGAGAATCAAAATCTTAGTCTGTTGAAACTTTCTCCTAAGATTAAACGTCTTAGTCTGATGAATTTTTCACCTAAGATAACCTTCAGTCTGTAACGACCCGGCCCGTCGTTACGGGAATTATCACCCCGTTACCTTGCACTTGCATATATTATGTTTTTAAAACAGTATTAGAGTATATCGAGTGAGTTAGGAGTGATTTGGATTGAAAATGAAACAAATAGCATGTTTGAAGAAAGCTTGAATATGAAAAGTCAACCAAGAGTTGACTATTGAGTTAGAGTGCTCGGAATCGGATTTTGGATGATTCGACTAGTTTCAGGGGATCATTTATGACTTAGGAGAGCAATCGGAATTGAATTCGGAGGTCCGGTGTAGTTTTAGGCTTGAATTGGCTAAGGTCGAATTTTGGCGAAATCCGAACCGTAGGTGAGATTTTGATCCGGGGGTCGTGATGGAATTCCGACAATTTCTGTAGATTCGTTATGTGATTTTGGATATGTCTACAAAATTTCAGGTCATTCGGACGTGCTTTGGTTGGGTTTTGGATTGAATGTTAGTTTTGAAAGTTTTGAAGAAACTTAGGCTTGAATCCGTGATTAATTGGTGATTTTGATGTTTAGGATGATGTTTTTATGATTGGAACAAGTTCGTATCGTGTTTTGGAGTATGTTGGTGGTTTTCGTTGGGGTCCCGGGGGCCTCGGGGTGAATCCGGACCATCATCCGGGCATTTTGAACTTGGCAAAATCTGCTGTAAATTGCAGATCACTGTGCAGAAGGCTAAGCCTTCGCGTTCGCGAGGGCAAGGCCGCGTTCGCGTAGGCTGGGGCCAGTTGGCCATCGCGTTCGCGAGGTAACATGCCGCGTTCGCGAAGGAGAAGGTTGGAACGCATCGCGTTCGCGTGGGTGAAGGACGCGGACGCGTAAGAGGAAAAGACGAAGCATCGCGTTCGCGTGGTCTGTGACGCGAACGCGTAGAGGAAAAATCCGGGCTAGGAAGATTGGTCTTCGCGAACGCGTGACTGTTCGCCGCGTTCGCGATGAAGGAACGGAGCAAGGCATCGCGTTCGCGTAGAGACCATCGCGAACGCGTAGGGTAAAATCGTCTGGCAGCGAATTAAAATCACAGAACAGAGGGCTCTCGGGTTCATTAACCCAAAACACAATTTTTGAGCCCTAGAGAGAAGAAATCACGGGAAAACGCTGGGAAATCATCGGGTATTCATCGGAGGTAAGATTCTTGACTCAAAAACATCAATTTATGGTAGTATTAGCATCAATCTTCATGAAATTGGGTTGAAATCTTGAAGAAATGTGGCTTAAGTATTAAAAACGGGATTTTTGGATTTGGAGGGTCATTTGAACTCCGATTTCGATAAATTTTATATGCATGGACTCGTGGCGAGACGAGGGTTCCAGAAATGTGAATTTCGTAAATTTTCGGAATGTGGGCCCGGGGCTCGGGTTTTGACAACTTTGGGAATTTTGATGTAAATTGAGTCGTATTGATTGGGTGTCGTCCCATTGGCCTAATTTGTTGTATTTCTACCGTATTTGATCAGTATTCTACGCGCGCGGAGCTTGATTCTCGGGCAAGGGGCATTACTGAATAGTCGTCGCGCCGTATCGAGGCGAGTAATAGATGGGCGATGACCAGCCGGTTCGAAACCCCGTATACCACTTTCGTGACGCCGTATAGCGTGCGAGACACGCACACTCTCGAGAGTGCGGGGTCGATCATGAACCGGAGACTACATATTAGTCCAACCTGTGTTGATATTATATTATCGGTTATTCTAGAGCCGTCGAACCTCCTTCTCGATGGTCGTATATATATATATTGTGATAATGGCCACTTCGAGCCGAGGAACCCCCTTCTCGCGCTGATTATACACGTGGGCCGCGAGCCGCTTATTGGATCCCGCGAGGATCGTTATCATCGTCTTATCACATAGACACGCTAGTTTACTACTAGTCCGCAGCCTATTTTTGTTATTATGCAAATTCCAATCTCTGGAACTTGATATTACTGTTTTCCAACCGAAAAATGATAAAAGAGTTTTCAAAAACTACTTTTGAGCCTCGCGAGGCCGTATCCGCATATTAGCCGACTAGTAGTGGATCGGCCGCACGCCGCAAGGAAGATATATGTTGGATCGGATCGCACGCCGCAGTAGATATCTCTACGAGACGTGCTTGGCCGTAGGAGCCCCTCCGAGTCCGAACCCCCACAACGAGCACGGCACCCAAAATCGGAGTCGGGCTACATGAGATAGCTGGTCATATCATGCATTGCATTGCATTTAGCTACATCTCGCTAGTCGTTATGCTATTTATCGGTAATTGTTGGTGAACAGTACAGCGAAGATTGATTCTATGACAGGGGTAGCCGATTATAGCTTTACATAGTGCTTTATCGCGGATTTCTTATCCGTGCCGTCTTACCCTTGTTTATTACCACCGAGTCCGGCAAGACTCATTTTACTCCCCGCACCTCGTGTGCGCATCCGTGTACCTCTCAGCCAGCTGATCCGCAGAGTCGTGCGAGGCGACGTTCGTGGATACCGAGGTAGCCGCAGAGTCCGCAGGACCCGATATTCCTTCCTACCGTCTTTTGATTTTGTATTGACATTTCTTTCCGCACTTGGTATTCTTGTAAACCTTTTATACTCATGTTCAGTAGAGGCTCATGACTCTTGACCCTTCGGTCTATGGGAGTTAGTATAATTGGGACTTGGTTTCCCCGTTTTTCGTTATAAGTATTATTATTGTTTCATATTTTGAAATGCTTAAATGGGTTAAAGAGAGCTTCTAGCTCCGTTGTTGATGTTGATTGGTCAGGCTGGCTTAGCAATGTGCTGGGCGCCATCACGACCGGATTTGGGGTCGTGACAAGTTGGTATCAGAGCCTAGGTTTACTAGGCCTCATAGTCATGAGATGATTTAGTAGAGTCACGTGGATCGGTACAGAGATGTCTGTACTTATCATCGAGAGGTTGCAGAACCTTTTAGGAAAGCTTCATATTCATGAAATTCCGTCATGCGAACTTTTTGATCCGAGTACTAAACTTCTCTTTGTACTATTCTCTCACAGATGGTGAGGACACGAACTACCGGACATGACGACAGACCACCAGTACCACCCACTAAGGCCACTAGAGGCCGTGGACACGATCGTGGTCGTGGTCGTGGCAGAGGTAGAGGAGCAAGAGCAGCACCTATGGATCCTCTAGTTGCTCGAGCATAAGACCAGGCTCCAGCATCACCAGTTCAGGCACCAGCTAAGTCCATTGTGATTTCGGGTCTTCAGGAGACGTTGTCTCGGATATTGACAGTTTCCACGGGCCTGGTGCAAATGGTTTTAGCCACCACAGCAGCAGCAGCTACTTCACAGGCCGGCATAGGCAATCAAACCCCAGCTGCTCACATACCTGAGCAGGTAGTGCAGGGATTACAGACTCTAGAGGCACCTCCAGCTCAGGTAGTTGTTCTAGTGCAGGAGTTCAGGGATCCAATTATGCCTGAGGACGAGCAGTGTCACCTCGAGAGGTTTGGCAGACTCCGACCTTTGACATTTAGTGGAGCTAAGGGCGAGGATGCCAAGGGTTATCTTGATAGGTGTCAGTGTATGCTTCGTACAACGGGGATCCTTGAGTCCAGTGGTGTGGCTTTTACGACTTTTAAGTTTACTTGAGCTACATTCACTTGGTGGGAGGCATATGAGTGGCGTAGGCCGGTAGGTGCAGCACCATTGACATGGTAGGAGTTCTCCAGTATTTTTCTCGAGAAGTGGGTGCCACGATCATAGAAAGAGGAGCTACATACGCAGTTTGAGTGGCTTCATCAGTGAGATATGTCTATGACAGAGTATGAGGTGAGATTCTTAGAGTTAGCTTGATATGCTTCATGGATGGTTCTGACTGACCAGGAGAGGATCAGGTGATTCGTGGACGGACTTATTTATCCCATTCGTATCTTGATGACCCGAGAGAGGGTCCTGAGTCATACCTTTGAGGATGCAGTGGATATTGCTCGTGACATTGAGATAGATCATCGCCAGGAGCGCGAGGAGAGTGAGGCTAAGAGGTGTCGGAGGTCAGGTAGCTTCAGTGGTGCTCAGTCTAGAAGCTATGGTCAGTAGAGCAGAGGTCGATCTTTCAGGACTCCACAGTCAGCTCATTTAGAGCATCGTGGTTCCTCTTCTGGTCGGGGTTATTACGGCTCTCAACAGAGTCAATAATCTCTTAGTGCACTTCCAGCACAGCTTTCGTCTCGTGCCCCATTTGTTTAAGGTTCCTCAAGATCGAGTGCTTCAACCAGTGATTCTGATGCGTGGGGTTCCCTTCAGTCCCACTCTCCAGCACCAGGGAGTTGTTATAATTTTAGGGAGTTTGGGCATATGTGGAGGCAGTGTCCTCGGCGCCTCAGCAGTCAGTCACAATAGAGGGGTCAGCCCTCATCTTCTTCAGCACCTGCCCCATTAGCTAAGGGTAAGGGTCAGGCATGTAGGGGTCACCCTCGAGAGGGAGGTCGATATATGCTCTTCAGGACTGTTCAGATGCGGTTGCTTCGGATGCTGTTATTACAGGTATTAATTCAGTTTGTCACCGAGATACCTCAGTCTTGTTTGATCCTGATTCCACTTATTCCTATGTATCTTCATATTTTTCTCATCATTTGGGTATGACCCGAGGGTGTATTGCGTTACCTGCGTACGTATCCAACCCGGTGGGTGATACTATTATAGTGGACCATGTGTATCGGTCCAGTCTTGTGCCTTTTGGAGGTCTGGAGGCCTAAGTTGACTTGCTGCTATTGAGCATGGTTGATTTCGATGTGATTATGGGCATGGACTAGCTATCTCTGTGCCATGCTATTCTATACTATCACGCTAAGATAGTCACTTTGGCTATGCCAGGTATCCCGAGGATCGAGTGGCACGATATGACTGATTATGTACCCAACAGGGTAATTTCTTTCTTATATGCCCAGTGTATGGTTGGGAGAGGATGCCTCCAAGAACTCCTAGATAAGGGGTTTATTCGGCCGAGTGTGTCGCCGTGGGGTGCACCAGTCCTGTTTGTTAAGAAGAAGGACGGATCTATGAGGATGTGTATTGACTATAGGCAGCTAAACAAAGCAACAGTGAAGAATAAGTATCCTCTGCCTCGTATTGATGATTTGTTTGATCAGCTCCAGGGAGCTAGGGTGTTCTCGAAGATTGATCTTCGTTCAGGCTACCATCAGCTGAAGATTAGAGAGTCCGACATTATGAAGACTGCATTCAGGACCAGATATGGTCACTATGAGTTCCTTGTGATGTCTTTTGGGTTGACCAACGCCCCAGCAGCATTTATGCATCTGATGAACAGTGTGTTCAGGCCCTATCTTGATTCATATGTGATCGTATTCATTGATGACATACTAGTCTACTCTCGTAGCCAGAAGGAGAATGCTCGACACTTGGGCATTGTATTGCAGAGATTGGGAGAGGAGAAGTTGTATGCCAAGTTCTCCAAATGTGAGTTCTGGCTTGAGTCCGTGGCATTCTTAGGGCACGTGGTGTCCCGTGATGGTATTCAGGTTGATCCGAGGAAGGTCGAGGCAGTGCAGAGTTGGCCCAGACCGACCTCAGTTACTGAGATCCGTAGCTTTCTGGGATTGGCAGGGTATTATCGCCGATTCGTTCGGGGATTCTTTTCGATCGCTTCACCCTTGACTAGATTGACTCAGATGGGTGTTCCTTTCTTATGGTTCGAGGAGTGTGAGGAGAGCTTTCAGAAGCTCAAGACAGCACTGACCACAGCACCAGTTTTGATTCTGCCGTCAGCTTCAGGTTCTTATACTGTATATTGTGATGCCTCGGGAGTGGGCATTGGTTGTGTGTTGATGCAGGAGGGTAGGGTCATTGCTTATGCTTCTCGTCAGTTGAAGCCCCACGAGAAAAACTACCCTGTTCACGATTTGGAATTAGCTGCTATTGTTCATGCCTTGAAGATTTGGAGGCATTATCTATATGGTGTATCTTGTGATGTATATACGGACCACCGTAGCCTTCAGCATTTGTTTAAGCAGAAAGATCTAAATTTGAGGCAGCGGAGATGGCTTGAATTGCTTAAAGACTATGATATTACTATCTTGTATCATCCCGGGAAGGCCAATGTAGTGGCTGATGCATTGAGCCGGAAGGCTATTAGTATGGGCAGTTTGGCGTATATTCCAGTTGGGGAGAGACCCCTAGCAGTTGATGTTCAGGCGTTAGCTAACCAGATGGTAAGGCTGGATATTTCTGAGCCCAGTCGGGTGATGGCTTATGTAGTAGCTCGTTCTTCTTTATATGATCGTATTCGAGAACGCCAGTATGATGATCCACACTTACTTGTCCTTAAGGACAGAGTTCAGCATGATGATGCTAGGGATGTCACTATTGATAGTGATGGTGTGTTGCGGATGCAGGGCCGGATATGCGTGCCCAATGTTGACGGCCTTCGTGAATTGATATTGGATGAAGCCCATAGCTCGCGGTATTCTATTCATCCAGGAGCCGCGAAGATGTACCAGGATTTGAAGCAGCATTACTGGTGGAGAAAGATGAAGAAAGATATTGCGAGCCATGTGGCTCGGTGTCTAAACTGTCAGCAGGTCAAGTATGAGCATCAGAGACCTGGTGGTGTATTTCAGCGTATTGATATTCCGGAGTGGAAGTGGGAAAGAATAACCATGGACTTTGTTAGTGGACTCCCTCGGACAACGAGGAAGTTTGATTCAGCTTGGGTGGTGGTGGATAGCTCACTTCATTCCTTCATCCCAGTGTGTACTACCTATACCTCAGAGCGGTTGGCAGAGATATTCATCCGTGAGATAGTGAGATTGCATGGAGTTCCTATTTCCATTATATCGGACAGAGGTACCCAGTTCACATCTCAGTTCTGGAGGACATTTCAGCGAGAGTTGGGTTCACAGGTAGAGTTGAGCACAGCATTTCATCCACAGACGGATGGGCAGTCTGAGCGTACTATTCAGATATTGGAGGACATGTCGCGTGCTTGTGTCATTGATTTTGGTGGTTCATGGGCTGATTATTTGCCTTTGGCGGAGTTTGCTTATAATAACAGCTATCGTCCAGCATTCAGATGGCGCCGTACGAAGCTTTATATGGGAGGCGGTGTAGGTCTCCGCTGGTCGGTTCGAGCCCGGCGAGGCTAGGCTGTTAGGGACACAGTTAGTCCAAGATGCCTTAGATAAGGCGAAGGTGATTCAGAGAGACTTCCGCACAGCCTCGCCGCGTCAGAAGAGTTATGCACACCGAAAGGTCCGAGATGTGTCTTATTCAAGAGGCGAGAAGGTGTTGTTGAAAGTTTCGCCTATGAAGGGTGTTACGAGATTTGGAAAGAAAGGAAAATTGAGCCCAAGGTTCATCGGACCTTTTGAGGTGCTTAGGAAAGTCGGGGAGGTGGCTTATATGCTTGCTTTGCCACCCCGTTTGTCGGGAGTTCACCCGGTGTTCCATGTATCTATGCTCCGGAAGTATGTCGGAGACCCGTCTCATGTGTTGGACTTTAGCATTATTCAGCTTGATGTTGACTTGACCTATGATGTGGAGCCTATAGCTATTTTGGGTCGTCAGGTGAGAAGATTGAGGTCCAAGGAGATTGCATCAGTTAAGGTTCAGTGGAGAGGTTGACCCGTGGAGGAGGCCACTTGGGAGATCGAGCGGGAGATGCGGAGCAGATATCCTCACTTGTTTGAGTCTTCAGGTATGTTTCTTGACCCGCTCGAGGACGAGCATTAGCTTAAAAGGGGGAGAATGTGACAACCCAGCCCATCGTCATGGGAATTACCACCCCGTTATTTTGTAATTATATGTTTTATGCATGTTAGAGTCTATCGGGTGAGTTGGGAGTGAGTTGGGTTGAAAATGAGGCATATAGCCTTTTTAAAGGAAACTTGAATATGGAAAGTCAACCTAGAGTTGACTATTTAGTTATAGGACTCGGAATCGAATTCTGATGATTCGGTTAGTTTCGGGAGGTGATTTGTGACTTAGTGGAGCGATCGGAATTGAATTCGGAGGTCCGGTGTAGAAATAGGCTTGAATTGGCTAAGGTTGAATTTTGGCGAAATCCGAACGGTAGGTGAGATTTTGATCCGGGGGTCGGAATGGGATTCCGACAGTGGCAGTAGCTTCGTTAGGTGATTTTGGATATGTCTGCAAATTTTCAGGTCATTCGGACATCGTTTGATCGGGTTTTGGATTGAATGTTAGTTTTGAAAGTTTTGAAGAAACTTAGGCTTGAATCCGTGATTAATTGGTGATTTTGATGTTTAGGATGATGTTTTTATGATTGGAACAAGTTCGTATCGTGTTTTGGAGTATGTTGGTGGTTTTCGTTGGGGTCCCGGGGGCCTCTGGGCACCAGTTAAGCCTTCGCGTTCGTGAGGGCTAGGCCCGCGTTCGCGTAGGCTGAGGGAAAATGGTCATCGCGTTCGCGAGGGCACTGCCGCGTTCGCGTAGGCTGGGGCCAGTTGGCCATCGCGTTCGCGAGGTAACATGCCGCGTTCGCGAAGGAGAAGGTTGGAACGCATCGCGTTCGCGTGGGTGAAGGACGCGGACGCGTAAGAGGAAAAGACGAAGCATCGCGTTCGCGTGGTCTGGGACGCGAACGCGTAGAGGAAAAATCCGGGCTAGGAAGATTGGTCTTCGCGAACGCGTGACTGTTCGTCGCGTTCGCGATGAAGGAACGGAGCAAGGCATCGCGTTCGCGTGGAGACCATCGCGAACGCGTAGGGTAAAATCGTCCGGCAGTGAATTAAAATCACAGAACAGAGGGCTCTCGGGTTCATTAACCCAAAACACAATTTTTGAGCCCTAGAGAGAAGAAATCACGGGAAAACGCTGGGAAATCATCGGGTATTCATCGGAGGTAAGATTCTTGACTCAAAAACATCAATTTATGGTAGTATTAGCATCAATCTTCATGAAATTGGGTTGAAATCTTGAAGAAATGTGGCTTAAGTATTAAAAACGGGATTTTTGGATTTGGAGGGTCATTTGAACTCCGATTTCGATAAATTTTATATGTATGGACTCGTGGCGAGACGAGGGTTCCAGAAATGTGAATTTCGTAAATTTTCGGAATGTGGGCCCGGGGCTCCGGTTTTGACAACTTTGGGAATTTTGATGTAAATTGAGTTGTATTGATTGGGTGTCGTCCCATTGGCCTAATTTGTTGTATTTCTCCTGTATTTGATCAGATTCTACGCGCGCGGAGCTTGATTCTCGTGGCAAGTGGCATTACGGAATAGTCGTCGCGCCGTATCGAGGCGAGTAATAGACGCGGGTGATGACCACGGGTTCGAAACCCCGTATACCACTTTGTGACGCCGTATAGCGGCGAGACACGCACACTCTCGAGAGTGCGGGGTCGATCATGAACCGGAGACTACATATTAGTCCAACCTTGTCGATATTATATTATTGGTTATTCTAGAGCCGTCGAACCTCCTTCTCGATGGTCGTATATATATATATTGTGATAATGGCCACTCTTGAGTGAGGAACCCCCTTCTCGGGCGGTTGATTATACACGTGGGCCGTGAGCCGCTATTGGATCCCGCGAGGATCGTTATCATTGTCTTATCACATAGACACGCTAGTTTACTACTAGTCCGCAGGCTATTTTTGTTATTATGCAAATTCCAATCTCTGGAACTTGATATTACTGTTTTCCAACCGAAAAATGATAAAAGAGTTTTCAAAAACTACTTTTGAGCCTCGCGAGGCTGTATCTGCATATTAGCCGACTAGTAGTGGATCGGGCCGCACGCCGCAACGAAGATATATGTCGGATCGGACCGCACGCCGCAGAGGATATCTCTATGAGACGTGCTTGGGCCGTAGGAGCCCCTCCGAGTCCGAACCCCCACAGTGAGCACGAGTACCCAAAATTGGAGTCGGGCCACACGCCGTAGCGGTCATATCATGCATTGCATTGCATTTAGCTACATCTCCTAGCTGTTATGCTATTTATTGGTAATTGTCGGAACAGGTACAGTGAAGAAATTCTGTGACAGAGTAGCCGATTATAGCTTTACATAGTGCTTTATCGCGGATTTCTTATCCGCGTCGTCTTACCCTTGTTTATTACCACCGAGTCCGGCAAGACTCATTTTACTCCCCGCACCTTGCGTGCGCATCCGTGTACCTCTCAGCAGGTGATCCGCAGGCCGTGCGAGGCGACGTTCGTGGATATCCGAGGTAGCCGCGCAGTCCGCAGGACCCGATATTCCTTCCTACCGTCTTTTGATTTTGTATTGACATTTCTTTCCGCACTTGGTATTCTTGTAAACCTTTATACACATGTTCAGTAGAGGCTCATGACTCTTGACCCTTCGGTCTATGGGAGTTAGTATAATTGGGACTTGGTTTCCCCGTTTTTCGTTATAAGTATTATTATTGTTTCATATTTTGAAATGCTTAAATGGGTTAAAGAGAGCTTCTAGCTCCGTTGTTGATGTTGATTGGTCAGGCTGGCTTAGCAATGTGCTGGGCGCCATCACGACCGGATTTGGGGTCGTGACACTTTGGTAACTTTGAATGAGAGAGTAAACATCTGGTTCTCTCGATCAAAGTTCTGTTCATCCTCTCAGCCAAGCCATTCAACTGTGGAGTTTTAGGAGGTCTGTCCAGGCGCCCACCTATCTAACAAGGGAATACTTTTTCGCACTGCATCTCATGCATTTTTAATTTCTATCCAGGCGCCCACCTATCTAATAAGGGAATACTTTTCTGCACTGCATCTCATGCATTTTTAATTTCTGTCCAGGCGCCCACCTATCTAACAAGGGAATATTTTTCTGCATTTCATTTCATACATGTCTGCATTTAAAAAGAAAAACAAGAAAAAAAATGAAATTCTGACATTCAATAACATGATGTGCCCAGTCACCTTACTGGGGCAGAAAAATCTTTCTTTGGTTGTCACAAGCAGGGGTCCACCTGGAGAATGGACGAATATTTCATATTGAAGAAGTTGAACAAGTCAAGGCAATAACAAGAATGCCGGTGAAAGAGAATACACAAGTCAAGGCAATAACAAGAATGCCGTTGAAGAGAAGATGCAAGATGAAGGCAATAACAAGAATGCAGTTGGAAGGAATGCAAGACACAAGATCAAGAAAATACAAAAACAAGTTGGAAGACATAGATAGGTTTTTTTGTAATTCATAGACTGTAGCTTAGGCTAGCTTCTTTTATCTTTACCATGGTGTAATAAGGAGTCAGTAAGGAGTAGGTCAGTAAGTCATAACAGTGTCAATGCAACAGTAAAGTCTGGTAGTTTTAAACTACAAGACCTTCCCGAACTACACCGACCTGATTCTCGTTTAGCCCAGGATATGTAGGCAACCTCTGAGGCAGGGTGCGGTCAAAACTTTTTCAAAATTCTTCACAACGGAATACTCGAACGGGTAAAAATCGTTCATAATTGCTCACTTATCTTTGCACGGAAACTTTTCGTGTCCCCGAGCAAAGAGGGGCAGCTGTGAGCACATGATTTTTACCCTACATATGAGTTATTCCTATAAAATTCAAAATAAATGATTTTTCTTATTTTTTAAATTTTGTGTGAATTTTGTGTTAGTTGTTTGCGTGATATTTGCGTGTGATAAATGAAAATACAAAAAAAAATTGCATTTTTTAGGAAATTAATTCATTTTTTAACAAATTAAAGAAAAAATAAAAAAAAATAGTTAGCTTTTTAAATTGAAAATTGCCAAAAAAAAGTAGGTAATTAGTTAGTTTTAATTAGTTCTAAATAATTACAAATTAGGAAATATAGAAAATATAATACAAAATACAACAAGGAATAAGATACAAAAATACAAAGGATTAAAGAGAAACAAGAAAGGAAAAGTTTGGCTCAAAATACCCGAGGTCCAAACCGGATAAAGCCAGCCCAGCCACCTAGCAGCCCAACTACCCAGCCCCATCCGCCCAAGTCCAGGCTCAATCTCAGCCGTAGGAGATTTAAATCTTACGGTCCCGATTTATTATTACAATTTTTTAGTGTAACTAAACCAAAACCTTAAAAGACATAACAAAGAACCTTAAACACATTATCTGACCCTTCATCTCTTCAGTTACCAGCCGTCTCCCCCATCTCTCCTTCACAACCATGGCCGCCGCCTAGGTTTCCGCCACGTGTGGCAGCGGCCGGCCACCTTTCCGGCCAAAAGTTACATCAAAACCTTCTCCTCCTCCTCCTCATCACTGTCCCATTATCCTTTTCCTTCAAAACCAACCGAAACACCCCCAAATCTCAAACCCTAGTTCGCGCCGCCACCCCCTCCCACGGCGGCGCACCACCCAGAATCATCCAAAATCACACCCCACCATTCTTCTAACACCCCTCAACTGTGACACAAGAATTCTAAGCCAAAAGACCACTGGAAAATACCATAACTGATTCGGTTTCAAGAATATTAAGTCCAAAGCGCCGGATTTTTCAAGACTCGACAGATTTCGTTCCAAGAATTTCAAGAAGGCTGCCGGACTCAAGTTTGTTCAAGAAAAATGAAGAGAAAAAAAAAGGAAACGAGAAGAAAAACAGAAATAACGGCAACAAGAGAGCTAAGTCTTCTTCTCTCTGTTTTTGTTTAATTACTTGAATCTCTGTTCTATACATGTAAGTTTGTTTTAAGTCGGAGGTTGTAATCGAAAGAATTGCGCTGTTTGTCATTGATTAACTTGAACTGTTCTTGTTTTTCTATATGATAGTTCTAAGGATTAATAAACTTTGACTAACTGTTAGTATAATTTAGTCTCATTTCTGAAATTAGTAATTGGTATGATTTCTATTTTCTTTGTTAATTGCTGATTTTTTTTATTCTGAATTCTATTTTTTGTTTGGCTCGCTTCTTAATTTCTGATACCTGTATGATTTGATGGTCCGTGAATGAATTGAGTCCTTCTGTTAAAATTGATTAATTGCCGATTGTTGAAATTGTTTAATTTTGATTAGTGAATTTAATATTATTCAATAGGGTCGATTGGTTATAGCTGTAAATTAGAAATTAGTTCGATTATAAGATTTGCTCCTTGACAATCATGGGTTCAAGTAAGTCGATAATTAAAATCACATGCTTCATATCCGCCTAAGGTGCTTACTTAAATAGACTCAGTTACGATTAAATATTCTGATTAACAAGATTCAACCATCTATCAATCTGTTCTCCTAAGTCATGTTAATTGGATGATTAATCATAAAGTGACTATGAGTGTAAGACTGCCTAATGTTGGCTATTGCTGTAATGTGATTTTAGTTTATTGGCTGTCCTGAATTTCGATTAGTTAAAAGGGTAAATTGGTTAATTAGACTAATTACTTAATTGTGGCTATTTGATAAATATAATCTGAAAATAGGTTAAAATAGGGATAAACTACAGAATTTAGGAAAGTAATAAGCCTTAAGAAGTATGGGTGAATTGGGAAAAGGAAGTTGGTAAACTTGTAATAAGGTTAAAGGGAAAAGGGTGCAATTGGAAAGGAAATTGGTATAATTGTGATAAATATAGAGCTTTTAGGGTAATTTGGGCATAACAAAAGGTATTTTAGTGAATAATAAAAGGGAATGAGGGCACAATAGGAATTCCAAGGAAATGGAACATGGTAGACTATTCTAGAAGAGGTTGTAGTGTAGATTTCAGTAGAATAATTGCACTAACTTGTGCAACAAGCTAAAAATTGGAGGGGTTTTAGTGAAATAATAAAATTCAGATTTTTTCTTATTTTGGGTCTATAAATAGGTATTTTCAGCTTTAGAAAAGGGGGGGGGGGGTTCCTTCTCATTTAGAGTCTCTTTTAGAATTTGGAACCAAATAAACCTTAGAAAATCCCAAAAATACTAGCTAAATTCCAAATCTGAAATTAACATTTCAGATTCATTTTCTTCTATTTTTACCATCAAATTCATATAAAAAATCCAAATATAATAGTAGGTTCTGTAGGAAACTGTTATTTGAGTGAGATTTGGCTTTGAAACAATTTGAAATCCTAAAAATCATCTCCTGGGTATGCTGTATATTTCACTGCTGCTGTGGATTTTGTGACTGTTATGCTGTTACTGCTGGAATTTGCTTGCTGTATCCTTGTATAGCTGCTGTTGTCTATTATATCTAATAGATGTGTTCAATTTTCAGGTACTCCTTCTGTCATCTCTAAAAATTGGAAAGCTGAATGTAACAATATGACATTGAAAGTCGAAATTCAAGCTTGATGAAGATTTTATCATTTTGCTCTATATATTTCGTTTCTGTTTTTCTTAGTTTTCTTTAAAATGATTAAGTTGTATGTTAATTAGAATTTAAAGTTATTCCTTAACTGTAGGGAGACGTTTGGACTGTTAATTAGACTGTTTATTCATTAGTATAAGATGCAGTATTGAAATATTGTACATATTATTTGTCAAAACTGTGTTGGTTTAAGAAAGTAACTTTAGATTTGTGTAATAAAGGAATTGAGCAGCTTTTCTTTTTTTTTTCTTTGTTATTTTAAGATCTACACGACCGGTTAGAGGTTCTAATGTGATTCTGCAGTAATAGGTTCAGAATAATAGGTGTGATCTGAGCAGTTTTTGTCTTACCACTTATTTCGTTGTTAACAATCAAAAGGAAAAGAAAAATGTTTGAATAATGTTTGATTCACACCAAATAATTATAAACTCTAAAACTAAAAACAGTATATGAATTACATTAGTCGATTGATAAAGTGAGGTTTTGTTCAGTGAACTTCATAGTGTAAATGACAAATTCCTTGGCTTCTTTATAAATTGATCTATGAGTTCGCTAATATGGACTCGCTTTGGAGGTTTTAATGTATAGTTTAAAAAATATCAATTGATTAGGACATTTGTTTATTATTAGAGATCAATTAAATAGAAAATCATTGTCATGTTAGGATTGACCTTAATAAATAATAATGAGACGAGCCTCACCAAACAAAAATACACAATTGCGGGGCCCTCAAATTAATTGTTATAAAAAATTTAGACTCGGAAGGACCGTTTAGTGAATTTCACGGTCTTTCCCGAAGTTAACAACACGATAGATTCTTTTAGGCACGAGTTTAATAAATTACTTTCCTAAATACGGGTGCGCATGTATGTGACCCAAATTTTACTCTCGGCGAAACTGAAATACATTAAAGTCACAGGCGTATCGGTTGCGGTGTGACTCGAAATATGTTTTCCTGACGTCGCAATTCTTCTAAAATTGAAAAGCGGAACATTAAAAGCACCTAGTTAAAATATATAAAGAAATCAGGTAAAAGCAAAAAAAAAATTGCAGTTGAGCGACAGTGCTAGAACCACGGAATCCGGGAGTGCCTAACACCTTCTCCCCGGTTAACAGAATTCCTTATCCAGGTTTCTAGTTTCGCAGACTGTAATACAGAGTCATAAATTTCCTCGGTTCGGGATTAAACCGGTGACTTGGGACACCATTATTTTCCCAAGTGGCGACTCTGAAAAAATTAAATAAATTGATCCCGTTCCGACTGTCCTTTAAGTGGAAAAACTCCTTCACTGATTATTATTATATCCCTTCTCGGGGTGTAGTATTAAACAGTGGCACATTTACATTACATATTATGTGTGGTAAAAAAGGAGGTGTGACAAGGAGGTGTGACAACCCTCATGTATAAAATGCATAGGGTAAGACTGCGTATGATAGACTCTTATGGTCCGACCCTTTCCCAAACCGCGCGTATAGTGGGAGCTTAGTGCATTAAGCTGCTCTTTTTTTTTAATTATATTTTTAGTGGTAAATATTTGATTTGTTGGACTAGAAATGAGGAAGAGGAGCTTTGATGTAGTTGGTAAAATTATTGTCATATTATCAGGAGGTCACAAGTTCGAGCAGTGGAAGCAACCTCTTACAAAAATGCAAGGTAAGACTGTGTACGATAGACTCTTATGGTCCGGTCCTTCCCTGAACCCCGTACATAATAAAAATGAGGTATATAAAAAAATAATGTTAAATAGATGAAAGATTAGAATATCAATCTCATCAAGATCTATATTTCATTTTACATTAGAGAAATTGAGATAAACTTTTATTTTTACTTTTAACCTTGATATTTTTCGAAGGACTTCGTAAAATAAATATTGAGGAAAAAAGTTTTTGTCATATAGTATTTTATCCTGGGATTGTTATTTCATATTGAGCATGATATAAAATATAGAGTACTATAATTGTGGTATAAATAATTTCAAAATTGCTAATCTTAGAATTTAAAAGTAAACCAATTATGTACTATCTAAGTACGTATCTCACAATGTAAACCAATCGATCTCTTATAATTTTTGAAAATTTAAAATTTTATTTTAAATTTCTAGACATTTTTTTTATCTCTTTTGTAGTACAAATCTTGTCATAAAAGACTACGGAGGATGTAAGTCCCAACATAAAGGGAACGAAATTCACATTTTAGCTTATATTGCATATTATAGCTGTTCCTACTTTAGATAACTACAAATGAGTGAGTACGAATCTTCAAACACATTATAAACTGAAAATTTTGTGCAACATAAACAACCATTACAAATCACATCCAAGGGAAAATATCAAACACAACATAATTTATTTTGAACTCAAACAACACCATTACAACAGTAAAACACTAACGACAACAAAGGAAGACGAACAAAAAAAAATAGAAAGTACAATATATCGAGAGATCAACGATAAATTTCCTTATTGCACTACTTATAGGAAGAACGTCAGTACATGAGCTTAACAAATAAAGCCAGCCTCTCGTATGGTGGTCGAATCCAGTAACTTTATTCCAAACCATATATATATTTATCTTAAAATTTATCGAACGAGTATTGTTCATAAGGTTCAAATCTTGACTCCGCCTTTACTGTCGTACTTATTTGCTGAACGAGTACTGTTCATACCTCATTGAGCAATCACCTAAATAGACTTGACCTCCAATACGAGAATTACAAATCGTCAACAAGTATTCTCTTGCATTACTCATGCAAAGACCACAGTCTGAAAATGATATAGTTGAGTCACAAGTAGCATGGCCATAAGCTAAAGGATAATTAGGAAAAGGAGAAGTTATATAGTAATTGTAACCACTAACTTTTGGTGTCTCATCCCTTAATGCTCCAAGAACAAAATTCAAGTTTTCTACAAAACTTCGATCAAATATCTTATCATACGTACCACCATTGCATATATGGTCAACCTTGACATTTGTTTCACTTTTCACAAAGCAACTAAACCCTAAAATTCCAATAAGAAATGTGGTTAATATTGTCATTCTTAAAATAGAATCCATTGCTATTTCTCTAATATTTTTGTATCTTTTGATCTTCTCTTTCTTTTCTGTTACAAATTTTAGATTACCATGTCCTTTGTTTTAATAGATTAGCCATTCATTGATTTCACCACCAAAACAAAGTTAAGTATTCCATTATTTTTGTCTAATCTGCTTGTTTTGTAGTAGTGAATATTACAATATGCTTCTTTCCTGACAAGAAAATATGCCTCTCTTTCAATATTATGTATAAATATGTATTAATTAACTTTTTCTCGTCTCAATAATGCCACGTTTAACACTCTCCACTTTTGCTTTTCTTGTCTTCACATAGTCGTTGTTAAACGGCCATTTCAATATTTCAAGCTAAGAAAAATATTACTAATATATGATTTTGACTCAAACCTTTTTATGTCCATAAGTCAAATACAATTTGGACCGGCCTCCTTAATTTGAATCTTTTTGTGTTTGTATAAGTAATTATTTATTTGCCTAATCACATATACGTTCTTATATTATTTCAACTTAGTTCACCCTTGGACGAAAGAAGCTCAAGATGGGTGGAAAATATGTAAATTAAGCTTGGACTCCCCAACGTAAAACCTACGTTACAAATAAGCGGGTCCGGTCAGATATGGACGGGTTGAAACAGTTAATATAAAAATGGATAAATTATCTGATTCGATCCATATTTTATACGGAATAAAAAATAAGTTATCCATTTTATCCATGGCTTCGTGAATATGATCACTTTTGGGAGAATTCCTACTCTTCCAAACTTGAGGAACCCTCTAAGTGGATAATATAATTATTGAGAAATCTACTCAAAATACCCATTTGGGAGAAACTAATTACCCGCTTCAAACTTTTTATATAATATACCTATGCGGTCAAAAATTGTCACGACCCCAAATCCGGTCGTGATGGCGCCCAGCACATTGCTAAGCCAGCCTGACCAATCCATATCAACCACGGAGCTTGAAGCTCTCTTTAACCCATTTAAGCAAATTAATTCAAGAAATAACAGCGATACATGTAACGAAAACGGGGAACCAAGTCCCATAATACCTTAACTCCCATAGACCAAGGGTCAAGAGTCATGAGCCTCTATCTGAACATGAGTGTGTAAAGGTTTACAAAATACCAAGTGCGGAAAGAAATGTCAATACAAAATAAAAAGACAATAGGAAGGAATATCGGGTCCCTGCGGACTCTGCAGCTACCTCGAATATCCACAACGTCGCCTCGCACAGCTATCGTATCACCGCCGAGAGGTACTTGGATCCGCACACAAGGTGCAGGAGTAAAATGAGTACCGCCACACTCAGCGGTAATAAACAAGGTAAGACAACATGCAGATAAGAAATCCGCAATAAAGCACTATGTAAAGCTATAATCAGCCACCCTGTCATAGAATCAATCTTCACTGTACCTGTACCAACAAATATCAATAAATAGCATAACAAACTAGCAGATGTAGCTAAATGCAACGCAATGCATGATATGACCGCCGCTACCGCGTGTAGCCCGACTCCAATTTTGGGTACCCGTGCTCACCGTGGGGGTTCGACTCCGGAGGGGCTCCTACAGCTCAAGCACATCTCATAGAGATATCACCGCGGCGTGCGTCCGATCCAACATATATCTTGCCGCGGCGTGCGCCCCGATCCACTACTAGTCGCCTAATATGCAGACATGCCCTCGCAGTGCTCAAAAGTAGTTTTTTTTTTGAAAACTCTTTTATCATTTTTCAGCTGGAAAACAATAATATCAAGTTCCAGAGATTGGAATTAGCATAATAACAAAAATAGTCGCGGACTAGTAGTAAACTAGCATGTCTACGTGATAAGACAATGATAACGATCCTCGCGGGATCCAATAACCGGCTCACGGCCCACATGTATACTCAACCGCCCAAGAAGGGGTTCCTCGGCTCAAGAGCGGCCATTATCACAATATATATATATATATATGCAACCATCCGAGAAGGAGGTTCGACGGCTCTAGAATAGCCAATAATACAATATCACCGGGTTGGACTAATATGTAGTCTCCAGTTCATGATCGACCCCGCACTCTCAAGAGTGTGCGTGTCTCGCCGCTATACAGCGTCACAAAGTGGTATACCGGGGTTTCGAACCCGCCGGTCATCACCCACATCTATTACTCACCTCAATACAGCGCGACGACTATTCCGCAATGCCCTTGCCACGAGAATCAAGCTCCGCACGCGTAGAATCCTGATCAAATACAGTAAAAATACAACAATTTAGGCCAATGGGACGACACCCAATCAATACAACTCAATTTACATCAAAATTCCCAAAGTTGTCAAAACCCGAGCCCCGGGCCCACATTCCGAAAATTTACGAAATTCACATTTCTGGAACCCTCGTCTCAATACGAGTCTAAGCATATCAATTCTACCAAAATCGGACTCCATTTGCCCGTTCAAAACCTTGATTTTTCTAAAGTCCAAGACTAGGGCTAAATCCTCCATAATTACCCCAAATTCCTTCATTTTCATGATATAATTGCATGATATTATCAATACTAATCATAATATGAGTTCGTAGTTGATTACCTGATGATTTCCCTTGATTTCCTCCTCAAAATCGCCCAAAATCGCCCTTAAGCCGAGACCCCCAAATGTTAAAATGTTTCTGAAATTTTTCTAACTTCTCATACACTTACTTACAGCGATTTTCGCTTCTGCGGAACATTTTCCGCTTCTATGCTTCCGTATCCGCGACCAAAGGGTCGCTTCTGCGGTTCCAGGCCTAGCCGGCCACTTCCGCTTCTGCGAACCAAGGGCCGCTTAAGCGGTCCCGCTTCTGCGAAGAAGCTTCCGCTTCTGCGGAAAAATCCGCCTCTGCGCGTCCTTGACCGCTTCTGCGGTATCGCCCAAGCGGAGAAACGTCCGCTTCTGCGGACCATGCCCCAATTGCCCTCGTCCGCTTCTGCGATCATTGGGTCGCACCAGCGACCCCGCTTCAGCGGAAAGGCGTCCGCTTCTGCGAAACACCCGCTCCTGCGCTCCCATATCCGCTTCTGCGGACTCGCTCCTGCGACCAAAATTCCGCAGGAGCGAAAATGACAGAACCAGACTCTTCAACCTGCAATTTCCTTGATTTTCTTCCGTTTAACCATCCGAAAACACCCCGAGGCCCCCGGGACCTCATCCAAACATACCAACACATCTTAATACCTTATTCGAACTTGCTCCAATCCTCAAAACACGTCTAACAACATCAAAGCTCATAATTCGCATCGAATTCAAGCCTAAATTCCTTAAAACATTCCAAATTGCACATTCAATCAAAACCCGACCAAACGACGTCCGAATGACCTGAAATTTTGCAGGCACGTCCAAAATCACCTAACGAAGCTACTGCAACTGTCGGAATTCCATTCCGACTCCCGGATCAAAA
This sequence comes from Nicotiana noctiflora, assembly GCA_032618575.1. NCBI lineage: Eukaryota > Viridiplantae > Streptophyta > Magnoliopsida > Solanales > Solanaceae > Nicotiana > Nicotiana noctiflora. The sequence goes on from JASVEL010008640.1 coordinate 31,013, forward strand.
TATCACCTACCGTTCGGATTTCGCCAAAATTCAACCTTAGCCAATTCAAGCCTATTTCTACACCGGGCCTCCAAATTCAATTCCGATCGCTCCCCTAAGTCACAAATCACCTCCCGGAACTATCCGAATCATCATAATCCGATTCCGAGCACTCTAACTCAATAGTCAACTCTTGGTTGACTTTTCATATTCAAGCTTTCTTCAAACATGCTATTTGTTTCATTTTCAATCCAAATCACTCCTAACTCACCCGATATACTCTAATACCGTTTTAAAAGCATAATATATGTAAATGCAAGGTAACGGGGTGGTAATTCCCGTAACGACGGGCCGGGTCGTTACATTCTCCCCAACTTAGACAAACGCTCGTCCGCGAGCGGGTTAAGAAACATACCTGGAGCATCAAACAAGTGAGGATATCTGCTCCGCATCTCCTGCTCGGTCTCCCAAGTTGCTTCCTCCACGGGACGACCTCTCCACCGCACTTTCACTGAAGCTATGTCCTTGGATCTCAGCTTACGAACCTGTCGACCAAAAATGGCTACTGGCTCCACATCATAAGTCCAGTCCTCACATCCTGTATCGTGCTGAAGTCCAACACATGAGACGGGTCTCCGACATACTTCCGGAGCATAGATACATGGAACACCGGGTGAACTCCCGACAAACCGGGTGGCAAAGCAAGCATATAAGCCACCTCCCCAACTTTCCTAAGCACCTCAAAAGGTCCAATAAACCTTGGGCTCAACTTCCCTTTCTTTCCAAACCTCATAACACCCTTCATAGGCGAAACTTTCAACAACACCTTCTCACCTACTGAATAAGACACATCTCGGACCTTCCGGTCTGCATAACTCTTCTGACGCGACTGAGCTGTGCGAAGTCTCTCCCGAATCACCTTCACCTTATCTAAGGCATCTTGGACTAACTCTGTCCCTAACAACCTAGCCTCGCCGGGCTCGAACCAACCAACCGGAGACCTACACCGCCTCCCATATAAAGCTTCATACGGCGCCATCTGAATGCTGGACTGATAGCTATTATTATAAGCAAACTCCGCCAAAGGCAAATAATCAGCCCATGAACCACCAAAATCAATGACACAAGCACGCAACATGTCCTCCAATATCTGAATAGTACGCTCAGACTGCCCATCCGTCTGTGGATGAAATGCCGTGCTCAACTCTACCTGTGAACCCAACTCTCGCTGAAATGTCCTCCAGAACTGAGATGTGAACTGGGTACCTCTGTCTGATATAATGGAAATAGGAACTCCATGCAATCTCACTATCTCACGGATGAATATCTCTGCCAACCGCTCTGAGGTATAGGTAGTACACACTGGGATGAAGTGAGCTGACTTAGTCAACCTATCCACAATCACCCAAACTGAATCAAACTTCCTCGCTGTCCGAGGGAGTCCACTAACAAAGTCCATAGTTATTCTTTCCCACTTCCACTCCGGAATATCAATACGTCGGAATACACCACCAGGTCTCCGATGCTCATACTTGACCTGCTGACAGTTTAGACACCGAGCCACATGGCTCACAATATCTTTCTTCATCTTTCTCCACCAGCAATGCTGCTTCAAATCCTGGTACATCTTCGCGGCTCCTGGATGAATAGAATACCGCGAGATATGGGCCTCTTCCAATATCAACTCACGAAGGCCATCAACATTGGGCACACATATCCGGCCATGCATCCTCAATACACCATCACTATCAATAGTGACATCCCTAGCATCATCATGTCGAACTCTGTCCTTAAGGACAACCAAGTGTGGATCATCATACTGACACTCACGAATACGACCATATAAAGAAGACCGAGCTACTACATAAGCCATCACCCGACTGGGCTCAGAAATATCCAGCCTTACCATCTGGTTAGCTAACGCCTGAACATCAACTGCTAGGGGTCTCTCCCCAACCGGAATATACGCCAAACTGCCCATACTAATAGCCTTCCGGCTCAATGCATCAGCCACTACATTGGCTTTCCCGAGATGATACAAGATAGTAATATCATAGTCTTTAAGCAATTCAAGCCATCTCCTCTGCCTCAAATTTAGATCTTTTTGCTTAAACAAATGCTGAAGGTTGTGGTGGTCTGTATATACATCACAAGATACACCATATAGATAATGCCTCCAAATCTTCAAGGCATGAACAATGGCAGCTAACTCCAAATCGTGAACATGGTAGTTTTTCTCGTGGGGCTTTAGCTGACGAGAAGCATAAGCAATGACCCTACCCTCCTGCATCAACACACAACCAATGCCCACTCCCGAGGCATCACAATATACAGTATAAGAACCTGAAGCTGTCGGTAGAATCAAGACTGGTGCTGTGGTCAGTGCTGTCTTGAGCTTCTGAAAGCTCTCCTCGCACTCCTCGGACCATAAGAAAGGAACACCCTTCCGAGTCAATCTAGTCAAGGGTGAAGCAATAGAAGAGAATCCCTGAACGAATCGGCGATAATACCCTGCCAATCCCAGAAAGCTACGGATCTCAATAACTGAGGTCGGTCTGGGCCAACTCTGTACTGCCTCGACCTTCCTCGGATCTACCTGAATACCATCACACGACACCACGTGCCCTAAGAATGCCACGGACTCAAGCCAGAACTCACATTTGGAGAACTTGGCATACAGCTTCTCCTCTCTCAATCTCTGCAACACAATACTCAAGTGCCGAGCATGCTCCTCCTGGCTACGAGAGTAGACAAGTATGTCATCAATGAATACGATCACAAATGAATCAAGATACGGCCCGAATACACTGTTCATCAGATGCATAAATGCTGCTGGGGCGTTGGTCAGCCCAAAAGACATCACAAGGAATTCATAGTGACCATATCTGGTCCGGAATGCAGTCTTCATAATGTCAGACTCTCTAATCTTCAGCTGATGGTAGCCTGAACGAAGATCAATCTTCGAGAACACCCTAGCTCCCTGGAGCCGATCAAACAAATCATCAATACGAGGCAGAGGATAATTATTCTTCACTGTTGCTTTGTTTAGCTGCCTATAGTCAATACACATCCTCATAGACCCGTCCTTCTTCTTAACAAACAGGACTGGTGCACCCCACGGCGATACACTAGGACGGATGAAACCCTTATCCAGAAGTTCATGAAGCTGCTCTTTTAGTTCTTTCAACTCAGCTGGTGCCATCCGATAAGGAGGAATGGATATAGGCTGAGTGCCCGCACCAAGTCAATGCCAAAATCAATATCCCTGTCCGGCGGCATGCCCGGTAGGTCTGAGGGGAATACATCTGGAAAATCCCTCACAACAGGTACAGAATCAATGCTAGGAGACTCAGCTCCCACATCTCTCACAAAAGCTAAGTACGATAAACACCCTTTTTCAACCATTTTCTGAGCCTTTAAGAACGAAATAACACGGCTAGGGACGAAATCAGTCGAACCCCGCCACTCAATCTGAGAAATACCAGGAATGGCCAACGTAACTGTCTTAGCATGACAGTCCAATATAGCATGGTACGGAGACAACCAGTCCATACCCAATATAACATCAAAGTCCACCATGCCCAACAATAGCAAATCTGCCTGGGTCTCCAGACCCCCAATAGATATAACACAGGATCTATAGACATGATCCACAACAATCGTATCACCCACGGGGGTGGATACATGAACAAGTAAATCAAGAATACCACGAGTCGCACCCAAATGATGTGCAAAATAAGAGGACACGTAATAATATGTGGACCCCGGATCAAATAGAACAGAGGCATCTCTCGGACGACATAAATGATACCCGTAATCACAAGCATCGGAGGCAACCGCATCACGCCCGTCGTGAAGTGCATAGAACCGTGCCTCGCCTCCACCAGATCCCTCCTCGCCCCCGGGGCGACCACGAGAAGACCGACCTCCACCTCTACTAGACCGAGATGGTGCTGAAGAGGAGGGCTGATCCCTCTACTGAGTCCCGCCCCTACGTAGACGAGGGCAATGTCTCCTCATGTGGCCAAACTCACCACACTCATAACACGCACCTGGTGCTGGAGAAGTAGGTGCTGCACTCTGGGCCGGGAGGGCACCAAGCGATGACTGACCCTGCTGAAATCCCTGTCGACCACGACCATAAGAACCTCCGCTCTGCTCTGGGCGGCCTGAATGAGAAGGTCTAGATGAGCGACCTCTGCTCTGCTGGGAATGCCCTCTAGATGGAGCACCACTAAAACTGCCAGAACCACGAGGCCTCTTGGCCTCCCGCTCCTCTCTCTCTCGGCGACGATCCGCCTCAATGGAGCGTGCCATATCAACAACCTGCTCAAACGATGATGACAAAACTCTCTCTCTGGTCATAAGAATGCGGATAGAGTAATTGAGGCCATCAATGAACCTCCTGATCCTCTCCCTATCATTAGGGATCATCCATGTGGCATGCCTAGCCAACCGTGTGAATCCGAGCTCATACTGGGTCACAGACATGTCGCCCTGAACCAACCACTCGAACTAGCAACGTAGCTCCTCGCGACGAGACTGTGGTACATATTTCTCTAGAAAGAGAGTAGAGAACTGCTGCCATGTGAGAGGTGCTGCTCCTGCAGGCCTACGCCTCTCAAACTCCTCCCACCAATCAAACGCGGGACCAGTGAACTGAAAGGTAGTAAATGAAACCCCGCTGGACTCAAGAATACCAGCCGTACGCAGCATCTTCTGACACTTATCCAAGAAACCCCGGGCATCCTCGCCCTCAACGCCACTGAAATGGGGTGGCTGAAGTCTACCAAATCTCTCAAGACGACGCTGCTCGTCCTCGGGCATAACCTGAACCATATGCTCGGGAGCTGGAGCTGGTGCAGCTGGAGGAATAACCGGTGCAACCACCTGAGCGGGGACAACCTCTGGCGTCTGAAGTCCCTGAACAACCGGATCAGGTGTGCGAGCCGCAGGGGTCTGCTGACCACCCCCTGACTGAGATGTCGCTACAGTAGCGGTAGCCGAAACTACCCGAGCCAAACCGGAACACACCGATAATATCCGGGCAAGAGTTCCCGACGACCGTGAATAGCAATAGATATAGTCCGGCCCCGAACCGGGACTGCTGGAGCTTCAACCACCGGGGGCCGCTCCCGAACCGGTACAACAGTGCGGTCAGCTGGCACTGCCTCAACCGCCCTACCTCTAACTCTAGCACGACCGCGCCCACCGCCTCTAACAGGTGGCAACGGAGGTCGTCCACCTCGTCCCGATGCTCGCGTTCTCGCCATCCGCGAGAGAATAGAATATAAAAGTTCAGTTCTCAGAACAACTGAGATGTCGCACGACATAGTTCAAGAAAAGTGAAGTTTTCCTAAAGGTTCGCAGCCTCCCGAGGATAAGTACAAAGCGTCCCCGTACCGATCCACAAGACTCTACTAACCGGCTCAAGACTCACGAGGCCTAGTAAACCTAGGCTCGATACCAACTTGTCACGACCCCAAATCCGGCCGTGATGGCGCCCAACACATTGCTAGGCCAGCCCGACAATCCATATCAACCACGGAGCTAGAAGCTCTCTTTAACCCATTTAAACAAATTAATTCAAGAAATAACAGCGATACATGTAACGAAAACGGGGAACCAAGTCCCATAATACCTTAACTCCCATAGACCAAGGGTCAAGAGTCATGAGCCTCTACTGAACACGAGTGTGTAAAGGTTTACAAAATACCAAGTGCGGAAAGAAATGTCAATACAAAATCAAAAGACAGTGGAAAGGAATATCGGGTCCTGCGGACTCTGCAGCTACCTCGAATATCCACAAACGTCGCCTCGCACAGCTACTGGATCACTGCTGAGAGGTACCTGGATCTGCACACAAGTGCATGGAGTAAAATGAGTACTGCCAGACTCAGTGGTAATAAACAAGGGTAAGACAGCGCAGATAAGAAATCCGCAATAAAGCACTATGTAAAGCTATAATCAGCCTACCCTGTCATAGAATCAATCTTCACTGTACCTGTACCAACAAATACCAATAAATAGCATAACAGCTAGCAGATGTAGCTAAATGCAATGCAATGCACGATATGACCGCTACGGCGTGTAGCCCGACTCCAATTTTGGGTACCCGTGCTCACCTGTGGGGGTTCAGACTCCGGAGGGGCTCCTACAGCCCAAGCACATCTCATAGAGATATCACCGCGGCGTGCAGTCCGATCCAACATATATCTTGCTGCGGCGTGCAGCCCGATCCACTACTAGTCAGCTAATATGCAGATACAGCCTCGCAGGCTCAAAAGTAGTTTTTTTTTTTGAAAACTCTTTTATCATTTTTCAGTTAGAAAACAGTAATACCAAGTTCCAGAGATTGGAATTAGCATAATAACAAAAATAGCTGCGGACTAGTAGTAAACTAGCATGTCTATGTGATAAGACAATGATAACGATCCTCGCGGGATCCAATAACCGGCTCACGGCCCACATGTATAATCAACCGCCCAAGAAGGGGGTTCCTCGGCTCAAGAGTGGCCATTATCACAATATATATATATATATGCAACCATCCGAGAAGGAGGTTCGACGGCTCTAGAATAGCCAATAATACAATATCAACAGGTTGGACTAATATGTAGTCTCCAGTTCATGATCGACCCCGCACTCTCAAGAGTGTGCGTGTCTCGCCGCTATACAGCGTCACAAAGTGGTATACCGGGGTTTCGAACCCGCCGGTCATCACCCACATCTATTACTCACCTCAATACAGCGCGACGACTATTCCGCAATGCCCTTGCCACGAGAATCAAGCTCCGCACGCGTAGAATCTGATCAAATATACAGTAAAAATACAACAATTTAGGCCAATGGGACGACACCCAATCAATACAACTCAATTTACATCAAAATTCCCAAAGTTGTCAAAACCCGAGCCCCGGCCCACATTCCGAAAATTTACGAAATTCACATTTCCGGAACCCTCGTCTCAATACGAGTCTAAGCATATCAATTCTACCAAAATTGGACTCCATTTGCCCGTTCAAAACCTTGATTTTTCTAAAGTCCAAGACTAGGGCTAAATCCTCCATAATTACCCCAAATTCCTTCATTTTCATGATATAATTGCATGATATTATCAATACTAATCATAATATGAGTTCATAGTTGATTACCCGATGATTTCCCTTGATTTCCTCCTCAAAATCGCCCAAAATCGCCCTTAAGCCGAGACCCCCAAATGTTAAAATATTTCTGAAATTTTTCTAACTTCGAATACACTTAACTCACACGATTTTCGCTTCTGCCGAACATTTTCCGCTTCTATGCTTCCGTATCCGCGACCAAAGCGTCGCTTCAGCGGTTCCATGCCTAGCCGGCCACTTCCGCTTCTCGCGAACCAAGGGCCGCTAGCCGGTCCCGCTTCGCGAGAAGCTTCCGCTTCGCGGAAAAATCCGCCTCTCTGCGCGTCCCTGACCGCTTCTGCGGTATCGCCCAAGCGGAAAAACGTCCGCTTCTGCGGACCATGCCCCAATTGCCCTCGTCCGCTTCTGCGATCATTGGGTCGCACCAGCGACCCCGCTTCAGCGGAAAGGCGTCCGCTTCTGCGAAACACCCGCTCCTGCGCTCCCATATCCGCTTCTGCGGACTCGCTCCTGCGACCAAAATTCCGCAGGAGCGAAAATGACAGAACCAGACTCTTCAACCTGCAATTTCCTTGATTTTCTTCCGTTTAACCATCCGAAAACACCCCGAGGCCCCCGGGACCTCATCCAAACATACCAACACATCTTAATACCTTATTCGAACTTGCTCCAATCCTCAAAACACGTCTAACAACATCAAAGCTCATAATTCGCATCGAATTCAAGCCTAAATTCCTTAAAACATTCCAAATTGCACATTCAATCAAAACCCGACCAAACGACGTCCGAATGACCTGAAATTTTGCAGGCACATCCAAAATCACCTAACGAAGCTACTGCAACTGTCGGAATTCCATTCCGACTCCCCGATCAAAATATCACCTACCGTTCGGATTTCGCCAAAATTCAACCTTAGCCAATTCAAGCCTATTTCTACACCGGCCTCCAAATTCAATTCCGATCGCTCCCCTAAGTCACAAATCACCTCCCGGAACTAACCGAATCATCAGAATCCGATTCCGAGCACTCTAACTCAATAGTCAACTCTTGGTTGACTTTTCATATTCAAGCTTTCTTCAAACATGCTATTTGTTTCATTTTCAATCCAAATCACTCCTAACTCACCCGATATACTCTAATACCGTTTTAAAAGCATAATATATGTAAATGCAAGGTAACGGGGTGGTAATTCCCGTAACGACGGGCCGGGTCGTTACAAAAATATTTACCAGTACTTTTCCTTGACATTTCCTTTTTCCCATTAATTACTCTTTGTCTTTTTGTGCTTTCTCTTTTTTATTTTTTTCTTTATATTTATCCTATCTTTTCTCTGACTTTTCCTGTCTTCCGGTGATTACTTTATGTCTTTTTGAGTTTTACTTCTCCTATTTATTCCTACATAGATAATTCATCTCTTTCAGCATATGTGCTTTTGTTTGAACTTTGAAGGCTTGAGGAGCATCTTTGTACTATTTTTCATGCATTCATAGATCAAGTTCCCCTAATCCAAAATGTCTCGTTAATGAACTCCATAGATAAGTTAACTCTTCAACTATATATAGAGGCGGATTCATGATTTAAATTTAATGATTCAACTTTTAATTTTAACATTGAACTCGTTATACGGTTAAAATTATGGGTTCAATTCTAATACTTTTTGAGATTTTATTAGGTTCTTACAATAAATTCATACATTGTATCGAAAGTTATAGATTCAATTTAACTCGTATCTGAAAGGCTATATTCGCCCTTGACCACATACTATAATTATCTAACTCTGAAGATTATTATTACTATGACTTATTATATGGTACACAATCTAATGACAAAGAAAAAAATGAAATAAACTAAGATTCATTTAATTAATAAAAGAGCTAACAAAACTATATATTGTAATATATGAAATATTTCAACTGAAACTTGAATAAAAATGCATTTACCTAATAGTATACCGCCACAGTACTATCAAAATATACTGTAAGAGCATACAGTTATACTGCAATAGTATACTATAATAGTATACATATATACCGGAACAATATACTATAATAATCTACAATTTCAACATAAATTTATATAAAAATACAGTTACCCATTAGTATACCGTTACTATATCACAATATGATTGAAGGCTATGGCTAAATTTTGAGTAAGTTTGGTGGATATTTTCAGAGTATATTTTGAAATTTTGGCCAATATTAAATAGAACTAGCAAAGAAGATAAAGTTGTATTGTATGCCAACACGTTATCTATATGTTATGTTGGTATATAATAATTAATTCAAAAGTATATCATTAGCTATAACAATACACCACTAATTTTCTTGAAAGAATAAACTGGTACTATATGATACTTTCACAGTATATGATATATGCCATATGGGTATAATAGAGGATCAATAACTTTTTTTTTAAGAATGAACCAATCCTCTATGATATCTTGTTAGTATATGATGTTTGGTGGAGATTTTGATAATAGATTTTGAAATTTAGGCCAATATTAAATAGAACTAGCAAAGAAGATAAAGTTGTATTGTATGCCAACATGTTATACTATATGTTATATTGGTATATAATAATTAATTCAAAAGTATATCATTAATTATAATAATGCACCACTAATTTTTTTGAAAGAATAAATTAGTACTATATGATACCTTGACAGTATATGATATATGTCATATGAGTATCATAAAGGACCAATGACTTTTTTGTTAAGAATGAACCAATCTTCTATAATATTGTGTTGATATGATGTATACCAGGTTGGTATCATAGAGGACTGGGTGTCTTACTGAAAGAAACGGACCAGACCTTTATGATACCCTATCAATATATGATACTATGTTAGTATTTGATATATACCATGTGGGTATCGTAGAGGACTGATGAGTATTTTGTTTGGTGAAGAAATGATTAGTCATCTATGATACCCTGTTAGTATATGATATATACTATTGGTGTCATAATATGTTCTAATAACATACTTCAACTATTAATAATATATTATTTTTTGTATATTATATGCTATACATAAAAATTAAATAAATAAAAAATATACTACATCAATTATCATTTGTTGATATAGTGAAAAAACAGAGACAAAAATAAATAGGAACAAAAATAAAGGCGCAAAATGAAAAAAAATTTAAAAGAAAAAATAATCAAAATAATAATAAATGAAATTACAAAAATAAAAAAAGATGAAAAAAGGAAAAAAGAAGAAGAGAAAACATATATAATATATAAGTTGTTCTTATAACTTACCTATAGAAAAAAAATGGAAAAAAGCAAGACATATATATATCAACTATATAAAAAAAAGTGAACAATACTTATTATATTAATTATATTTTTATTATTGCACGAAAAAAAAGAATAAAAAGGAGCAAAAAAAGTGAATAAAATTAGATCATGTAGAAAAAAGGAAATAAACTAACAAAGATTTAAATGAAAGTAGAAAAGAAACAAGAAAAATGAAAAATGGGAAAAGCTAAAACTGAGCAAGGAATTGGATTTTGGTGGAAAAAGAAAATAAAAACTAAAAATAAACATAAAAGGAGAAGAAAAAAAAAGCAAAACACAAACAAAGCGAGAAAAAAAGAGAGAGACAATTAGCCACAAACACTACAATGGGTATAAATGGTAATTAGTACAATGGGTACAGAGGGTATGATGGGTAGAAAAATAAATAGGTAAGCAAGGGTAATTAGTTTGATTTTTATAAGTAAAGCTATAAAATTCCTTAATTGAGAAATCTATATTTGACCCGTTTTAAAAAAGTTATTATTCAATAAATTTTTTAACGGTTAATATAGACAAATAACTATTTTTTTAATCTATTTGGCCACCACTAAAAACACCTTTAGTTTTCTGATTTCCTTTATATCCAGCTAATAATATTAGATCGCCGCAAGTGAGGAGTAAATCTTTAAACATAAATTAGTCTTGCAACTTAAACAATGATTCCAAATCACATCAAGGGAAAATTAAATGTCAACCACAGCATATATTATTTTGAACTCTTATTAAACAACAGCATTACAACGGCTATTACAAAGGAAGAAGAACGGAAAGAGATCATAGAAAGCATAACACCAAAAGATAAGCGATAAATTTACTTCTCACCATTTGTAAAAAGATGTAAAAAAACAAAGCAAAACATCTATTTTATCTGCTAAATGGATATTGCTCATATCTCAATGACTAATCATCAAATTCGACTGGACCTCCAACGCTACCGTCACAAACCGTCATTAAATAAGATCTAGCACTTTTAACACAAGTGTCGCAGTCTGAATATGCTATAGTTGAGGTGCAAGAAACATGGCCATAAGCTAAAGCATCGTTAGGATAAGGAGAGGTTACGTAGTGATGTTTTATACTTTAATATTATTTGGTTCAAAAGTTATCAATTTACTTTATAAGCTTAAAAACAATTAAAAATAAATAAAAATAAATCGTAATCAAATATAATAAAACCTAGATGCAAAAGAAATGAGGTTATTATAGTAGACCTAATAAGATGAAGTCGAGAATGAGTATTCGTTAGATGTAGAGATAGACAGAGAGAGTAAGAGAAAATAAGAGAGTTGTATTATTTAGGAATAATAATGATGCCCCTTTGCAATGTGAATGTCTCCTTTATATAGCAGGAGGCCTTCCTCGAAATAATCATAAAAGTACAAAAAGTAGTCAACGTCCTCCTAGCGAGGACACCGAGTTTTAACTGGCGTCGCCTTTATCCCGTCGCCCAAGTCGTAACCTTGCTTTAGTTGACGTATGTCACTAGGCGTATCCTTCGATGTAGAGACATTGAGTGCCAAATTTGACCCCATACAGTTAGTCCCTGTGCTCGTTGGAGGCGTATTCTGTAGACGTCTTCAATGGGCAGATGTGCAAATCTCATCTTTGAAGAATTTAACCCCTCTCTGGGGGCGGTAACGTGAATGAGATGAAATGTATGACATCGCCGAGCTGCTAACGCATGGCTCCCTTTTCAAAATGATGTCATCGCCCGTATGAGTCATTATTATACTTACTCCCGAGGCGGTTCAGAGGATGGTGTGATGTTCTGGTTTCCCGTGCCCGTTTTGAATCATGCCTTTGCAATTTTTGCGTATCCTAACCCTATAAATAGAGGGAAAGTTCAATCCATTTCACCTTTCAAATCTTTGGAAAACCTTTTCTGGCTTCCTTGTTTGCCTTTCTTTCAGCTAGTGTTATTTTGTACGAGACTCTCCTACTTTTTTGAAATCACACTTCCCATCGTTAGGGCTTTGTTTCTTACATAGGACAACATGACAAAACGTCATCAGAGCAGTAAAAAGATCAAAGATAATGCCCCATCTAGGGTTCCGCCCGCCTTCGGTGGTGAAGAGGAAAAAGCAGGGAAAGCCCTTATTCCCCTTACTGTAGACAACGTCCTCCAAATGAGATGCATATTCGAAGGGATTTTCCAACTAAAAGCCCTTCCCTTCCCTAGGAGCATAGTGATTAATTACAATCCCACTTAGACAATCTTCGAGAGACGTACAATATTCCGGACTATATGGAAATGGCTCCGGCTGGGATGGACTATGCCAATGTGCACCGACCTAGGTACTGCACATTCTACGAGTACCTATTTTTGATCGATTATAGTCTCTCGATCTACCCTCTAACAGAGGAGCTTTGCCGTTTTTTTAATGTGTGTCCGGCTCAGCTTACTCCTTACACCTTGAAGGTGTGCAGGATTCTGACCACACATGTGGCCAAGGCTGAGTGCAGCGTCTCAGTTTACCACCTTTTACACCTATTTAGCGTGGTTACCTGAGGGGTACCATGCTGCAGTGAAAAGCCGTGGCACGAAAGGCTTGGCTGTTAAAGCCGATGACAAGACCAACCACTGCTTTTGGCGTAAGTACTTCTACATCATGACGGAACACCTGGTGTCTAATCCTAAAACATTTCCGAAAAGATGGAACCCAGAACGTAAGTACCTTTATTTGTAGAATTCATGACTACTTGCGACCTTGACCATACGGCCATTGTGATTTCGTTCTTTTTTTTTCGCGAGGGCTTGTCCACCCAATTCATTGAAAATATTAAATCGTGGGTGGAAATAATGATACCTTTTGCCGAGGAATGCCGTACCTGGGTCGTATTTCGTGAACAATACGTCCCGTCACGTAATTCTTTGGCTTAGGTTTGGAAGTTCCCTTGGGTTTTGTTACTTGACTTACTTGTGTTGGCAGGTCGGAGCGCCTCTAGGAAGAAGAAAAACGTCGTTACCTCACCTAGTGTGGGGACTGACCTTGAGGGTGAAGATATACCCTACAACTAGCTCAGTGATGGCGCTCTCGAGGTTCCTCAGCAGGAGGTTGCGCCTATGGCGGCATCCGCAAGTGAAGTGACTCCTTCAATGACATCCCCGCGGCCTGTAGAGCATACTTCTGAAGGTAAGAAGCCGCCAGATAGAAAAAGACGGCGTTTGATAACGGGCAAGGGGATAGCCACTGAAGACGAGGGAGCGAGTGAGCCTCCCCAAGGGTCGAGGCTAATTTTTATGGCCGATGCCATCTGTTCTGGGAGGTCGGCTAACCAAAGGAGGGTTGTCGCTGATGCCAGCCCAGCCTGTATTCCAAAAAGTTGTTCGTTGGCTGCTATTGGAGAAGTGGGCAATGGTGCCGAGAGGGTGGAACCTGAGGCCGCCTATGTGAATGTGGATGGGTTAACGAGGGGTCTGACCCGTGTGGGGATGATAGCAGGTAGATCCAACAGCCGAATTCTGATCCCAGGAGGGTATAACCTATTGCAACACAACGAGCATGCCACACTGGATATGACCCTGTTATGTGCGGCTGCTGAGAGTGAATTGCTAAAAGGTGTTAGTAACGGGGATCAATCCCGATGGGTCGCTGGCACGGCCTTGCAGGTAGTTTTTGGTTTTCTTTGTGTGCCATGAAGTTAACTTTGATGTATACTGACTTGCCTTTCCTTTTTTTCTTCTCCTTTTTTGACTCCCATCTTGGAGGTAAAGGGGGGGCGAGCGTAAAGGAAGGAAACCACTTTTAATAAGGTGGCAAAGAAGTATCAGCGGTGCCGTGCCAAGCATTAGGCACTGACGGACCTGCTTAAGCAGGACCCAAAATTTCGGGTGTTCCGTGAGGGCCTTGAGTAGTTGGAGGCCCAACTGAAATGGAGGGTGGTTGAGCTGGAGCAGGTTCATGAGAAGCTGATGGCCGCTTTGGCTCGGAACATTGAGATGGAGACTCTTCTCCAATCGAAGGAAGAGGAACTGGAGGTTGGCCGTGGGGTAGCGGCGGAAGCCGCTGATTTGCGAGCCAAGGTTGCTGCCTTGACCGTCGAGCTCGATACCCTGATGGCTGAGATTAAAGCCCTTAAGCGGACTGCTGCGCCAAGGTTTCATGAGGATGCGCATCATGAGGCGCATGAGATATAGGTATATGCCGAGGCCAGGCTAGTCATGCTTGAGGAGTTCTTATCTGTGGGACAAGCTACTGAGGCGGAGGTTCAGGAGCAACGACGCATAGCTCGTATCGCCCACGAAGCCTGTGGGTATAGTTCCGACTCCCCAAACTGGGTGGGTTATAATTCCAAAGACGTTAACTGTCTAGGATCCGGGTCCTGGATTTCTGCAACTTATCCACCCGGGGACGGCAATGGACGAGATGGCGGTCAGGCGGGGGACGGTGAGCAGAATGGCGAAGTCCCTAAGGACTTGTATACATTTTGTTTTGTTGTATTTGGAAATGTAAATGGGTCCTTTTGTACATGCATTTTTGGATGATAATGAAAGTTATACTTTTGCTGTTATTCTTTTCCTTTTGTATCTTTTATTTTCGCTATCTCATCCGCAGAGCGGATGCTTGCTTGATTGTAGGATTCTCAATGTGCTTCTCGAACGTTGTTTGTGTTATCCACCGATATGAGGCAGCTTTGATGCTAAATAGTGGCGTCTTTAGCTAATAATGGCATCGCTTCATCTGTTATTTACGTGCCTTGTGGCGTAATCGAACAGGGTTGGCGACTGTTGGCGACGACGGCCTTAGCCATAATATTATCAATGGCCTTAGCCATGTAGGTAACTTTGACTATCGTCGAGTTAATCGTTTGTCGTAGTCGAACTGGCTTTACTTATTGACGATGGTGGCCTTAGCCATTTACACATTAGAGATGGCCTTAGCCATGTACGTAACTTTGACTATCGTCAAATTACTCGTTGTCATAGTCGAGCTGGGTTGACTTATTGACGATGATGTCTTTACCCATTGACACGTTGGAGATGGCCTTAACCATGTACATAACTTCGACTATCGTCAAATTACTCATTATTCGTAGTCGAGCTGGGTCGACTTATTGACGACGATAGCCTTAGCCATATTGGCCTTAGCAATGTACGTAATTTCGACTGTCATCGAATTACTTGTTTGTCGTAGTCAAGGTAGGTTGACTTGTTGACGATGATTGACTTAGCCATTTACACTTTGTCGATGGCCTTATCCATGTACGTAACTTCGACTGTCATCGAATTACTCGTTTGTCATAGTTGAGCTGGGTCGACTTATTAATGACGATGACCTTAGCCATTTTACACTTTGTCGATGGCCTTAGCCATGTATGTAACTTTGACTATCGTCGAATTACTCATTTGTCATATTCGAGCTGAGTCGACTTATTGACGATGATAACCTTGGCCATTTACACGTTGGAGATGGCCTTAGCCATGTACGTAATTTTGACTGTCGTTGAATTACTCGTTTGTCATAGTCGAGCTGGGTCGACTTATTTACGACAATGGCCTTAGCCATTTACATGTTGGAGATGGCCTTAGCCATGTATCTAACTTCGAATGTCATCAAATTAATCACTTGTTGTAGTCAAGCTGGGTCGACTTATTAATGATGATGGCCTTAGCCATTTACACTTTGTTGATGGCCTTAGCCATGTACGCAACTTCGACTGTCGTCGAATTACTTGTTTGTCGTAGTCGATCTGGGTCGACTTATTAATGATGATGGCCTTATCCGTTCATACATCAAAGATGGCCTTAACTGTTCATACATTGGAGATGTCCTTAGCCGTTCATACATTGGAGATGGCCTTAGCCGTTTATACATTGGAGATGGACTTAGCCGTTCATACATTGGAGATCATGCTAGTCCATTCCCTTTGTCATGTCAGCTAGGAGAGCTCATGGAGTGGCTGGTATGATAAACTCATTTCGCAAATATCTCCAGGTGTCCCCTCTGTCACCTCGTTAAAAACCTCCCTGAGAAAACCTAATTGGGACAAAACTCGGGTAAGGGAAAAAGAGTGCAACTTGGGAGACGCCTTTCATAAATGAAAATACTTGAGGTGGGCGACGTTCAAATTATTTTGTAGAGTTCTTTCTTCCATTGTTTCTAATTGGAATGCTCCTTTACCTGCTATTGCTGTGATTTTGTAGGGTCCGTCCCAGTTGGTGCCTAGTTTTCCTTCGCTTGGGTCTTTTCATGCCAGTGTTTTGTCTTTGAGGACGTAGTCTCCCACTTTTTTGTGGTCTTAATTTGGCTCTTTTATTGTTGTATCTTTCGAATTGTTGTTTCTGAGCCACCATTCTTATGTGGGCCATTTATCTTCTTTCCTCAGCCTCGTTGAGGTCTTGAAGCCTGTTTACGTCGTTCTCTATTCCGCTGGTATGTGAATACCTCAAGACTTGTTCGCCGACTTTGATTGGTATAGCTGCATCAGTTCTATAGACCAGGAGTATGGTGTTTCTCTTGTGTAGGATATTGGTATGGTCCGGTGTGCCCACAATACTTCCAGTAGTAGCTCGGGCCATAGCTCTTTGACTTCCTCAAGTTTCTTTTTCAGTATGTTCAGTATTATTTTGTTGCAAGACTCTTCTTGGCCGTTGGTAGCGGGGTGATATGGCATAGAGAGTATTCGCTTAATTTGCCATTTTTCGAAGAATTCTATCGTCTTCTGGCCGACGAATTTGGGGATGCCGAAACGACAGATGATATTCTTCCAATTGAAGGCAATGACTTCTTGTTCGCTTATTTGGGCGTATGCATCTGCTTCCACCCACTTGGAGAAGTAGTCAGTTAAAACTAATAGAAATCATACCTTTCCTTGTCCTGCTGGTAGGCCGACTATATCCATTCCCCATTTGATGAACGATCAAAGATTGTTGATGTTGGATCATGAAATATTTATCTTGACAAGAATTTATCTACATGATAAAATATGTATCACAAGCACTAAGGGCTATAGCTTAGTTGGTAGAGCAACTCGTTTACACACGCGCTAATGTTTTTCAAGGGAGTTCATCATACAATCAGAAAAATTGATCTTGTTGAGAAATCGATGTCTTACTCCATAACTTTGAGGGAACCATAGCTTGACAAAGAGTTCGGTCCAATTTGGACGCCCATTTAGGAGCTGCCAAACAAACCCCATCATTGATTTGAGATCTTGATAAGGTGAATACCCAGTCTATTCAATGCTAGAAGGTCATAGGGAAGTGACTGAGTGGAGGGGCTCTCCTGGTTGGTGTATCATGGGGGCTTACTTTTGAGATTGTTCACAACGGTGAACGTATTCCGCTGCCTCTTTCTTCATGGTGGGCCAATAATAACCGGCTCATATAATGCAGTGTACGAGGGCACGATTACCTGTATGGGCGCTGTAGTGACCCTCGTGTAACTCTTCGAGTACTGGTCTCGTTTGGTATGACCCTAGACACTTGGCTAGGGGTCCGCCAAATGTCCTTTTGTAGAGCTTGCAGTTTATCAAGCAATACCTGGCGGCATGTACGCGGAGCTTCTTTGCTTATTTTTTGTTGAGTGGGAATGTACCATCCTGCAGTTAGTATACAAATTGGTTGCACCAGTCCCAAGTCAAATTTAAAGAGAGTACCTCAGTGTGATCAATGGCTGAATGGAGGAGGGTGACCACGCTTTTTTGTTGAAGTTTTTAGTGGCTGTGCCAATTTTTCTAAACTGTCTGCTTCAACGTTCCGTGCCCTCAGAATGTTTTCGAAGCAGCACTCGTCGAACTTAGTCATTAATCTGTGGATCTCTAACTGATATTTTTGCAATCTTTGCTCCTTAATTTGGTAAGTCTCAGTGACCTGGTTCACTACGAGTTGGGAGTAGTAGTGGAGAACGAGTCGTCGAGCCCCATATTTGATGGCTAGTTTCATACCTGCAATAATGGCCTTGTACTCGGCCTCATACTCGGCTTCGTTGTTAGTCATTTCGGGGCGCCGCACGGACTGGCAAATTATTTTGCCCATGGGGACCTCAAGAACGAGTCCTAATCCTGATCCCGAGGCATTATCGGCACCGTCAGTGTACAAAGTTCATAAGTCCGTGTTGGAGGGGGTACGACGTGCCTCCAATTCCGCCAATGGAAGTATTTCTTTGCTGAAATTGGCTATAAAGTGGGCAAGTACTTGCGACTTAATGGCGGTTCTCGAGTGATACGAGATGTCGTGCTCGCTGAGCTCTATAGCCCATCTGGATAGTCTGTCTGATAACTCAGGTTTATGTAGGACGCTTCTCAAGGGGAAGGTCGTTACTACTTTTATGAGGTGGCATTGAAAATAGGGTCGGATCTTTCGTGAAGCTATGACCAATGCCAGGGCTAACTTTTTAAGGTGCGGATACCGTGTTTCAACATCCACTAAGGCTTTGCAAATATAGTAAATAGGAGATTGCATATCTTCATTTTTGCGGACCAAGACTACGCTGACGGCGACATCGGAGAAGGCCAAATATACCAGCAGGGGCTTGCCTGGACTCGCTTTGACCAGTAGTGGTGGCGAAGATTAGTATTCTTTCAATTTTCTCAAGGCTTCGACGTTTTCCTCGTTCTATTGTAATCTGTTGTCCTTTCTCAACACATTGAAAAATTTATGGCACCTTTCGGAGGACCGTGAGATGAATCTGGATAGGGCGGCTATTTGCCCCGTCAAATTTTGTACTTGTTTTTTGATGTTCAAAATCTCAGATATTGCATCTATCACTTGATCTGATCTGTGTTGACCTCGATGCCTCGTTAAGACACAATAAATCCCAAGCATTTTCTCGAGGCTACACCGAAGGCGCATTTCTCGGTGTTCAGTTTCATCCCGTACCTTCTCAGTATTTCGAAGGCTTGTTTCAGATAGTCGATATGGTCTTTTTTCTTTGTTGACTTCACCAGCATATCGTTGATATAGACCTCCATGGTCTTGCCAAGCTGTTCTTTGAACATTCTAGTGACCAGTCTCTGGTACGTAGCCCCCACATTTTTGAGCCAGAAAGGCATTACCTTGTACCGGTATGTCCCTCAGTGAGTGATTAAAGTTGTTTTCTCCTGGTCCTCCTCGTCTATCATGATTTTATTGTAGCCGGAGTAGGCATATAAGAAGCTCAATAGTTCATGTCCCGCGGTGGCGTCGATTAATTGGTCGATTTAGGGTAGTGGGAATGAATCCTTCGGGCATGCCTTGTGCAGATAAGTGAAATCCACACACATTCCCGACTTCCCATTTTTCTTTTTGACCATGATGACATTGGCTACCCACTGGGGGTACTTCAATTTTTTAATGGAAACGTTGGCCAGTAATTTGTCTACCTCCTCGCTGACCACTTCATTGATGGCGACATTGAATTTCCTTCTCATATCTCGTGCGGGCGGATGTAATGGATCGACATTGAACTTGTGGGTGGCGATGTCTCGCAGGATTCCCAGCATATCTGAAAGGGAAAAGCGAATAGATCTGCATGGTTAGTTAGGAATTCACGATACTTACTGAGGTTGGTGAGGCCGTGCCAGATGTAGGCTTTCTTTGTGAGGTTGGTGTCGTCCAACTGGACCGGGTCGTGATATTCGACCGTTGCTTTACAGGCTTCAACGATGTCAGGGTCTCTGATGGAGTCCGTTGTTGAGTTGATTTTAGTCCCTGACACATCTGATTGCTATGCTTCTGCACTTGCTCCTTTTAGTTGTTTGGTGTTGATAACTATGAACTGTACATGTTTTATGCCCCTTCTTATGTGAGCTTTGTGCATAAATTAATCTAGGTTAGTCCTGAATTGCTTACAAGTTGCGCTTGGTTGCAAGTTTGAGCGACTAGATGATCAATATCACAAAATCGGCTAAAAAAGGAGTGAAATCTGCCAAGCGTCAAAAGATGATTGAAAGTGGGAAATAGGTGACCTGCGCGGACCGTACTATTTTGATGTGAGGCTGCATAGGAATGTTCTCAAAGCTTCCAAGTTCAAGCCTGACCTGTGTGGTCCGCACTGCTTTGCCATGCGGTCGCGCAGGAAAGTTCAGAGAACTATCAAAAGAGAAGAAGATCCACGCGGACCGCATCCATTTCCACGCGGTTCGCAATGATGAGAGATCAGAGGCTCAGCAATTCAAGGCAAAGTCCTACGTGGCTGCACATATAAGCAGTACGGTCCGCGTGGGTAAAAGTTCATAGAGTCAACAATGGTGCAAATTTTACTGTGCGGTCGTGCACCCTTTCCACGCAGTCCGCGTGACTCAACCTATGTGGCCGCGTAACATTTCTACGCAGTCCGCATCCCCAAGTCCAGAAGCGCAGATCTGAAGACCAGTTGCCCTACGCGGACGCATGTTATTTTTATGCGGTCCACGCCAAACCCTCACGGGTATTTTTGTCGGATTTTTTCTATATAGTATAAATAGAACATTTTACTTTTTTAGGTCAAGTTTTGTAATCTGTTTTGGCTGCTGAGCACGAGAGACTTCGTATTGGCCTACTTTAGGCAATCTTCTCTTTTAATTAACGTGGATTCAAGTAGATTAAGCTTATAATTAATGATTATGTTAATTTCTTCTATTTCTACTTCTTCCATGTCTAGCAAAATCCATTAGCTAGGGTTGTGGCTCAACCCTAGTGTGGGTAATTAATGAGTATTTTTACTTAATGCTTGGATGAGTTGGGTGTTTGGTATTTGGTTTGATTGTATATTTTCACTTAGATTTGGTGGTTGCAAACACTAAGTCTAGATCAGTGGTTCTTGACTCATCTTGAGAATGAGAGTCTATGACCTCCCAATTATCCCAACAAGGATTTGGGATGGACCCATGAGAATGGTAGTCCCAAGTAACGGGTTAAACCTCCAGAGAGTAATTACCCCACTTGAACCTTAAAGTTGCTTGGGAAAATTAGCCTACCCAATTGGTCTCGAGAGAGTCAATTGGGAAAAATCATTCTCTCTACCGAGAGGTGTGAGAGTGAGTGCTAAAGTACAACAGTTAACCATATTGCCCTTAATTATCATCCTTGTATTAGAATTTTATACCCGTTAATTAGTCACCTAGGTGAGTTCTATAACCCTAGCACTTTTCTCTTATTTCATACAACTAGCATCATTACTTAGCATAATTTAGTTTACAACTGTAGTTGATAAATTTTGTTGTTAAACAAAAGAAAAACCTAAAACGATAGAAGCAAAATTAGATGTCAAGACACCTTTCTAGACTTCACAAATACTCGACTCCTACTTCTAGCTTCCTGTGGATATTGACCCCGACATCACTATCGAGTAAAAGTTGTTAGCGCCCACTCTTCCCAAGGGTTGAGGCCGCACCGATTCACTTTTTGGCACCGTTGCCGGGGAGCTTACGTTGTTGACTATTTGTGTAGTTTGTTTTGTGTTTTGCTTCTCTTTCCTTCTTTTTACTAACATTATTAGTGTCAAACCAATAGGTACACATTGCTTTAAGCGGGGATGTCCCTCTTGACAACGTGGTCGTGGGGGAAGAGGTTGATGATGTTGAGCGAGAGGAACTCCAGGTACCACAAATACTACGGAGAGGTAGAAATGCTAATGCAAATCCTAATGATGCAATTGCAGAGCCTCCTCCGCCTCCACCAAGAGTTGCTCCAAGGGTCCTTCTTAACCAAGGTTATGCAAGTGCCATAGTTCCTCCCCGAATCTGGGCGGGGAACTTTCAAATCATAATGTTATGTTGACACTTCACGAACAAAGAAGGTATTTTACGGGCACCCCCGATCAAAATGCATACAAGCACTTGAAGGGGTTCGTAGATACTTGTTGGGGAAGTAAAAAAACTAATATTTCCAAAGATGCTTTGAGATTGAGGCTTTTCCCGTTCTCTCTTTGGGGGTAAAGTGCTCGATTGGTTGGAGAGGTTACCGAATCATTCAATCACTACATGGGATGAATTTGCGGACAAGTTCATTGCCAAGTTCTTTTCTCCAAGTCATATGGCAGTACCCCGTGATGAGATTTTGGAATTCAAGAAAGAAACAACGGAGCCTTTGCATAAAATATTTGAGAGGTTTAGAACCATGGTCAAAGAGTGCCCAAATAATGATATGAATGATGTGATGATTCAACAAACGTTCTACAGAGGCATCAATACAACAACCCAATGCATTGTGAACCAGCGGGTGAAAATTTTGTGAAGCTCCCGTACAATGAATCATGTGAAGTGTTAGATGAAATGGCCGATATTTCTTCGGCATGGCAAAGTCGGGCAAACATTCCTCAAGGTGACCCTAATGTTATACATTTGCATAAAGAGTTGCTTAACCATGACCAAGCCATTGCTGAACTTACAACAACAATGAACCAATTAGCGAAGGCGTAATTGCAACAAGTTCAAAACCTTCGCCAAGTCAATGCTATGGAAGGAGTAAATATGATGAAAAAAAGGCAAAGAAGGCAACAACAACAAGTGAATTATGACAACTATGATGATGGTAGTGGTTATTCAAATGAGTTCTATGATGAGCAAAGTGAGGATTGTCAATATGTGAACAACTACCAAGGAAATAGCGGAAATCAAGGTAACCAACAATGGCGTTCTCAAGGGAATTGGAATAATCAACAAGGAGGTGGAAATTGGAATGGGAATAACCAAAACAATAATTGGGGGAATCAAGGTAACAATAGTGGAAATTGGAGTGAAAACAACAATAACAATTGGAACAACAACAATGGTCAAAGTGGGTGGAACAATAGTGGAAATCAAGGCTTTCAACGATCACCCATGTATAAACAACCAAACATGCCACCTCCCTTTCCTCCTCAAGGTCCGAGTTCATCTAGAAGTGATTTGGGTAGAATTGAGAATATGTTACAATAAATGATAAAAAAGAACCACGATTCCGATGCAAAATTGGCATCTCATAATACATCTATCTGGAACTTGGAAGTTCAAATTGGACAAATTTGTCAAGCTTTGAATACTCGCCCAAAGGTTACTTAAACCCAAAGGGCATAAATACCAATCATGTGATGGCGGTTACTACGAGAAGTGGAAGAGGTGGTGAAGTGCATACCTCAAGAGGAAAGTAGGATGTGAATAAAGATGCTAAGTTTCAAGTTGAGAATGCTCCTTTGAGTATGAAAGGTGTGGGTGAATCAAGTGAAACAAATGAGGTACGAATTGACATTGATGGGGAGGCCGAGGAAGAGACACAAAGTGTCGTGAACCCGTCTAGGGAACACGTTGTTGACATACTCGAGCCAGTGGTGCCCAAAGCCAAAGCACCTTTACCTAGGCCCCCTCCGCCATATCCTCAACAGTTGGCTAAGAGGAAGAGGGATCACCAGTTCAAAAAGTTCATAGACATTATGAAGGCTCTTACAATCAACGTTCCCTTGGTTGATGCATTTGAGCAAATGCCGGGGTATGCCAAATTCATGAAAGAGTTGGTCACCAAGAAGATGTCAATGGATTGTGAGACAATACCTATGACACATCAAGTGAGCTCAATCGTGCACTCTATGGCCCCAAAGCAAGAAGATCCCGGTGCATTCACTATCCCATGCACTATTGAAAGCGCCGACTTTGCAAAAGCCCTTTGTGACTTAGGGGCAAGCATAAACTTAATGCCATATTCAGTTTTTAGAACCTTGGGAATCGGTAAACCATGAAAACCTCGATGAGACTTCAAATGGCAGACCGGTCAATGAAGAGACCGTTGGCTATACTTGCTGACGTCCTTGTGCGGGTAGATTAATTCATTTTGCCGACTGATTTTGTCATTTTGGATTGTGAGGTGGACTTTGATGTCCTAATTATCATTGGTAGGCCTTTCCTAGCAACAAGGAAGGCTTTGGATGATGTTAAGGCGGGAGAGATGACCTTCCGTATTGGTGAAGAAAAGGTGATTTTCCCGGTGTGCAAATCCATGAAGCAACCTAATAGCACCGAGATGTGTTCCTTTGTTGACATTGTCACGGTGGTGATAATGGATGATACAAGTTCTATGATTAATGTTGAAGATCCACTTGTGTCCGTACCGCTAATCCGTGAGATGAATGATAATTCAAGTAGGGTGATGTGCACTGATGCTTTGCATGCCATGGAATTGTGTGATCCTAGTAGGTTGTTATTGGACCTTGATGAATGGGAAAATCCTCTAGTCAAGCAAGCAATTGAGGTCCCTCCGGTATTAGAAATGAAACCAACTGAGCCACACATGTGTCTAGATATTTTTGAACCCGATGCTCTTTTAAAGGATGATGCAAAAATGTGTTTGAAACAGAAATTGGGGTTAGATGATGTGATGAAACAAGTGGTACTATACCCGACTCCCGACATCCCTTGGAATCCCCCAGATCATTTTAGACAAGCGAATGATGAAAATACCGTAGTGGCAAACTATCATGTAGTGTAGTGTATAGAACAATCAACTCCAAGGAGGCGAGGTTGCCAGAAGGATGGAATTTTGAACAAAGTACCTCATCAACATCACTATCCACTACCATTAATTGACAAGATGATATGTACCTTGGTGGACGTGTTTTTTACAATTTCTTGGAGAGTTTGATGAGAGCCACATGGTGGCGGTTCCTGATTTGAAGAGATATAATGGTAACTTGCGTCGTGTCGCGACGTTAAATCAGGCGCTTCTTAGGAGGCAATCCATGTCTTTTGAATTTCTTTGTGTTTCTGTTGTAGAGTAAGATTTTTATGCAGATGGTTTGTGAAGTGTTGCAGGGATAATGTTGAATCAGTGCAGGGCAAAATGAAAAATGAACAGTCTCTGAATAGTGCCCATGCAATCGCACACCAAAACACTGCGGTCCGCGTGGGCTTGATCTACTGAAGGAGTTAAACTCAGAAAACCCAGCGCGGCCGCATGACATTTTTGTGTGGTCCATGCTGGAAGAGCAAAACTTGGCATCTCTATGAAGTTTTCCACCCGGCCGCGCACCAAAGTAGTGCGGTCCGCGTGGAAATTGCCGAAATAGATAAGTCTCTGAAGTTCCCACGTGGACGCGCACCATTTCAGTATGGTCCGTGTGGGCTGTGCTCATGATCTGAGGATGAAAACCCTGCACGGTCCGCGTGACATTTATGTGCATCCGCGCAAGTAGGTAAGAATTGGGTCCCACTATTTCTATAAATATGAGCCTTGGGCCTCCTTTAAACCTTTTCGCAAATTTTCATCTGGGCTCACATATCTACTATTCACCCACATCAGTTGTGCACTTATTTTCTTTCTCATTAATCCCTGGTAACATCTCATCTTCATTTCATTTCGTAGTTTAATTTGTGTTTATTTTACTTGATTTCTGCTAGAATAACTTCTTAATTTCTTCCTTGTTCATATTAGTTAACTGTTAGAATAGGATTTTGTTAACTTCTGTTGAATTTGGGAATATATTCTTGTTAAAACAACTGAGTAGGAACACCTAGGACCTATAGTGTTAAAAATTGGACTAAAAAGAAAGAAAAGGACCTACTCAGTTACGTTTGCCCTATGCGAATGCAAAATATTTGTGTGCGGTCCGTGTGCCTTTGATTGGTATTGATGAAAAACTTCTCTGCGCGGTATGCATGACCATTTCTGTACGGTCAGCATGAACCCAGCATGGCCACGGTCCAAACCAGTGCGGACCATGTGGCCAGGGTTCACAGAAATGTATTTTGAGAGTTTGATCTGAGCGGACCGCGTACCATTATTATGATATCCGCGTTGGAACCACGCGATCACGATCCAAAATAGTGCGATCCGCGTAGGTCGTGTTCAAAGAGCTGATGTTTGGAATGATTAGCCTGTGCAGATCGCGTGACTTTTCTGTGCGGTCCGCGTCCCCCCTGTCTGAAATACTATGTCTGCAAATGTGCATTGAACTTTAAACTCTACTCCTTCTGTGCTTCCACTAACAATGTTAGACTTGTATCTCTTCCAGACAATGGTTAAAAAATGTGGAGGTGAATAACTACAACATGGGGGAAAGGAGAAACAAATTTGGAAGGGTGGTTCTTCCCTAGGGAGGACAATCAAAAAGGTTGTGAAACTCACTGCCAAGGACAAGGAAACAATAAAGAAGAACATAAAAATAATTTAGGAGGCCGACAAGGCTGCCTCTCAGTCAACAAGTAGTGAGTATGCCCCCCTCCCTGAGTGTGACTTTAGATTCCATCCCCACACACATGTCCGTAGAGATTCCAGCACCAGACTGATCTTCCTCTAAGCAGGCTAATATGGCCATCTCCAACAGGCCAGTGAATGTGGTAGTCCCGGACTCATCTGATGAGTCCGGAGCTGAAAAAGAACATGACGAGCAACATTCCACCTCTCCCGTAATTTCATCATCAGAGGAGAGTGAAGGTGGTGAGATAAAGATTGGGGGTCTATATATAACCATGAAGAAGGAGGCATGGGAAGATTGATTTGTAAGTGAAGTCGCCTTCCACCGATTCAGGGAGTGGTGGCCCAAGAAGAAGTTGATTTCGGAGAGGCGTTTCATTGATACCGATTTAGTTCCTCACAACTCTCACGTACAAGCACAATTCTGTACGAGAGAGGGTTGGGGTTTCTTCAAAGAATGTGTGGGAATGGCAAATGAGCACATGGTGAAGGAGTTTTACAGCAATGTCCACCATGTAGTCTGGGGCTCCACAGCCACAAAAGTGAGGGACAAGATTGTGCTATTTGATGGGAAGACACTTAATGACTTCTTGGGATTTGCAGAAGAGGATGAGTCTCAATACTTGGAGAAGCTGGCTATGAAAGAAGAAGTTCGCCCATGGTTAACCAGCATTTTAGCAGCTCTAGGTACAGTCCCTGTGTGGCTGAATGCATAGGGGGGATATTCAGGAACACCCTCAACTTTGAAGCCAAAGGGTGGTTGACATTCGTGTGCAATAGGCTTGACCCGTCCACACATGATCAATTCGTCCCCATTGATCGTGCTGTCTTAGTTGCTTCCATCATGGCCGAATTTCCATTGAACGTGGCAAACATCATGCATAGGGTGATTTCTACTGTGGGTAATGAGACAAAGACAAACTACCTTTTTCCCAACACACTTTCCCTGTACTTCAAGGAGCTAGAGGTGGAAAAGAAGAAATATCATGTTATGGTACCTCCGGTAAGCCTGTATTCATGGTATGATCAGAAGGGTCCTGACAACCCAAAGAATGCCAAGAAGAGTCAGGTTTCCACTTCTTCCGCAGCTGGCTAGTCTAAAGAGCCAGCTGCCACTGAGCAGCTCACTGAGCCCACTATATTATCCCCAGGACCTTCCTCAGCACCCCTTTCTACCATAGCTGATCCGGTGATCCCGGTATCAAAAACTCACAGGTTCACTGCCAACCAGCTCACGCATTCATTATCCAGTTTGAATAACTGTATGTTGTGAGCACGTAATTTTTACCCTATATATGAATGAATAAAATTCAAATAGATAATTTTCTTTATTTTTAATAATTTGTGTGAATTTTGTGTTGATTGTTTGCATGTTATCTGTGTGTGATAAATAAAAAATACAAAAATGCATTTTAGAAATTAATTTCTCATGTAGTAGATATTAATTCATTTTTAACAAATTAAAGAAAATCAAAAGAATAAGATTTTTTTGCTCTAAATTGAAAAATGGCCAAAAGAAGGCAATTAGTTTAATAATTTTTAATAAGTTCCAAATTAAATATAAAATAGGAAAAATACAGAAAAATACAAAGAAAATTGAAATACAGCAAAATACAAAAAAGAAATATATAAAGAAAATACAAAATACAAAGGAAAGAAATACAAAGGAAATTATAATGTAATGCAATGAAAATTGGGCCAGTTAATTAGACAATCCCGTCCAGGCCCAAATGCCCTTAGCCCAAATCAGCATTCCAAGCAACCAGACCCAGGAAAGCTACCGACCCAGCCTAGTCTTGTACGTGAAACGACGCCGTTTAAGCGTCATTCAATCACAGCCGTCCGTTACCCTAAATCTAGCGGTCTAAAATTTGTCTTCAAAGTTTAATACAAAAACATCAAAAATGTATTACCCCCCCCCCCCATTCACTTACAGACTAAACAAGACCTTCCCCTTCTCATCTTCATTAAACACTCACCAGTAGGGTTCCGCCGCCTGTGGCGGCGGCAGGCTTCTTCTCCGACCAAAACCAATACCAAAATACTCATGTTCATCCCCTCATCACAATCATACAACTTGTTTTCTTCAAATACCAATCAAACGCCCCAAATATTGAAAATCCTAGGCGCCGCCACCACCCAGAACTGCCCAAAATTGCACCCAGTCTCTTTCTCATCTCCCCAAGACTTAGAAGTCACCAGGAAGCCCCCAAGTTTACAAGAACAAGATTAACAACGATTAAATTTTCAAGAGAGTATGTCGGAAGAAAATATTCAAGAAAATAATCAAGAAATTGAAGAAGAGAAAGAAGAACAGAAGAAAGAACGAGAAAAATTAAGGGCAGTTTACAAGAAAGGAAAAATAACGAAAAAAGCTAAGTTTTCCTCTTTGTTTCTCTGTTTTTTTAACTTGTTTGTTCGCATGTTCTTGGTTTCTTGATTTAATTGGCAAAAACAGATTCATATATTCTAGTTTTAAGATTAAAAAGATTCTAATAATTTTTAGTATTATTCTGAAATCAGTTAATTTTGTAACAGCATATTTGTTAGATCATTTTAGTTAATTCGTTTGTGAATCTGTTTTGATAGTATTTTGATCCTGTTTTGAAAGATCAGTGAACTCAATTTGATTAATTGCTGATTGGATTTATTAAGAAATTAATTCTGTTAGTTACTGCTAGATACACAGCTTTAATTGTTTAGTTAATTAGTTAGTTGAGTTTGGTTATATCTGTAATTAGTAATTAGTTCGATTATAAGATTCTCCCTTAACAATCATAGACTCAAGTAAATCGATAGTTAAAATCACACGTTTCGTATCCACCTAAGGTATTTACTTGATAGATTCAATTACGACTAAATATTCTAATTAACAAAGATTCAACCATTTATCAATCTGTTCCCCTGAGTCTTGTTAACTGAATGATTAATCATAAGTGGCTATATTTGTAAGACTGCCTGATGTTGGCTATTGATGCAATGTGAATTTGATTATTGAATTGATTCTGAATTTTAATTAGTTAAAAGGGCCAATTGGTCAAAATTACTTAGTTTTGGCTATTTGATAAATATAATTCTGAAAATTGGTTAAATAAATAAGAATAAAATGCAGGATTTTGAAAGGTAATAACTATTAAGAAGTGGGGGTAAGATATGGAATAAGAAATGGTAAATGGTAATAAGACTAAAAGGAGAAGGGGTACAATTGGGAAAGGAAATGGTATAATTATTATAAATATAGCGGATTAAGGGCAGTTTGGGCATAAAAAGGGCTGAATTAGTAGTTTTCCTAAGCAAGTGGGGGTACAATAGGTATTACAAAGAATTGGAATATGGTAGAACCTTCTAGATGGGGTTATAGTGTAAGTTTCAATGAATATGTGTAGTAATCTGTCTAATAAACTAGAAATTAGAGGGTTAATAAAGAAATAATTCAAATCTGAAATTCCCTCCCGTTTATGCCTATAAATATGCAGTAATTCTGTAGAATAAGGGGACTTTTCCCATATATTAAGGTCCTTCTCCAGATTTTTAAGCTTTTCCAGTTTTTGAACCCTAGAAAAACCCCTAAAAATATCTACTATGTTCCAGATCTGGAATTATATTTCCAGATCATATAACTCTGCTTCTAACTCTGATTTACATCCAGAAAGTCCAAAAACATCAAAAAATCAATAGTAACTTCAAAGACAACTGTTGAATTGTTGAAATTTTCAGTTTAATGTCAAGCTAGCTGATTTCAAATAAAGCTGAATCCAATTGAGTTGGTTTTGAGCAAAGTTAGATCTGTTTGAGAGCAATTCATGCGTTAAAGGC
>JASVEL010008641.1:0-80122 GCA_032618575.1 Nicotiana noctiflora
GCGACTGGTGCTCCTGCGATCGCAATGGCCTAGCCCCCAACCCTACGCGATCGCGTCCCCCTCCCCGTGATCGCGGAAGGCAAAATCCTGCTGCATTTATGACAGCAACCAACCCTCTCATTTTTCCCAAAAATGGTCCGTTTGGACCCCCGGATTCATCCCGAGACCCCCGGGACCCCAACGAAAACCACCAACATACTCCAAAACACTATACGAACTTGTTCCAATCATAAAAACACTATACTAAACATCAAAATCACCATTTACACACGAATTCAAGCCTAAGTTTATTCAAAACTTTCAAAACTAACATTCAATCCAAAACCCGATCAAACGATGTCCGAATGACCTGAAAATTTGCGGACATATCCAAAATCACATAATGAAGCTACAGAAATTGTTGGAATTCCATTCCGACCCCCGGATAAAAATCTCACCTATCGTTCGGATTCGCCAAAATTTCAAACTTCGGCATTTCAAGCCTAATTGAGCTACGGGCCCTCAAAATACATTCCGGATGTTCTCCTAAGTCATAAATGATCCCCTGGAACTAGTCGAATCATTAGAATCCAGTTCCGAGCACTCTAACTCAATAGTCAACTCTTGGTTGACTTTCCATATTCAAGCTTCCTTCAAGCATGCTATTTGCTTCATTTTCAAATCCAAATCACTCCTAACTCACCTGATATACTCTAATACTATTATAAAAGCATAAGATATGTAGATGCAAGGTAATGGGGTGGAAATTCCCGTAACGACGGGCCGGGTCGTTACACATAAACGAGAAGTTCATCACCCAATAGATTCCATCAAAACCTTAGAAAAGGAATTAGCTACTTATGATCAAAGAAACAAGAATAATAATTGAATTCATAAACAAATAATTGATATAAAATAAAGGAATAGGTTGAAAGATGTACACACAATTTATTGAGAGATGTACACATAAACAATTTAGAACATGGAACTTATAGATATAGGAAAAATTCACTCACTCTCAACAAAGAACATTCATATGCATACATACACACCATAGGCTTGCCCCTAGTGTAATACTCCACTAATCGAGTTATTCAATCATAGATCAAGAGGTCTTTAAGGGTTGTAATGTTGGCTACTGGATGGGTAGGATACTTTTGGTTATAGTGACTAACCTCCCTAAGCACTTTTCATCTTTTTTCACAACTTCCCTTTTCGTTTTATTCCTTATGTCTCCCCTAAACATTCCTGCACCTTTATTCACATTTAATCCCCACTTTTCTTTTGTTGGTGTAACTGGCCTTTCTAACTTTCATATATACATTGATATAGCTCTTTTCTTTTCTTATTATTTTTTTTATCATTGCTTTGCAACGCATTTACATTATTTTGGCCAGTTCACTATTTTCTACCATTCATTCTTGATTTTTCCGTTTTCAATTTCCCTTCATCCCACACTTAGAATTTTACATATTCATTACAACACAAGTGCTTCTAGGAGGTCAAGTAAAACAATGTAAGATTTCAGTTTTTGTTTTCATGACATTCAAGGGTTATCAAAGAATAGGCTTTAAGCTCAAAGGGGTTAACTAGGATATTATGTATGGGTGAATTCATGTCTATTGATTTATGGGGTTACACAAAGAAATGCCTCTATCCTTTCTACAACTAAACAACTTCTATTTCGCTTTGCAAACACACAGGGCAAGTTCGAGGTATCATGTAAAACATATAATGTAGGTAAAATCTCACATAAACATAGCATGCAACTCATTTAGAATCTGGTTCATCTACAAAGTCCTATCAATGTTCAAGCAAGCTGTATTGTGCAATTTAAGGCATATTTAGAATCTACAGTCTAGCTTAGATAATACATTCTCATGTTCATTTTAGTTTTGCTAATGTGCATACTTAGGGTTACATGTTACCCTTTGCCCTCTAATCCTAGAAAGAAAAATCTACCAAACCCGGTTCAATAAAAACCCTTGGAAAAGAACCGTGGTCAAAAGAAAAACCTAGGGGAGATGATACACTACCTAGAAAAAGAAAATAAAAGAAAGAAAAATTCCTACGTCGACTACTTCCCTCAAGAGTACTTGTCCAAAATAGTCCGTCATCAGGAAGAGCCCTTTACTCATATTTTTGGATTTTTCAAATTTTCTGATTTTTTGTGTTTTTATTCCGACTTGGACCCTTAAGAAACCTGTCGCCAAGTATCCATCATCGGGCGAAGCCAGCTATTATTATTTACAATTACATCTACTATGTACAACATATACAAGATAAGTTTCCCACCCTAGACTTAAAATCATGTCATGTCCTCATAACATAATAATAAAAATATAGCTCAAGAGGGGCAAGAAAACTTACCTATGACTCACTCGGAGTTGGAGACGGTGGAGGGGTCGACGTGACATGCTCGACCAAGTGCTCGGAACCATGCCATGAATCTGTTTTTCGACCGAGCTTGCCTCCGTGACATTGCATCTAAGCGCGTGTGTAGGCCATTTACGGAGGTGCGTAAGTCCGCAACCTCCTCCTCCATAGACCTAATCATAGGTCGGGTAGATTCGGACCTAGACATACTTGCTCTATGGTGAGCGTGCCTAGAAGGTCCGACTGAGTTAGTGGAATGCCTGGCCCGGGCAACCGGCACAGGGTCAACCTCAGCATCCAAGTCAATTGGGTCATTGTCTCGGCCCACCCAGATTTGAGAAGCTCGGAATGGAGCTTTTGGTGGGAGATCACCATCCGTGGCAAGGATCGGAGTCTGATGGCCGAGACACAAAGTAGTGATGAGAGATAGGTAATAAAAACCCTTGGCTTTGAGGGATCCCCTCATCACCATCTCATCACTAATCAAGCGGGCGATGTCCACGTCCCACTGGATGATAAAACACCATGTTAGAAGTGCCCTATTAAAGTTTATGTCAGTGGTGTTGCTGGAGGGCAAGAGCCGGTTACATATGATTGAAAACCAGCATTTAGCAGTGTGTGTGAAATAGTTAGAGTGGAGTGTTTTGTTTCTTATCCAAACAGGGATGCCATCAACACATAAGGCCTCAATTAAGATGTCCCAGGTGATACCAGGCCTATTGTGGTAGTAGTCTACGTCACTAGTAAAAGCATGTGCATGGGCGTAGACGTACTTACCTCGGACGAATACCCTCCTAGCCATCCCGTAGGGAGCATTGGCATAAAACTCCCTAATCAACATCTTGTTCACGAGGGCCGGTGTGTCGAATAGGAACTCCATTTCGCGGAGGCATATATCATCATATATCTCGAACTTTTCACACCGAATGGCTAACCTGTCAATTTCAATTTCCTGGAGCCAAGCCTTAGTCGCCTTGGCGTGGAAGTCAGCTTCCGCCTCCTTGCTAGCGAACCTCGACTCGTCATATGTTGGTCGCCTAGACGAGCTTGCTCCCTGCCTTGATCTTTTAAGATCCATGATCCTGCACAAAAGAGAAACAACCAATAATTTTGCATAATGTTAGAACATCGGTTGGCTACTCAGACTTCACCATTCGTTGATTACCACAATCTTCTCTATAATGCTATCATCCCATAATTCTTACAGTTAACCACTTATCTAACAAATTCACCAATTCACCTCAAGCACCTCACACTTATTTCTTTTGGCAATCTAACATGACCCAATTAAACCTACACCATCCCCAATTATATACAACAATCAAACAACTAACAAGTTGGGCAATATCTCCCCTAAAATTCAATATCCAAGTACTACAACCACCAATTCCCACAAAGGCTAATTAAATTACCAACTATATCAACCATCAAATTGGGTCTCCAAAACAACAAAATCAACATTATTAACATATTGGAGACCCAACAACACCAACTCCACCACAATCCAAGCAATACCAACAAAGTTATAAAAAAATTCATACTAAAACTATACTACACAAGCAACTAAATTATATAGATTCTACTACAATAGCAAGATCTAGTATAAATTTATACAACTAAACTATAATTAAACTAATTAGATCTACTAACAAAGGAAAAAAACTAAAAAAAAGAAAAGGATAGTAGAAGATGAACTTACTAGTTGGGAGGAATGGAATTGTTGACGAAGAAGAAGAAGGTTTGTGAGGGAGTAGGAGGAATTTGGAGAAGAAATAGTAGAGAGACGGAGGAGAATTTGTAGAGAGAGAGAGGGAGTTTGGAGAGTGGGAGGCAGCTAGTAATGGGGAAATAAGGGGGGGGATAATGTTTAGGGTTATTAAAGGGGGGGAGGGAAAAGATTTAAGTTAGAAAAAAAAATTTATGTCCATCGCGGAACTGACCACGGTCGTTCGCGGTTCGTTCGCGGTCGCGGACGAACCGCGAACAGTCAGATTCAGAGAGGGCCTTTTTTCGCGGTTCGTCCGCGACCGCGGATGAACCGCGAACAGAGGCCTTCTCTGAATTTTTTTTGTTCGCTGGGCCAAATTTTTTTTTTCTATTTTTTATATAGACTAACTATAATGAGTATACTTACAACAAGTTCGTGGGTTGCCTCCCACGTAGCGCCTGATTTAACGTCGCGACACGACTCAACTTAGCGCATTTTAAGGCTCGCTAGACCTTTGAGGTTCCTCTAACCGTAGTTCCACTTTGTCCTCGATGTCATCAATGCCGACATAAAGTTTCAAATGTTGTCCATTTACATTGAATGTGCGTGAACCATCAATGGTTTGAATTTCCACAGCGCCCGGATCTAATGCCTCAATTACCCGAAAAGGGCCTGACCACCTTGATTTTAATTTGCTTGGGAATAACTGTAATCTAGAATTGTATAACAGTACCTTATCCCCGTTTTGAAGTTACTCTCTATGATGTTCTGGTCGTGAATCCGCTTCTTCCGCTCTTTATATAGTCTTGTGCTCACGAAGGCCAGATACCGAAATTCTTCCAACTCGTGCAACGCGGTCATTCTAGATTTCCCCGCTTCATCCCAGCTGAGATTCAATTGCTTGAGTGCCCACCATGCTTTGTGCTCTAGTTCCACAGGTAGATGACAAGCTTTCCCAAACACCAATTTGTATGGTGACATGCCGATTGGTGTCTTGAATGCTGTCCTATATGCCCATAATGCATCATCGAGCTTCCTGGACTAGTCGGTCCTCAGGGCGTTCACTGTTTTTGTTAATACACTCTTTATCTCCCTGTTGGAGACCTCAACTTGCTCGCTGGTCTGCGGGTGATATGGAGTAGCAACTCGGTATTTCACATCATATTTAGCCAGCAATTTCTCGAATGCCCGGTTGCAAAAGTGTGTACCCCCATCACTGATGATTGCCCTTGGAGTCCAGAAACGGGTGAAAATGTTCTTCTTCAGAAATTCCACCACCACCTTAGCATCGTTGGTAAGTAATGCTACAGCTTCCACCCATTTGGACACATAGTTTACCGCAACAAGTATGTACTTATTGCCGTATGAACTGACAAAGGGCCCCATGAAGTCTGTTCCCCAAACGTCAAACACTTCCACTTGCTGAATTGGATTCATTGGCATCTCATGATGCCGGGAGATGTTCCCGGTGCGTTGACATTCATTGCAACCTTTCACCCACAAGTGTGCATCTTTGAACACCGTTGGCCAATAGAAACCGGCCTCAAGTATCGTGGCGGCTCTTCGCACTCCTCCAAGGTGACCACCATATGCTTAAGCATGACATACCTACAAAATAGAAGATTGTTCGATCTCGGGGACGCATCTCTGGATCATGTTATCGAGACATATCCTAAACAAATAGGCCAATAATATAGTTGACTTTCACGAAAAAATGTTTTCCTATGGGCCGATGACAGGCCGATGACAGGTCGTGAGGAACAATACCACTGGCTAGGTAGTTCGCATAATCTGCATACCATGGCGCTTCAAAGAGAGGGTAGCGAGCAGCTGCTCGTCTTGAAAGGTTTCTAGAATTTCCCCACTCTCTTTGACAATTTCAGCTCCTTCAAGTCGTGACAAATTATCAGCACATTGATTTTCTATCACGTATTGATTTTCGGTGCCCTTTCTATCACGTATTTTCGGTCGAACTCTTGGAGAAGCAGCATCCAACGAATTAGGCGCGGCTTAGAGTCCTTTTTATCAATTAAGTACCTTAAAGTTACATGGTCAGTGTATACAATTACCTTGGATCCTATGAGATAGGACCTGAATTTTTCAAATGCGAACACGACCGCAAGCATCTCCTTTTCCGTCACTATGTAGTTGTACTATGCTCCACTCAATGTCCTACTAGCATAGTAGATTGGATGCATCAGCTTGTCTTTCCTTTGGCCAAGAACTGCCCCTACTGCGTAATCACTTGCATCGCACATCAGCTCAAACGGTTGCTCCTAGTCGGGGGCAATGATGATGGGTGCTGTGACCAACCTCTTCTTCAGTTCCTCAAAAGCAATCCTGCATTCATCAGAAAAAACAAAGGGGTCATCTTTTTCAAGTAACTTACAAAGAGGGTTTGAGATTTTAGAGAAGTCTTTAATGAACCTCCGATAAAAACCGGCATGTCCAAGAAAGCTTCTAATGGCCTTGACGGATGTTGGTGGAGGCAACTTTGCAATGACATCAATTTTAGCTCGGTCTACCTCAATACCTTTTCTTGAAACCCGGTGCCCCAATATTATACCTTCTTGTACCATAAAATGGCACTTCTTCCAGTTTAGCACTAAGTTCGTCTCCATGCACCGTTTTAGCACTCTTGTCAGATTGGCAAGGCATTCATCGAATGAATTCCCTACCACCGAGAAATCATCCATGAACACCTCCATAATGTCTTCCACCATGTCGGTGAAAATAGCCATCATGCACCTTTGGAATGTGGCAGGCGCATTGCATAGTCCGAATGGCATCCTCCTGAAGGCAAATATGCCATATGGGCATGTGAAGGAGGTCTTCTCTCTATCCTCGGGGGCTATGGAGATTTGATTGTACCCCGAGTACCCATACAGAAAGCAAAAGTATGACCTCCCTGCCAACCTGTCAAGCATCTGATTAATGAAGGGAAGTGGGAAGTGGTCTTTGCGGGTGGCTAGATTCAGCTTCCTGTAGTCCATGCATATTCTCCACCTGGTGACGGTTCTAGTTGAGATCAACTCGTTATTATCGTTTTTCACCACCGTCATGCCACCTTTCTTTGGCACACATTGAACTAGGCTAACCCAACTACTATCAGAGATTGGGAAAGTTATTCCCGCATCTAGCCACTTGATTACCTCTTTCTTCACCACTTCCTTCATGTTTGGGTTCAGCCTTCTTTGATGTTCCCCGGAAGGTTTGTGTCCCTCTTCCAGGAGAATCTTATGCATTTAGTATGCGGGGCTGATCCCCTTTATGTCTGCCATGGTCCACCCAATGGCACTCTTATATTCTTTTAGTACCTGTATAAGCTTTTGAGCCTGCACATCTAACAAACCAGATGAGATAATAACAGGTAAAGTGGAGTTAGGACCTGGAAATTCATACCCGAGATGAGATGGTAGTGGTTTAAGCTCCAGCTTTGGTGGCTCTTCTATGGATGGCTTTGCAGGAGGGGTCTCTCTTTTCTCTAAATGTAGAGGCTCGAATTCAAGCTCTCTCTCCCAAAACTCCTTGCCTTCCAGAGATAGTACCCATTCTGCTAGACTTTTACCATTTACCTCTTCTAAGTTCATTAGGCATGCCTAAAGTGGATCTTCAATGGTCAACTCTACATCGTTTGTCTCCACTATCACATCAACCGCATAAATAAGAGAGCAATTTGCGAACTCACTAGGGCATCTCATGGATTTTTGCACATTAAATATGAACTCCTCATCATTCAACCTCATCTTGAGTTCCCCAGTCTCAGTATCAATCAAAGCTCTCCCTGCGGCTAGGAATGGTCTTCCTAAGATTATAGGAATTTCCTCGTCCACCTTGCAGTCAAGAATCACAAAATCGGCGGGAAACACGAACTTTCCCACCTGGATAAGCACATCATCTAATATACCAAATGGACGCTTAATCGTCCTGTCAGCAAGTTGTAATAACATAGAGGTAGGTTTGGCTCTCCCAATGGCTAGCCTCTTATAAATCACCAAGGGCATGAGATTAATGCTCGCCCCTAAATCATACAATGCCTTTGCAAAGGCATAATTTCCTATTGTGCATGGAATGGTGAAGCTACCTGGATCAGATAGCTTCTCAGCAATGGGTCTAGAGACCACTGTACTACAAGTCTGAGTAAGAGTCACGGTGGCCAAGTCTTGAAAATCAAATTTCCGCGACATCAAGTCTTTCATCATCTTAGCATACCCAAGCATTTCTTTCAAAGCTTCAATTAAAGGAATGTTTACCTGTATTTGCTTGAGCATATCAAAGAACGTTTTGTATTGCTCTTCTTTCTGGTGCTTGGCTAACCTTTGGGGGAATGGTGGTGGAGGCCTCTTCTTCCTAATGACTTGGGACTTTTCCTTCTCTAGCACTTTCTCTTCAACCTGTTTCTTTACCTGTTCAGCTACTTTCTTCGTTCCCTGCTGCTCCTCTTTATTTTCAACAACTGGCTGGACTGTAACTTCAGTCAACCTTGTGGACTCATCCAGTTCAATGGGCACTGGAGTGAGTGTCTCAGCCTGTGTGTTGCTTCTCTCTCTTTCTTGCTCAGCATTAAGATCTCCACCACTTCTCAAAGTCACTACCATCAGCTGCTTTGGGACTTGATCTTTTGGGTTTGTTTGTGTATCTGCAGGCAATGTCCCTTGAGGACGATTGTTAAGAGACATAGCAATTTGACCCACATGTACTTCAATATTCTTGATATCTGCATCATGTGCATCTATCCTCTCATTGGTTTTGGCATTTTACCCAATTACCTACTGCATCATAGCTTCCAACCTTGCGAACTCATCGTCAAGTCTACCCACATGATGTGGTGGAGGTGGATGATATCCCTGCTGCTGATTGCTGAAATTCTAAGGTCTAGGATATGGAGCCATGTTGTGTGGTGGCCTCATACCTGTTGAATTATATTGTGGATGATGAGGCATGTACTGTAGTGGAGCCTGCTGACCCCAACTCTGGTTACCCTATTGTTGCTCTCTATAATTAGCCACATAATTCATGTCTTCATGCTGATGATGATGTTCTTGGTCTGCAGCCCATGGATTACCTATGGGTTGGCTAATGCAAGAAGTGCATAAACCACCATTAGTAGTGTCAACAATATGAACCTGTTGCTTGACCCCTGATTCATCCGCCTTCTTCGTCAGGATGCTCATTTGTGTCAATAAGGTTGCCATGTTCTCCTCCATAGTGCTGGATAGATTCAGAGGTACAT
Organism: Nicotiana noctiflora; assembly: GCA_032618575.1. Lineage (NCBI taxonomy): Eukaryota > Viridiplantae > Streptophyta > Magnoliopsida > Solanales > Solanaceae > Nicotiana > Nicotiana noctiflora. Next base: position 9,297 of record JASVEL010008641.1, read on the forward strand.
AGTGTACCACTGGAGTGATAGGAGCATTCTTGGTCGTCCACCCGGAGATTTGAGCCATCTTGTCTAGCAAATTTTGGCCCTCTCTCCGGGTCTTTCTCAGAAAAGCCCCACATAATGAAGCATATACAATATTCTTCATATTATCTGAAAGCCCCATGTAGAACCTTTGACCCAACATCTGCTCAGGAATCCCATGGTGAGGACACATAACAAGCATACCCTTGAATCTGCCCCAAGTTTCATGTAATGTTTCCATTGGTTTCTGCTTGAAGCTCACTATCTCATCAATTTGTTGAGATGTCTTGTTAGGTGGATGAAACTTGTTGTGGAATTGCTTGACTAACTCATCCCAAGTTGCAATAGAGTTTATGGGGACTGAGTTTAGCCATACATGTGCAGCCCCTATAACTGATAACGGAAAGAGCAATAGTCTGATGGCTTCCGGAGTCACATTCGATTGCCTATGTGTCTTGCATAATGAGAGAAAGTTCTTCAGGTGCTGCTGTGGATCTTCAACCTGAGACCCATAGAATAATCCCTTGTTTTGCAGTAAGTGTAGCATGTTGTTAGTAATCTGGAAAGATTCAACTTGAATTGCTGACACAACGATGGCAGTTGCCAAATTATCCGTTGTGGGTTATGCCCAGTCAAATAGTGCACCTTCTTGTGCCTCCTGTGCCTCTTGCATGTTTAACCCAGCTTGCTGGTTTGGGTCATTCACGTCACCCAAGTCGAAGCCTAGTTTGATTGGTTGCTGAGATTGCTGAATTTGTTTGATAGCCCTGTTACGTGCCCGGAAAGTTTGCTCGGGGTCTGAGAGTCCTTCAACTAGTTCTCTAGTCCTTGCAGATTTTCTAGGCATGCACCTGAGTACCCAAATCAACAACTATCAAAATATTCAATGTAAAGTGTAGAAAGAACTTGACTACACAAGAATCTTGAAGTTCTGTCAATGGCAATTGGTAATTCCGTTAATTCCTCGGCAACGACGCCAAAATTGATTCACGTCCAAGCAACGGTCGTAGTCAATATAACCTGGTCTAATAAGTCCAGAATCGATCTCACAGAGAATTAACCTACCAATTGCAACTTTCACAACCCAAGAACACTTTTGAATCAAGTTCCCAAACTTTGAGTATATTTTTTTGTGAGTTTTCTAACAACTACTTTGCAAGAATTAAAAGACTAAAAAGAAAGAATTAAATATTGGGTAAATGATATGGAGAAAGACTAAGGTATTGATTTCTCCTATTGATGGAATCCCTTCTGTTTATGCTCATACAAATTATCAATATATTCTATCAATCATGAACGCTATTTGTACCGTAACCCTCTCCCTATCAATTACAATAATTTACTGGTGCACTCTCCCGAGTTACCCTAGATAGCTTTAATTTGAATAGTTCACTTAAGATTGCACCCAAGACTTTGTTATTCCTAATCCCGTATTTATGCCTAAAGTTATAGATTCTCCCAAATAACCTAGGTGTGGTGTTGTTCAACAATATACCTAAATATGCACTCTTTTCCAAGTTATGCACACTAAATAGGCTCAGCTAATCGGGACGTCTACCAATTAACTACAACAAGAACGAAGTTGAACAAATAGAAATCTAGCTAACAATTTGTAATCATATAAACGAGAAGTTCATCACCCAATAGGTTCCATCAAAACCTTAGAAAAGGATTTCGCTACTCATGATCAAAGAAACAACAATAATAATTGAATTCATAAACAAATAATTGATATAAAATAAAGGAATAAGTTGAGAGAGTTCTCTCTTACTAATAATCTTGCAAAAGTAGTCAAATAATACAAGGCTTGCCTCTTTTGGGCGGACTAGAGGTTTATATAAAGGGTTTAGGGCTTAAAAATTTGAGTTTGTACAAAATTAGGACTAAAATTTGTGGCGCCTTCCACGGTTCGTCCGCGGCCGCGGACGAACCGCGAATTGAACAGTTCTCTGAATCTCTTGAAGTTCCGCGAGCTTATTTTTTCACGGTTCTTCCGCTGTCACGAGTGAACCGCGGATGAACAGTAATCCGGATACTTTCTTCAATTCTTCAAGCTAACTTCACTTCAACTTTTCACTTGGCCTTTTTACTATCTTGTGACTCCAAAATAGCTCCTTTAGTATCCAATGGCTTATGTGTACCTATAACACACCAATAAACACTAATAAAAACATTTTGTCATCATAAACAATATCAATTCAACAACAAAGTGTGATTATTTAGGGCATAATTATAGTTAAATTCACCTATTATCAATAACTCATTGGCTAAGATGTCGAGCTTGGTAATTGGGAAGGCGTTTCATTTCTTGGTCAACCAGATTGGAGTTTTGGTAGTTTATTTTGTTGTCGTTTCTGTTGTCCGGGTTATTTCAGGGTTTTAATCTGGATATTGTCTTATGATCAACCCTCTTATCCTTTCATTTTGTCTAGCTTGTTTAGTCGTAGTGGTCTGTCTCATGTTTTCCAGGTTTGTTTTAGGGTTGTACTCCACTTTGTTTTGCTTTTGTTGTTATGCGAACCGGTTCACCGTTTGTCTTATGCAAATTCCGGTCTTTTGTCACCTCCAGTCATCTTCTTTAGTTCTTCTTTATCATTTTGTTTTGTCTTTTGTTTCGTGTTGGTTCTAGTGACATGACATGCATGCATAATTCTCAGTCTGATATTTAAAAGTCAGTTTAGTCAGGAAGCAGTGAAATCATTTTTTAGATTAAGAACAAATGCAGACATTTTGAGATTATTTGAAGCCCGAGCCATGTGAAACTGGGGCAAATAGAACATAAGTAAACCCTAAAGGCAGGTTTGCCAAACTAGCAGAGACCATTCATCGTAACCAGAGTGTTGTCTAATGGTGCATTATATCTAACAAATGTGGAAGGGAAATGTTTAGAAATGACCATCAATTCCGATGCGGATAAGAGATACTAGGTATGATTTCTCTATTCTGATTGTAATTGTTTGTATTTGGCATATTTTGAAGATTGAAATGTCGAAGGTGTTTAGTTCTGATATCTAAATACTTTTATCCCATATCATCCCTTTAGAGCCTTACTTATTTTCTCTCATACCCCTCCTTCGGAATCAACGACACAATTAAGAAATACAAGTGCCGAAATAAGTAAATGAAAAGAAAAGAAAAGAAATAAAAATCAAATAAAAAGAAAAGAAAGGAAGAAGAGGAAAAAGAAGAAAAAATAGAAAAAGAAAGAATAAAATAAAAGGAAAGAAAAGAAAAATGAAAAGAGGAGAAAGAAAAACAAAAAGAAAAGAAGAAAAAGAAAGTCACAACAACAAAGTAATTTTTATGACCTGAACTACGTTTGACTTGATCCCGAAAGGGTACGTAGGCAGTCTCTCTCTGACGTTTAGTCACACCAAAATAAAAATCCAAAAGTCCCCAAGTAAGAAATTGGGGCAAAAATTGTGGTTGCTGCAAGAAATCGGATTCTGAAAGTTGTAACTTTATCCCATTTTAAATTGTTTTGAACCTTTTATACCCTTCTTTTCTAACCACGTCCAAAAGCTACATTACAGTCCAAAGAAAGACCTTTCGATAAGTCTTCGAGAGATGCCAAGTCGAGCAAATAGAGGTGAATCATATCAGGGGCAACAGTCCAGTTCAAGCAGGGGAAAAGGGAAAATGAGAGAGTCTTATTGATGAAAACCCTCGCAGGTACCGAAGGCGATGAAAGTTGAGAAAAATGAAAAATGAGAGAGTATTATTGGTGAAAATCTTCACGGACACCTTGAGGCGACAGTAAGTTGAGAGAAAGAACAATATAAGAGAGGCTTGACGGTGAAAACTCTTCGAGCACTACAAGTCGAATAAGGATTGCGAATCAGATTGTATAAGGGGAGCATTGAAGCACAGTTTCACGGCGAAAAGGTACAACAAGAGCCGAACGTCAGATTTTCTAACAAGAATAGGTGCAGGTGCATGTCAAGGTCATTAGAGTCGGTATCCACATCCTATAGGTTTCTACTTCGTAGTTTTCTTTTTAGGAATAATCTCTTTCCTTTGTCCTTCACTCCGTTCCTTTGTTTTGTTCACTTCCTCTTCCTAAGTCTGTTTACTCAAAACAAGTGAGAAATGACTTCAAAATTTTCCACCATCTTTCCAATTGCACAAAATAGGGTCTAGCTAGCACTTCAAAGTGTCACAAATCAGGAAAAACAACAAGAGCACTAAGTTAGTAACAATCAACATGCTTTGATCCTTGTGAAATACAAAGGCTTGGTACATATCAATTTATGAACATGGCAACAAATAGAGGGTATTGGGTCTGAATGGATCAAAAGTATTTTCTATGATAAGATTAACAAAAGGGGTGGTAAACCAATGACAGGAAGGGTCCGAGTGGAAATCAAAGTTAACATGGCAAGTGAAGGAACAAAAGACCTCAAGGCCAGGGAGAGTGGTTTAAGTCAAGAACGAACAACATACGCAATGAGTGGGTGAAAATTGTCATGCTTTGGGATTCATGTGAAATAAAAGGTTTGGTAAATGTCAGTTCATGAGCAATGCAACAGATAAAAGGTATTGGGTCTAGACGGAAAAGAGGTATTTTCTATGATAATGTAATGGCCCGGCCTATCGTTTTCAGAATTTATGCCCCGGACCCCTATTAACTACTTCCCCTAAGTTAATTTATGCTATTTTGGTTTGTGGGGAAGTTTGGTGTTTGGATTCGGAGTGTTGTGGGACACTTAGTCCCTAAATGAGAGTTTAAGTGTTGAAAAATGATCCGTAATCAGAACAATGTGAAGATGACATCGGAATGGAAATCTAATGGTTCCGTTATCTTCGTTAGGTGATTTCGGGGTTGGGAGCGTGTTCGAAATGTATTTTAGAAGCTCGTAACTCATTTAGGCAAGGAATGCCGAAAGTTAGTATTTTGGCGATATCCGGTTGACAAGTGAAATTTTGATCCGAGGGTCGGAACGGGATTTCGGAAGTTGTTGTTGGACAGTCATGTCACTTGGGACGTGCATGCAAAGTTTTAGGTCATTTAGATGTGGTTTAGTTTGATTTTTGATCGAATGCGTATTTTTGAAGTTTTAAAAGAACTTAGGCGTGAATTTGATGTGATTCAATGATATTAGTGTTAGTCGAGGTGTTTTGATGAATGGAACAAGTTTGAATAGTATTTTAGGATTAGTTGGCATGTTAGGTTGAGGTCCCGGGGGACCTCGGATGAGTTTCGGGGTGGTTTCGGACCATTTCCAAACTATTTTTTGCTACTGGTTTTTGGCTACAGCAATGCTCTATGCAATCGCGGGGAATTGGATGCGATCGCGGTGAGTAAAATGCTAAAAAAATTTCAGTGCTTCGTGATCGCGAAGAAGAACATTTCTATTGCATTGATCCTACTTTGGAAGCACATATATTTTTATCTACAAAGCATTTTGAGGTGATTCAAAAATAAAAGTTATATCCCATCGTGTCTAGTTTCCAGAAATATAATGAAATCGTAATTTCGACATCTGTAGCAAAAGTTATGGACGTTACACTATAGGCTGTCCGAGAAGGATCTCTAATACATATGAATGAATTTGGAAGCTTATATCTCGCAATGTATAAGGATTCAGGAAATAAGCAACATATGAAACTTATATCCATATGTGTCTAGTTTCGAGAACATCAAACCATTTGTCATTCAGAGTTATGTGCAAAAAGTTATGACCATTATACTGAAGGGTATCCCGAGGAACTGGAATTGTTTATCGAGATTGCGAAGGGTTTACCGCGATCGCGAAGAGCAAATATTGGGCGGAGAAAAGTTGTTCTTCGTGATTGCAAAGCAATTTCCGCGATCGTGAAGAGTAAATACCTGGGCAGAAGCTTTATTTCATGGTTTCAGCCATTTTTAACATTTTTGGACCAAGGGAGCTCGGGTGAAGCGATTTTTGAGATATTTTCAAGGAAAACATTGGGTACGTTTTCTTGACTCAATTTTGGTTGTAAACTCGAATCTATCTCAAATTTTGGTGTTTAATTTGAGAATTTTGTTGAAAATGGTAAAAAATCCTCTTGGATAGAATCACTGATTTGAGGGTCTAAATGATATGGAAATTTTATAAATTTGGTATGATTAGACTCGTAAGAGTGTGAGGTTTCTAAAAATATAAATTTTACTCGGTTCTGAGACGTAGGACCTGAGGGGTATTTTGGTCATTTTATAAAATTTTATGTATTAACTTAGAATCTATTGTAGAATAAACTACTTGAATTATTATTTACAATATGCAATTTAATTAAATAGATTTGAGCCATTTGGAGTCGGATACTCGTTGCAAGAGCGTGATTTCAGGTTGACTTGCACTTGATTGAGGTAAGTGACTTGTCTAACTTTGTGTGGGGGACTTTATCCCTTAGGATATAATATTTGGTAATTGAATGCCTTGTGCATGAGGTGATGAGCACGTACTTGAGTTAATTGTTAAAAACCCGAATTTTTACTTAAATACTTGATTTGGATTTTCTTTCATAATTGCCTTACTTTACTTGTTATTATAGTCAGTGCTAGCGTAGAAGAGCATGTTTAATTACCCCAAGTTGCCTATTTGTTAAATTGTCTTAAATTGGATTTACGTGGAGTATGTTAGTCCTTTATTATTTGTTGCTTTGTATTGTTGTACTTCAATTTCTAAACATTTCTCTGATGTTGGTTGCGCATTTACTTTGGGACTATGGGTTCAATTCCCGGGAGCTCCCCCTCTTGTTTGTTTACTTTGGGACTACAGGTTCAATTCCCCGGAGAACCCCCTGCACTTTTATGTTGCGACTACGGATTCAATTCCCGGGAGATTCTCCAGTAATTGATATGATGGACTACGGGTTCAATTCCTGGGAGATCCTCCAGTAATTGATATGATGGACTACGGGTTTAATTCCCGGGAGATCCTCCAGTAAATGATACGATGGACTACGAGTTCGATTCTCGGGAGATCCACTAGATAGTTGAGGAAAAAGGACTACAGGACGGTATCCTGGGAGACCCTCATTGTGGTCTTGATATTGATCTGTATTTACTCAGTGTTTAGTGCGTTCATGTGGTTGTCATTTCTTGGTTGACCCGCTTTACTTCACTGTTGTACTTATTCTGTCAGATTATTAGACTGTTGATTATTATTTTTGTCTTAATTGTCTCAGTAGGGCCCTGGCCTTTCCTCGTCACTACCCAACCGAGGTTAGGCTTGGCACTTACTGAGTACCACCATGGTGTACTCATGTCACGACCCAAAACCCGGTCGTGATGGCGCCCAACGCATTGCTAGGCAAGCCCGACCATTTTCCAGATAACCCGTTCAATTATGAATTAATATCGATCAATTTAGAGTTAACTAGCATGTTTTCATAATAGAAACAACGATGCGGAAATAGAAATATATGTAATACAGCCCAATGAATCCGGTGTCACAAGTCTGAGCCTCTAACAGAAAGGAAACACCCTATAAAATCCAAGTCTAAGTAGAATGACAAAAGACATAAATAGAAGGAGGGAGAGATCGGGTCGTGCGGACGCTGGCAGCTACCTCGATGTCTCCTCAGCTGGTAATAGAAACAACAACAGTGTATGGCTCAACTGCCCTCCTGGATCCCTGTATCTGCACACAAGGTGCAGGGAGTAGAGTGAGTACTTCCAACTCAGTGAGTAGTAATCAATAAATAATAACTAAAAGTAAGATCACATATATTAACACTAAACAGTTCTAAGAATAACTGTACAGGTAAATCATCTCAAAAATAGCAAGTCCGGTTCCAGTCCACTACTGTCTCACACTAATCCAACACTGATCTAACCTTGTTGCGGCGTGTAGCATATATATATATATATATATATATATATAATGTTGCGGCGTGCAACCCGATCCAATATATATAGTGTTGTGGCGTGCAGCCCGATCTAATATAATATAGATATTCTGCGGCGCGCAGCCCGATCCAATAATATATAACTGCGCTCACTAGGGTGTGTGTAGACTCCGGAGGGGCTCCTTCAGCCCAAGCGCTATAGTACTGCGGCGTGCAGTCCGATCCACATATATATTACTGCGGCGTGCAGTCCGATCCATATATTTATATATTGATGCGGCGTGCAATCCGATCCATATATATATATCATATATATAATACTGCGGTGTGCAGTCCGATCCAATACATTACTATTGCGGCGTGCAGCCCGATCTAGTATATATATCATGACCTCAAAATGGGTTCTCGACGCCTCTCAGTCAACATAGACTCGGCCTCTCAGGCCCACTCGGCTAGAACAGGGTATTCAACCCTAGGTATTCTCACTTAGAGTACACATCTAGTACTAGTTCATGTCATGTTATACAGCTACGAATACGGCTGAGAGTATGTGCTCACACGATGTAGGGGTCATTTAGCTCCATAGGCTTCCCTAATATTCTACAGATCGGCACAAGGCCCCAAACATGGCTACTAGCCCAATTATACACATACAAGCTCATTCTGAGTCAATATACACAATAAACTATCAATCGGGAAGGACCAAGTCCAAATCCCCAGTCACAATACCACCACGACCGTTGTATGACGCGTGTTTCATCTCAACATAGCACTGTATAGTGCAAATACGGGGTTTCAAACCCTCAGTATATCATTTATTGTTACTACTCACCTCGAACCGGCAAATGTCCTAGCCCACCTTGCGCTTGCCTCGCAAATCAACCTCCACGGATGTCAAATTTGATCAAAACCAATAAAGATACATCAAAATAGGCTAAAGGAACATAACCCAATCGAAATAACTCGAATTACACCAAAAATCACGAAGTTGCCAAAACCCGATCCCGGGGCCCAATTCTTGAAAAAATACAAAAGTCATATTTTCAGAATCTTTATCTTTCCACGGTCCACACATATAAAGTTTATCAAAATTGGACTCCGTTTGCCCATTCAAATCAGTGATTTTCTCTAACCCATGCTTAGAGAAAAATCCTCCATTGATACACATTAATTCTTCCGATTTCAGAGATTAACTCCATAATTTATCAATGTATTAACATAAATTGAGTCCATGAGTGCTTACCTGATGAATTCCCTTGATTTCCTCCTCAAAATTGCCTAAATCGCCTCTTAGTTTGAAGCCCCAAATGTGTTATAACTTCTAAAATTTTGAACCCTTCTGTTCATTAATCACTGACGAATTTTCGCTTTTGCGACCTCAGGCTCGCTTCCGTGCATTCGCTTCTGTGAAATCTCTATCGCTTCTGCGACATTTCACTAACAGACCTTCACCATTTTTGTGTCTCAGTTCTCGCACCTGCGAGACCGCTTAAGCGGCTCCCTCCCACTTCTACGAGCCTACCTAACGAGCCACTTTTCGCTTCTGCAGAATTTTTCCCGCATCTACGGTTTCGCATCTACGACCAGCTATCGCTTCTGCGAAAATTCATTGGCCGGCCCTGGATCGCACCTGCGACCATTTTGTCGCTTCTGCGGTCCCCCATCCCCAGAAGCGAAACCTCTGCTGCAACACATACCAGCAGCTATAAAACTCCAAACTTCATCCGTTTAACTCTCCGAAAACATCCCGAGGCCCCCAGGACATCAACCAAAAATACAAATCTACTCTAAGTCATCACACGAACTTGTTCCAGTCATAAAAACATACCCTCAAACACACGAATCATCAAATTAAGGCGGATTCAAGCCTAAGTTTCAACTAAAACTTCCAAAACCAACATCCAATCAAAAACCCGACCAAACGATATCCGAATAACCTAAAAATTTGCACAAATATCCAAAATAACCTAACGAAGCTACTGCGACTGTCCGAATTCCATTCCGATTCTGGATCAAAATCTCACCTATCGACCGGATTTCGCCAAAATTCCAACTTCGCCAATTCAAGCCTAATTCTACACCGAACCTCCAAATTCAATTCCGATCACTCTCCTAAGCCACAAATGATCCCCCGAAGCTACCCGAACCATCAAAATTCGATTCTGAGCCCTCTAACTCACAAGTGAACATCCAGTTGACTTTTCCCAACTATTCCTTCATCAAAGAGACTATTTGTCTCATTTCCTACCAAACTCGATCCGAATTAACTCAAACTCGCCAAACACATATATTGAAACATGAACAAGCATATAACGGGAAAAACAACACAGTAATTCACGTGATGACGGACCGGGTCATCACAACTCATGCCCTTCCTGAGCATATATTTCATGTGTAGATCCAGGTACTTCTGATCGAGCGCATTATCAGTAATCCAAGTGCTATATTCGAAGACTTGAGGTACATTTGGCACGTCAGCAGACCAAAGAGTCTCCTTCTACTCTATCTTGTAGTTAGCAGTTCCATTTTATGTATTCAGTTGTTGTAGACATTTTCGGATGTTAGAGTTGTACCTTATGATTCTCTTACTCTGTGTTGTCCATGGATTTTTGGGTCTTTGTGATAGTTTTAGAATGCTAAGTGTTAAAGTGTATGTGCCAGAAGGAAATTATACACATTATTTCTGTTATTCAGTTTTGATTATAATTTTCTGTAAATGTTATTACTTTCGCAAGGTGTTAGGCTTACCTGGTCGTGAAGACTAGGTGCCATCGTGGCGTGTTCACAATTGGTGAACTAGGGTCGTGACAGATAAGAGTGGCAAAGAAATTGGTTAGTCAATAAGCAAGCAATGTCTTTTAAGGTGAAATCAAAGTTATCATGGCAAGTGAAGGAGCAATCGCTGCAAAGTCAAGGCCACAAACCAACCACCACGTTTAAACCCACAAGTTTTCTTTGTTTGAAGCAGGGATAAAAGCTATGTTCATATCAAAGCTTGGAAGGTTGAAATTCTCAGGTTTAATGCCCCAATTCTGCTTACGCATAGGCTATTGAGAAGATCACACATCACCACTAGGAGAAGCATTTCCTAGTCTGGGTTTTCGAGTTATATTTTTGTTGTAGGAGACGCACTTCCTAAAATGCAAGTTTAACCTTACGAGATGCACTTCCTAGTTTGGATCATATGAGTTTGAGTCACTGATAGTTTTACCCCTAGGAGACGCACTTCCTAGTCTAAGTCTTTCAAGTTATATTTTGCTCTTGGAGATGCACTTCCTAAGTTGATTTCACCCATATGAGACGCACTTCCTAAATTGACAATTCATTCATAGGAAATGCACTTCCTAAATTGATAGTTCATTCATAGGAGACGCACATCCTAGTTTGAGTCATTGAAGTTTTATCCATAGGAGACACACTTCCTAAATTGATAGTTCATTCATACGAGACACACTTCCTAGTTTGAGTCATTGAAGTTACACTTGTACGAGACGCACATCCTAAATTGAGAGTTCATTCATAGGAGGCGCATTTCCTAGTTTGAGGCATTGAAGTTTCACCCCTAGGAGACGCACTTCCTAGATTAAGTTGATTTTTACTCATAGGAGACACACTTCCTAAGACACACTTCCTAGTCTGGTTCATTGAAGTTTTGTCCATAGGAGACGCACTTCATAAATTGATAGTTCATTTATAGGAGATGCATTTTCTAGTTTGAGTCATTGAAGTTATACCTGTAGGAGACGCACTTCTGGAATTGAGATTTCACCCCTAGGAGACGCACTTTCTAGTTTGAGTCATTTAAGTTCACCCCTAGGAGACGCACTTCCTAGTCTCGTTCATTGAAGTTTTACCTGTAGGAGACACACTTCCTAATCAAGGTCTTTCAACTTATTCTTTTAGGAGACGCACTTCCTAAATTTAGAGTTCATTCATAGGAGACGCACTTCCTAGTTTCAGTCGCTGAAGTTTTACCCCTAGGAGATGCACTTCCTAGTCTTGGTCATTTAAATTCACCCCTAGGAGACACACTTCCTAATTTGGTTCATTCAGGTTTAATTTTAGCAGACGTATTTGCTAGTCAAAGGTTTTGGTTTTACTCATAGGAGACGCACATCCTAGTCAAGTCTTTAGTTTACTCTCATCATTGCATCAGTAGTATAAGTGGTTTACAATTTTGCTAACAACTCACAAATCTTCCCAGTGCAAACCAGGGCAGAAAATTTCATTTGTTTTGTTTGTTTTGGTTGCAGGATCCCACATGGAAAACAAGGGAACACAGAGTGTTTTGGCAATCAGGCACCCACCTAGAGAACAAGGGAAGACAATTCAAGTTTCAAAGGGAAAATAGTGTAAATGTTGGAGAATAAGAGAATTCATTTCAGAAAACAATTCAAGTTAGCAACAAAAGAAGCTAGCGGCAAGAATGCAAGTCAACAATCCGAGATAATCGACAGAAGTTAGTCACAATAAAGGAAAGGAAAAAGAGAAAGACAAGAAGTTAATCCAAATGCAGAAGTTGATGAAAGATGTGGTTTGATCAAGACATGGCTGAGGTCACAAGCACTGCATACACGATTTTGGTTCGAAAAGCTGAGGAAGAATGAACTAGCACCTGCAACTAGCAAACGTCAAAGTTCAAACACAAAGTCTGCATGAAGAATCACTCAAGACCCAAGATCAAGCTTCAGAAGACTTATAATAGGAATCTTGTAACTCATAGTTGACATGCTTAGTTAGTCTTTTTCATTTTGATTTTGATGTAACAACAGGATCGCGGACCGAACCTCAGCGGAACGGCACCTCGATCGGCTCTCCACCTTGGTACTCCATCAGTGTTCTCGTTTCTGAACTACATTGACCGGATTCCTTTATACCCAAGAGAATGTAGTCAACCCCTGAAGTAGGGTTCGACCAAATCTTTCAAAAAATGCTTCCCACAGAGTATTCAAACGGGCAAAAATCACTCGTATCCGTTCACTTAGCTTTGCACAAAACTTGGGATTTTCGAGCAAAGAGGGCTAGCTGTGAGCACGCGATTTTTGACCTATATGAATTACTCCCATAAAATATCAGAAAATAATTTTCCCTTTTTGTTTTTGCAATTTATAGGAATTTTCATAGATTTTTGTTAACGATTTTCATTTTGTGCATATTTAATTTCCATTAAAAATAGAAAATAAAAAAAGACCATGCATTGCATTTAGATTTTTTGTGTTTACATTTAAGGATTAATTAATTAATTAGTTGCTTTATCAAAATAAAAATCACAAAAAGGGGCACACTTTTATATTTTTAGCTTTTAAATTTCAGATTATTAATTTTATCTTTGACTTAGGATCAATAAATTTTTATAAATATTATAGTTAAATAATTAGCTTAATTTTATAATTTGAATTGATTTAGGAATTTAAATTAGGTTTTTAACTTATTAAAGAAAGAAAAGAAAACTGAAAAAAAGCGGATTTTACATTCAATTGGGCCAAACCATTTAAAAGTCCAAAATTTTCTTCCTACACATCCCAAACCAGATCGACCCGACCCGACCCAATACCCAACACCAAATAACCTAACTACAACTACAAATCTAACGCCTGCAATCTTAAGGGGGGAATAGACATAGGTGCAGCTTTTCAACAAGGACCTCCCCCTGAAAGCTTCGTCTTCCTCACACTCCCCCTCCCCAACGTTTCTCCTTCTTCAGCAGAAGAAGCAAGGTTCACAGCTCCACATCGCCGGAAATTCAAGCCGTCGTGACCTTTCTTCTACACCAAAGAAACGCATGCACACACACGCAGCCGATCTGATTCCCAAACTCGCCGGAAACCAGCCCCGAAAAGCCATGAGAACCGGCCAATAATTCCAGTTTTGAAACGCAATCAAACAGTCTCAGAACCTGTCGAAACACCAACTCGAGATTTCCAGCCCGTGCTCGAGTTTCTGTTGCCATTCGCGATTCCGTTCGATGTCGTCGGTTCCTATTCAGGTTGTGGTCATTTTCTGGTGTGTTTCTGTTTTCCTTACTCTGCTTTGATATGACTGAGAGCAAATTACACTAATAAAGGTCTATCTCGTTTCCCTTTACATAGTTGTTTGAACATTTTGAGTGAGTTTCCTTGTTGGATATGCTATAATTTGTTCTGTTAATTAGTCTGCTAGTTTGGTTAGTTTGCTGTGTTTTGTTTGAAATTAGCTTAAAATCTCTAAAAATGTTGAGTTGCTTGTCATCTTATGAATCAACAATTGTTCAGTTAAATTAAATTAGGAAGAGCAAATAAATGGGTTGTTGGGTAGTCTAACATATTTAAAGGCCAACGATATCGATTACTGCATATCTTTTGGCTAATGTGATTTGTACTTACATTGAAATCTGACCCCAAAACAGAGAAATATTTTTAATTTGTTAGCATTCGTTAATTGTTTTTCTTTTCCAGTTTTCTTGATCAACTTTGGTAATGTTAGTTTAATTCATTTTTCTCCTTAAATTTAGATATATGAATAATTATGAACATCCGTAGTTTGCTTTAAGTTGAGTGCAACTTTTTTTTAAAATAAATTGAGGCGTGTCATGCCAAACAAAATTTATAACCCATGGCCCTCACTTAACTAATTTTAATTATTTAAAAATCGGTACGCACCATTTAGCGAATTTCCATGGCCTCCCGCAAAGTAATTAAATGTGTAGCTGCTTTAGGTACACTCTTTAATAATCTTACCTTTCTAAACTCGGGGTCACATTTATGTGACCCAAATCCCTAAATGGCAACCACGGGTGCACTGGTGCGACGTGGTTCGAGACGCATTTTCACGACATTGCAATTCTTATTAAAATAAAGAATAAAAGCGGGTTACTAATAAAAGGCGCATGAGTTAGAACATGTTTTGAAATTAGATAAAATCAAATACAACAGTTGAGCAATCGTGCTAGAACCACGGAACTCGGGAGTGCTTGACACCTTCTCCCGGGTTAACAGAATTACTTACTCGGATTTCTGGTTCCCGACTGTTAAACAGAGTCAAACCCTTCCTCGATTCGGGATTCAAACCAGTGACTTGGGATACTATAAGTTTTCCAATTGGCGACTCTGAATCTTTTAATAAATGAATCTCGTTCGATTGTCCTTTATGTGAAAAAATTCCTCTACGCCCTTCGGGAGTAGGTAAAAAGGAGGTGTGACAACATACATACAAATTCCAAAATTTGAATAAGGCAGCAAAAAATGGTAAAATCACTCGATGAGTGCTTTAAGTTTCTTCCCGGTATTGAACTTGTCGTTCTTACTTTTTGAGAGAGAAGAGTGCACAATCATTATAATTTTCGACTTGATTGTAATATTTAAAGCTAGCGATCGTTGTGTGGAGCAATGTTTTAAAAGGCGGAGGCGTGAGGCGAGGCATCTGAAACACCTTAGTCTTTAGCAGACCTGGTATTTGAAAGTGTCACGACCCAAACTCTGGTCGTGATGGCGCCCAACACAATGCTAGGCAAGCCCGACCATATTATCCCTTAAAACAGCCAGTTATTAATCAAATTAAACTTAAACAGTAAATGATCATATCAGATGATAAACGAAATGTAAAACATACAAAATACGGTCCCAACCATATCGTGGTGACACGAGACTGAGCCTCTACAGAATAGCATCCCAATACAACCAAGTCTAGGCAAATAGGAAATCAACAAGATGATAAAGAAGGAGAAAACAAGCTCTGCGGACGCTGGCAGCTACCTCGTAATCTCCGCAAAAGTAGACAAGGATCAGCAGCTACAATGTCTCAACTGCTCTCGGGCACCTGTGGATCTGCACAGAAAGTGCAAGGGAGTGGGGTGAGTATATTTCAACTCAGTGAGTAACAATAATAAATAATAATTGAAGGTAAGTGTGCTATCACTTAGCAGTTCTAAGGCAACTCTCACAGGTACGTCATCACTATAGTAATACTCAAATCTCCAATCCACGTTTATCTCTACAAGATTCTTACACTGATCCAACCATCACTCGTACCCCTACGGTATACGGCCATCTCAACATATAAAGACACATACTTATGTCTATAATGTATAAGTAATTAAGTAGATAGTAGGATATGATTAAGTATAATGCTACGGCGTACAGCCCGCTCCAATACATATACCGCTGCGGCGCGCAGCCCGCTCCATTTAACACGGCGCTCACTGGGGGTGTATACAGACTTCGGAGGGGCTCCCTAGGCCCAAGCACTATTATACCGCGGCGTGCAGCCCGATCCACACATGTATTACTGCGGCGTGCAGTCCGATCCAATATATATATGTATATATATTTATACTACTGCGGCGCGCAGCCCGATCCCATAATATACACCAGTTCTCACTGAGAATGTGTGCAGACTCAGACTCGAAGGGGCTCCTACAGCCCAAGTGCAATAATACTGCGGCGTGCAGTCCGTTCCACATGTATATTACATGTATATTACATGTATATTACTGCGGCGTGCAGTCCGATCCAATATATATACTGCTGCGGCGTGCAGCCCGATCCAATATAGGTATATATATATAATACCTCATAATGGGTCCTCGACCCTATCCCAGTCAATATGTGCTTGGCCTCTCAGGCCCAATATAATATATCTCAGTGGGTCCTGGACCCTGTCTCAGTCAATATAGACTTGGCCTTTCAGGCCCACTCAGCTAGAACAGGGAATTCCACCCTAGATAATTTCTCTCAATGTACACATCTAGTACGGGCTCATATTATGCTATACAACTAGAGCTACGGCTGAGTGTATGTTTCCAACATGATATAAGGGTCACCTAGCTCTATAGGTTCCCTAATGTTCTACAGATCGGCACAAGGCCCCAAACATGGCTATTAGCCCAATTGTACAGTTATAATCTCATTAGCAGTCATACAACACAGTATTCTATTAGCCGGGAAGGACCAAGTCCAAGTCCCCAATCACAATGTCACCACACTCGTCTCAAGACGTGTGTCTCATCTCAACATAGCAATGTGAAGTGCTAGTACGGGGTTTCAAACCCTCAGTACATTATTTACTATCACCACTCACCTCGAACCGGTAGAAGCTTCAATCCGCCTTGCGCTTGCCTCGCAAATCAGTCTCCTCGGGTGCCAAATCTGCTCAAAATAATAGAGAATGCATCAATATATTCTAATTTCACGAAATTCATTCGAAATAACCCAAATTATATCAAAACCCACAAGTTGTCAAAACCCGACTTTTGGTGTGCTTTTCGAAAAATTACAAAAGTCACATATTCGGAATCCCCATCTCGATACGAGTCTAGGCATATAAAATTTACCAAAATCGGACTCCATTTGCCCACTCAAATTAATGTTTTCCTTTAATTTAGGCCTAGGGCTCAAACTCACCTTTAATCTTTCATTTACAGGGATTTAACCAAGGATTTCATGCTAAAAAGATGTAATTAAGCCACAAAACTTACCTCCAACGAAACCCCAATGATTTCCCAGCAATCTCCCGTCAATTTCATCTCTTGAAACTCAAAAATGGAGGTTTTGGGTATTAAACCCGCGACTGACCAGTTCTGGTTTTTAATTCACTACCAGCCTATTTCCTTCATCGCGTTCGCGACGCCTCTCACGCGAACGCGATGCCTTTTTCCTCTTCTTCATCGCGAACGCGTCACACCTTCACGCGTCCACGAAGGTCAACTTCCCAGCTCCGGATTTTTTACTCTACGCGAACGCGTAGTCTCCTACGCGAACGCGTGGCCTCGCCAAATCCTTCTTCGCGATCGCGTCCAAGACCCACGCGAACGCGATGCGTTCCAACTCCCTCATACGCGAACGCGACCTTCACCCACGCGTTCGCGATGCTTCCCAGCCTTTCCAATACTTGAACGCGTTACCTCCCTCGTGAACGCGAAGCATGCTGAACCTGGCCTACACGAACGCGGGCCTTGCCCTCGCGAACGCGAAGGCCAAATCACTGCCCAGTGATCTGCAGATTACAGCAAGTCACTTCTTGCTTCCAAATCCCGGATGATGGTCCGGATTCACCCCGAGGCCCCCGGGACCCCAACGAAAACCCCCAACATACCCCAAAATACGATACGAACTTATTCCAATCATAGAAACACCATCCTAAACATCAAAATCACCAATTTCACACGGATTCAAGCCTAAGTTTCTTCAAAACTTCCGAATTGCACATTCCATCAAAAACCCGATCAAACGACCTCCGAATGGCCTGAAATTTTGCAGGCACATCCAGAATCACCTAACGGAGCTACTACAACTGTCGGAATTCCATTCCGACTCCCGGATCAAAATCTCACCTATCGATTGGATTTCGCCAAAATTCAACCTTAGCCAATTCAAGCCTATTTCTACACCGGGCCTCCAAATTCAATTGCGATCGCTCCCCTAAGTCACAAATCACCTCCCGGAACTAACCGAATCATCAGAATTCTATTCCGAGCTCTCTAACTAAATAGTCAACTCCGGGTTGACTTTCCTTATTCAAGTTTCCTCCAAAAAGGCTATATGCCTCATTTCCAATCCAATTCACTCCCCCGATAGACTCTACCACTGATATAAAAGCATGAATTATGTAATTACAACATAACGGGGTGGTAATTCCCGTGACGACGGGCCGGGCCGTCACAGAAAGCTAAAGAGATAATTTGTATAAGTATTCTTCGGTGAATTTTTTTTTTAAAAAAGAACAAATTACCGTCAAAATCGACAACAATAGTTAATATCGCATTAGCCAGCCTCGAGAATCGGGTGAGATGATTAACTTAAGAGTGTCTCGGCACTTACGTGTTGAACAAAAAGGATGTACACCAAAACAACTCTAAGCCACTTAAAGAGCAAATTTCCAAAAATAACCCTGAAGCAAGGATGGGAATTTCCAAAATTTAGCCCGAAACAGGACGAAGCGCACCTCAACTCCCGCTTCTAAATAAGTAGAATTTAAGGAAAACAATAAAAATATCAAGACAGATACTTATTCAAATGACAGGAGAGGTAACAACGACAATGATAAAACCCAATAAAATCTCAAAGGTAGGGTTTGGGAAGGGCAATGATTATACATATCTTATCTGTATCTTATGAAAGTACAGAGGTTGTTTCCAATACCCCAAATTCAAATGATAGGAGAGGTCAAATAATTATCTGTACTGATCGTGAATGATATTCATGAGCCAGATACAACATAAGTATATGAACCGATAAGGGGGATGAAGATGAACTTACAAGCCAAACTATAAGCAAAATGTGTGGTGTACTATGCATCTAGTCACAAACTAATGTAACCAAGCTAAACTGGAAACAAAGTTCTCCACACCTCTGTTTTAAAAGGCAAAATTGGGACTCGCCCGGGATTCGTCCCGGCGTGGAGCACTGGTAATATTCCCTTAGCTTATGTTTGGGGCTTAGTTCCATGAGACTTATCCCTCGGCCATCGGGGCTTACGCCCCGGACACGCCCAACGCTCAGCGTACTGGACTCACCTAATAGAACATTATGCAATTGTGTGTAACTAGCCTTGTAAATCCTCAAATTTTCTTAATAGATCGTTGGCTATTCAAAATTACTTTTTTTCTTAATCATAAATCATTAAATTGAGAGTATTTTATGTCATAATTAAAATAATATTATTGCACGTTATTCACTAAGACAACGATGAGAGTAAATTTTAAATAAATATTTTATTTAAAATTATTTATTTATTAACTTTTGTTATGTCTTTAATAAACACTAGCCCATAACTTTTTTATAATTATTTTACTAACTATTTTTTTTTTCACGTTTACAATAATATTTATTAATTTAATAGCTCAACATTAACTCGTATCTATTTACAATTTCAAATAATTACTTATCATCGTATTGTGTGGTGAATTATATGTCACTTTATTATCTTGTTGAAATTTAAAAATAAAGGAATCACGTATAAATAGGGTGAATGCTAGAGAATCATATTATTGTGAATTATATTTTTTATATAAATTCTCTTTCTAATAGAAAGCATATTAAATAAATGGAATTTTAAGAAAAATATCAAATTATAATATCAAAATTCTTTCAAGATTCATTACTCCTTAAGAGATTCATATAAGATTTCATATCAAGTAAATTACTTTTGATGTTTGAATTGTAACGATGTTACATCTAATTTGCATATTATGATATATGTCATACTTTTTGTATTATTCATAGTTGAATTTTAATTTATAAATAGATTATCTGTTATAATTTTATGATTTTAATGTAATATTATAATTATTTTTTATTTTTTACTATCTTAATATTCTTGAAATTAGTAAAATTTAAAGATCCATGGGACTTATGCCCCATGTCTCAGGGCTTACGCCCCGCCTCGTCAGAGGTAAAAAGCCTAGCATCACACCTCCGCCTTTTAAAACATTGCTCCGCACAACAATCGCAAGCTTTAAATATTACAATCAAGTCAAAAATTATAATGATTGTGCAATCTTCTCCCTCAAAAAGTTAGAATGGCAAGTTCATTACTGGGAAGAAACTTAAAGCACTGATCGAGTGCTTTCACTATTTTTTGCTGCCTTTTTCAAATTTTGGAATATGTATGCATGTCAAGAAACTTCATGTCCTTTTATCTTTTGCTCACTCTTGTTTGGAGCGGCTTTTTGATGAATCACCATCTTGATTTTTCCCTAACTGCTTTACGCTAGCTTTGGCCTCTGCCAAGAATTTAGGATCAGGTTCATGTTTATCTAAGGGTTCTCGCATTGCGAAGCATATGCAAAATGCAATAACCACATTGACTCATATGACGACAATAAATTCGCACAGTAATGTCATATAATGAGGAGACATGTCAGTTACACCTGTTCCAGATGGACAATAGTTTGTTAAGAATCTTAATCTCCCTGACTACTAAGGGAAAAAGAAAGTTTGGCCCAGAAAAGCGTAGTAGTATGATAGCTTATGGAGATATAAGCACTTTAATTTAAAATGGCCATATAAAATATGTTGATCTTAACGCCAATAAAAGCAAGAAGAATGATGAAGAACATCGTCTCCAACACTTGGATCTGCATATCGGGGGAATATGACCATAAAAGTAAATGTAGCTGTGATATCAGATGACATGATTTCAGGACTCAGAAAGGTCTCTCTCTATCTCTCCAAAGCAAGACATGCGACAGTAAAGCGTTTTGCAAATCTGCCATCTAGGTGAAAATTATCGATTGCATTCACAGGTCCTGCTTTTTGACTCTCCAACACCTGTAGTTAAAGGCCACTTCTGTGCCCGATGCTTATTCTTTACATTTTTCAAAAGTGTATTACCCAAAATGGTCAGTTGGTCATTCAGATAGGAAAAATCACTTTGGTTTTTAAACATGATATCAAAGATACTTGTGTGACATGCAAAATCATACAGGAGGCGAATAGAGAAACCTTAAAGGTCTGCACAGTTAACCCATAAATAAAACATAGACCTAAGTTATTGTTGTGTTTAGTAAAGATAAATATAAATTCTGTCATTGACTCTACAGGTTTCAGTCACAGTTTCAGTCACAGGTAACTGGCATGCCTTACCTCCTATGCTACCAACGAGAATTGATTGCGAAATCCAGACAATACTCAACAAATTAACTAGATTATGAGGATACAACAACAGTATCAACAACCCAGTGTAATCCCACAAGTCGGGTTTGGGGAGGTTAGTGTATACGCAGAACTTATCCCTACCTTGGAAAGATAGAGAGGCTATTTCTGAAAGACCCTCGACTTAAGAAACAGTAAACAAGAAGTAACCAACTATAACAACAATAAAAAACCAATGACACTACACGTAATAACAAAGATCTAGAAATAAGAAATGCAATAATATACTGTATATTCTGGTAAGAATGACACATCATGGAATAACAAAGATCTAAGAACACAAAACAATGACATCATATGGAGTTGTTTAAAAGGACTTTCTTTTAATTTAAGGATGCACATGATTCATATAGGGGACCCAATCCCCTAGTTTGGGATTAAGACATAGTTAAATTGATGTTAAACTTTAGCATTTAAGAGAAAAAAACAGCTTGATGATTCATCAGCTTCTAGATATTCAGCTGATCAGTTATGGATCTCATGCCACATCTTCCAGAAAATGAAGATTGACAGCTGATCTTGAAATCCCGGAAGAGCTATGCTATGAAAAATATCATCCATGTGAGTCTTGCCCTCTTTAGGGAGAGGATTATCAAGATCTAGAAAATTTTATTTGATCTATCAATTTCTACACTTCATGGATATACCCAATCCACCAAGTGATCCAAAGAACTAGGTGTCAGATAAATACATAGGTGCAAAAACTCAAATTACTAGATAAGGAGACATTTATCAAGCTTTACATGGACAACTGCATAAAGGAAAATACTTCGTTGCAATATTTGGTTGATAAATTAAGTCATGGCAGATAATCTGGTCATAAATCCAGAATAAGCAATTGTATGTCAATGTGTCACAGAATCAGAGCGCGTCATTTAATGTTCACGTCTAATGTAGAGTTAGTCTAAATTAGAGAAAAAAGGGAAGAAGGTTGGGTGTCCGAAAATTTGAAAAAAAAAATCTGAATTAGCAAAAATTAAGGGCGTGCAACCACTAGAAAACGTAAAGAATCACAAAAACAGTAACTTATTACCCTTAACTCTACACAGAAAGCTAGATAGAAAATATACCAGCTTTTTTGGCTGCATGGAATAAGAGCTCTTCAATAAGCTGCTGAGCCTATCCCTATCACTTTTCAACACTAAAGCGTATAATTTTCATGTTCTTAGTTTGATGTACTCATGATGAACAGTATAACTTGCTCTCATTTTATGTCGATCCGAAGGCAACGAAAGCCTGAAAAATGTCCTCAATCAATGCTACTAAGTACTCTCTTCTAATTATTCAAATATAATGAATGTATTAAAACATAAGGCTTTAAAAATCTGTAATAGAATAGACAATCTTTAAAGTTTGAATAAGTAAATTCAAACCTGCTAGCCTGCACATGCAGATGAGAAAACTATCAAAGGAGGGGCACCAAGCCACCAACAAGGAAAAGATTATAAAAAAGCAATCACTTATGGAAGATCAGTAGAAGTTTGGAATTAACAGGAGATGGAGCTGAGCCATCTAACCACTCACATCTTTCAACTTAATAATCTAAGATAACAATATGTTATTGTGGTTCCCTTATTTCAGTAGTAAAAAGTGTCACAAAACCCATCCAACTTTAGAACTTCACTCCAGAATAATCGTAAGGAAATTTTCAGTAACTTTTAATTAGTCTTATCCAGAAGTACTCCAAACGGTGAAAGATTCTCTGGTCGACAAAGCATGGATATTACACTTGCCTTTTCATACTCATCAAATTGCATGCTACTGTGTCATGCGTTCATTTATTATTTTTTGATATGTTAAATATTAATGGATAGAGAAAGAATCAGCCAGCATTGGTTGGGCAATGAATCAAATAAGTGTCCTACGAACTCAGCACAACTACACATGGCTGCACCAGGAGGCAAACTGGTCACAAATCCGTCATAAGTACCTGCTATAATTCATCATCTTCCACTTTATCCAAGTTTTGGTCAATTAATAATTTTTGACAAAAAAATTCTGGTGTGTGATTTAACACTAAATAACCAAGAGGCACATTTGAGAGTGCACTCCTACCAAACCTACACCCCTAGCTAACAAAACAAGAATTCATCTTTTCTAATTTGAGTACTTGAAAAAAGGTAAAAATATAATCAAAAATTTTCTTCACAACTTCCCTATTTAACCATGACCAACCTCTCACATTCTTGGGCAGAGTTCAACATCAAATAATCACATAGCAATCAACAGTAAAACATGACTATTACCGTCCCTTTTCTAATATTTCATTAATTCAAATTATAGAACATGTTCTGAGGCCAAAACATAATTGTCCCAAAAACCCAGACAAAGCACGAAGATGGACTTCCCCATCCGACCCTGAGAATATATTGACCAAGATGGGCTTAAGAAATTATATTCAAGCAACAAAGACTCAAGGGCAGCACAAAGTTGACCAATTAGTTGGCAAAAAACTACCACATTTTTCCTTATGGCCCACAAACTGAATGCGAACACAAACTAAATACCACTGAGATCAAATGTAAAAGCAAAACAAAGAAATAAAAGCAAGGTTCTCAAGCATAATAATAAAAAAAGGAATAGTCAAAGATATTGAATAGTTAATAAGAAAATATTATAGTTATCTAAGACCTATCAATACCTGCTTTAGGATGGCCATCAACTGTCATGTGCAATATTTTATAAAGTAATATTTGTATCAAGAAAATTAGGGAAAGCTCACCATGAATTAAGTTGTGGTTAAAGACGTACAAAATTGCAACAGGAGCTGCCCACATAATCAAAGATGTGATAAAGAACTTATTCACGACTCCCGCAATAGTGCTACCAACCTGTGAAATAAAACAGAATGGATGAAGTATAACTTGATAAAATTATTTATGGAAGGCTAGAAAAAGAAAATCAGTTGATAGCACCTAAATCATGAAAAAAAAGGCAGTTCATAAAGTACTTTTGCTTCGAATGGAACATAATATGTCATTACAGGCATAGGCGAATCCCGGATTTAAATTGTATGGGTTTAACTTTTAAGGGTTGTAGCATTGAACACATTATATTTTTAAAGTTAAAGGTTCATATTTACTATTTTTGTGAATTTAATAAATTTTTAGTCTACGTCTAAAGTTATTAGTTCAATTGAACCCGTTGGTAACACACTACATCCAGAAGATTTTTCTTTTCCTTCCTATTGTGACTTCTTTGAAGTTTCTTTCCGTTGCCACAACTCATAAAAAGACATTCTTTTACACATTCCTATGAAGAAAAATGAATATTTCTCGGTAGTTACTTTACTAGATCTTTCTTCTTCTTCTTCTTTTTCTTTCAAACCCAACTTGCCTAACCTTGTTGGTAATCAAAAATTATTTCTCTACAGCGAAATAAAAAGATTATGTGCTAACTATCATAATTCCAGGATATGGGCCTTGGATCTTTGATCAGAAGTATAGGTTCCAACATGAGTTTATGTGAATTTCATCTCAAGAACAGAAAAACTCTATAAACCCAAATAATAAATGCAGAGATAATGCAAAAAGATAACTAAAAATTGAATTTTTATGAATAACTAGAGTTCAATTGATAGCCCAATTTGCAATTTGATGATTTGGCAGTAGCGGAATTGCGGGAACAACAACGAGACAGTAAAGACAAGGAACTTACTAGTTGAATCTAGAGAGAGAAACAACTGCAAAAAGAGTTAGAGTAGCATAGCAATTCGGTTTGATCTGAATAGAAGTCTCAGCTATCCAAACTAAAAGAATTTCTGATTATATATTAACTCTGATTTTTTTTAATAAAGGAAGGGGCTTTGCTGTGTGGTTGTCGGAGTTTTTTTAAGATGTGGCTTAACCTTTGGTCTTTCCCTCCACAAAAAGAAAGAATATATATGGTCCCTAAAAGAAAATTGGAAAAAAAAAATTTGCTTATCATAAATGGGTACGTCATCAAGTGGCCGTTTTGGACATGAACTGTAATATTTCGGAAAAAGAGTAAAAATAAATAAATAATAAATAAATATTTAAAATTAGAGTTGTGCTCAGACATGAATATGATTTTGGGTTGTTTTTGAATTTGTGTGAGTGATCTGAGTAAAAATTTTGAAAAATATCTTTCTGGAGTTTTCAAATTTTTGAAAAATTCTAAAATACATAAATAAGTGAAAATTAAAAAATTTATAGCCAAATACTGATTTCGAAAAAAGTAAAAATTTTAGTAAAAAAAATTTCATGGCCAAAAGGCTCTAATTTGAGCAATCAAGTGTTTCTACAAATCAATTTGATAGGGTCTCGATCAAAAAATACAAAAGAAAAGTAACAATTGAGCTCACCTAAAGGACAAAGTGGAAGAATTGTCCTTGAACAGTTGCTCGAGATGGAACACTAATGGAGTTCTGAAAACAGAGATATGAGAAAGAATAAGAGAATTTCTATTCCAAACTTTCGATGGTTCAAATTGGGGAAAACAAAGCTATATAGGAATGGGTGGGAAAGTTAGTTGTAACTAACTTTTGAAACTCCAACTCCCAGCAGCTTTACTGCACGTGCACGTCACGTGAGTCCTAACTAAAGCCTTACAAACATAACAACTTGGACACTTGAGCTTATTAGGATCATATCAATTATCCTCCTATTCAAAACATCCTTGTCCTCAAGGATCAAACAAAGGAAATCGTCTCCTAAAGTCATGATATTCTTCCCAAGTACTATTTTCTAGTGCAACATTAAGCCATTTGACCAGGACTTAGAGTTGTAGCTTTCCCATTCTTCTGAATCAAACGCCTATCCAGTATAGGGGTGGCAAATGGGCGGGTTGAGCTGATTTGGGCGGGTCAAGATGGGTTAGTCAATAAATGAATCATTGCCTAACCCAGCCCAAAGTGAATTTGGGTTAAGATGGGCTAAACAATGGGTCATAACCCAACCCGCCCAACATGACCCATGTTTTAGAATAATGTTCATCTTGCATAAAAAAATTTTTAGGGGGTTTGCACCAGGGGTGGGGTGAGGGGGTGGGAGGGGTAAGGGTAGGAGGTACAGAAAAATAAAATAATAGAAAATTAAAAATACAACAAAAAAAATTTGAAGCAACTAAGTAAATTTCTAGATAAGTTAGGTTGAGATACTTTGTTTTGGGTGAGTTTCATGGGTTGTATTTGGGCTATTAAGTGGGTCAGAATGGGCTATAAAAAATAATGGGTTAACTTGGGCTCAACCCAAATTCACCCATGAGCTAAAATAGTTGTAGCCCAACCCATTAATCTCTGGGTTAATTGGGCGGGTTAGATGAGTTTGAGCTCAAATTGCCACTCCTAATCTAGTATGGCTTCAGGAGCAAGTAGGACATGACCGGCGTCTAAGAGCACCACAGGTAAAGCGACTGAAGTTGTATTAGATCCAATCTTCTTTTTCAGCTGGGAAATGTGAAATGTAGGACGAACCTTTGTACCAACAGGAAGGTCCAGCGTATGTCACTACCTTAGCAAGAACCTTGAAGTGCCCAAAATATTTGGCTGAGAGTTGTAGGGTTGTAGCATTACATACATCCAGTCACCTACTGCATAGGACCTGCCAGTGCTTCTTTTATCTGCTTGGACTTTCATTCTATTCCGAGCCTTCTCAAGTTGGAACTTCAATAATCTGAGAGTGGATTCGCGTGCCTGGAGGCTTCTATCAACCATGTCCATTTGCGAATCAAAGCTCATGTAGGGAAGTAAAGGGGGAGGTTTTTGACCATAAACCACCTCATAAGGTGTCATAGTAGCGCTGGAATGATTAGTGGTGTTATACCATGACTCTGCTAAAGGTAACCATCGTGGTCATGCCTTTGGTTTGTCAAATGCCATACATCTAAGGTAGCATTCCACTCATCTATTGACAACCTCTGTTTGGCCATCTGTTTGAGGGTGGTATGTTGTTGAAGTGAATAATGAAACATTCTGTAGCGTGAACAACTCCTTCCAGAACTTGTTGGTGAAGACAACATCTCTATCTGAGACAATGGACTTTGGCATTCCATGAAGTCAGAATACTTGATCCATGAACGCTTGAGCTACCTCTAAGGCAGTATAGGGATGTTTGAGAGCTATGAAATGGGCAGCCTTGCTCAAACAATCCACGACTACAAAAATCACTTCCTTCCCAGCAGCCTTAGAGATGCCCTCAATTAAATCCATTGAAATATCCTGTCACACCTTATCAGGAATATGTAGAGGTTGAAGTAGTCCAAGGTAAGCCACAGTTTCATTCTTGCATTTCTGACAAACATCACAACACCTTACATGAGTATAAACATCATGTTTCATTTTCTTCCAATAAAAGTCCTGCTTGAGTCTCTTCAAAGTGGCTGTAATGCCAGAGTAGCCACCAATAGAACTATCATGGTAGAATGATACGAGCTTAGTTCTAACTACATTATCAAGACCAACCATCAGTTTGTTCTTTCTTCCCAGGACCCCATTCTGAAATTTGTAGTAAGGTTTGGTGGGCTGCCCTTTTTGTAAAGACTGGATGAGTTGTTGGAGTGCAAGATCCTTGTGCCATGAAGCTGTGAGCCTGTGACTAAATCCAAGATGTCAGAAAGTGACACTAGAGATGCTGTAGAGTTGAATGGCTTCTTCCTTTCTAGACAATGCATCAGTGACAATGTTCTTCTCCCTCTTTTTGTAAGCTATGGAAAATCATAGCCAAGTAGGTTGACCAACCACTTTTCTTGACTAGGGGTAGTAATCCTTTGCTCCAACAAGCACTTAAGGCTATGGTGGTCAGTTTTGATGGTGAATGGCCTTCCTAACAAGTAGGGCCTCCACTTTTGTACAGTAGAAACCAAAGCCAACAACTCACTTTCATACACTGACAAAGCCTTATTCTTTGTCTGATAAACCTTTGTTGAAAAAAGCAATTGGTTTATTATATTGAGCTAAAACACCTCCCAATACCTCCACCAGAAGCATCATCTATTGTGAATTGTTTTGAGAAGTCTGGAAGGGTTAAGCCAGGTGTTGAAGTAATGGCTTTCCTTAGTTCTTCAAAGGCATCGGTTGTTACAGGATTCCATTGGAAATTACCCTTTTTGAGTAAATCAGTTATGGGTCTTGCTATGATGTCATACCCTTTGATAAACCTCCTATAATAACCAGTGAGCCCTAAGAAACCCCTTAGGTTTTCAATGGAAGTAGGCCGTGGCCAATCCAGCACCCCTTGTATCTTCTGATTATTCATGGCTACTCCTTGCTCAGAAATGATGTGGCCTAAGTAGTCAATATGTGTGACTCCAAGGGCACATTTACTTTGTTTAATGAACAAGGTGTGAGATCTATAGCACCTTTAAAGCCTCCTCCAAATGCATCAAATGGTCATTCTAGCTATGACTATACATTAGGATGTAATAAAAATGACTAGGATGAACTTCCTAAGGAAGTTATGGAAAATCTGATTCATTAGGCTTTGAAAAATAGAGGGAGTATTTGTTAAGCCAAAGGGCGTAACCATGAATTCATAATGACCATAGTGGGTTCTAAAAGCAGTTTTAGGGATGTCTAGTTCAAACATCCTTATTTGGTGGTACCTTGACCTTAAATCTAGCTTAGAGAAATACTTAGCACCATGTAACTCATCCAGCAATTTCTCAATCACAGGAATTGGAAACTTATTCTTCACTGTGCAGCTGTTCAGTTCCCTATAATCCAAACACAAACGCCATGAACAATCCTTCTTTTTTTACCATCACAATAAGGGATGAATATGGACTAGTGCTATGCCTAATGACTCCAGAAGTTAACATTTCATTCACCTATCTTCTCAATTTCATTTTTTGGATATTAGGGTACCCGTAGGGTCTAATATTGATAGGGCAAGTACCTTCCTTCAGGGTGATCTTATGATCATGTAATCTAGAAGGGGGACATTATGTTGGTTCCTGAAAAAGATCACTGAACCTTCTGTAGTATAGCCTGCTCTTCCCAATTCATACTCGGCTCCTTTGGTAATCCCTCCATTGATAAGAGACCAACTTCTATCTCATGTTGTTGATGCTCAAAGAAGAGTCCCGTGGTAATCATACATAATTCAGCATGTTTGGCCAACAATTTATCCATGTTAGCTTGTTGAATCAATTTTGTTGCTGGGGATTGCACTCCCCTATAAGGACACCTTATGTCCCAAGATACTGAACTCCATTCTAAGTTTTTTAAAATTCCACATGATGTCCCCTAGTGTAATCAACCATTGGACCCCCAACACCATACTACAACCTCCAATTGGTAGAACTAATATGTCAAAATCAAAAGAGACACCCTGCATTTTCCACACTAGTTTTTTGCATATATAGTTGCTCTGCACTTTCTTTCCATCAGCAACAAATAAATCAAAGGGGGCTATAGTTGTCAATATACACCCTAATTTCTTGGCATTGTTAAGATCCAAAAAATTGTGAGTACTACCAGTGTCAATCAGAACTTGCATAACCTTTCCCTTGACTGATACAGTCACTCTCATGGTTCTAACATCATGCAACCCATTCATGGTATGGATTGATACATAGGGTAGAATGGATCTCTCAGCATCAGTCTCCCAACCTTGACCAACCATTGTCAATAGTTCTGCAGGATCAAGAATTACTTTTTGTTCCAATTCCACTTCCTCTATTCTTATATTGGTAAATCCACATCTTAAAAAAACCCAGACAGCCAGACATCTGAGTTCTTTCCTCTATAAAAAAAACAGAGTTAATATATAATCGAAAATTCTTTCAGATTGGATAGCTGAGACTTCTACTAAGATCAAACTGAATTGCTATGTTACTCTAACTCTTTTTGTAGCTGTTTCTCTTTGTAGATTCAACTAGTAAGTTCCCTCTTTTTTGTCTTTTCACTGTCTTGCTGTTGTTCCCGCAATTTCGCTACTGCCAAATCATCAAATTGCAAATTGGGCTATCAACTGAACTCTAATTATTCATAATTCAACCTTTAGTTATCTTTTTGCATTATCTCTGCATTTATTATTTGGGTTTATTGAGTTTTTCTGTTCTTGAGATGAAATTCACATAAACTCATGTTGGAACCTATACTTCTGATCTAAGATCCAAGGCCCATATCATGGAATTATGATAGTTAGCACATAATCTTTTTATTTCGCTGTAGGGAAATAATTTTTGATTACCAATAAGGTTAGGCAAGTTGGGTTTGAAACAAAAAGAAGAAGAAGAAAGATCTAGTAAAGTAACTATTGGGAAAATTCATTTTTCTTCGTAGGAATGTCTAAAAGAATGTCTTTTTATCAGCTGTGGCAACAGAAAGAAACTTCAAAAAAGTCAAAATAGGAAGGAAAAGAAAAATCTTCTGGATGAGATTTCAGCCTGTAATCAGCGGTAGATGCAGTGTGTTATCAACGAGTTCAATTGAACCAATAACTTTAGAGGCAGACTAAAAATTTATTAAATTTGCAAAAATAGTAGATATGAACCTTTAACTTTAAAAATATAATATGTTCAATGCTACAACCCTTAAAAGTTAAACCCATATAATTTAAATCCTGGATTCGCCTATGCCTGTAATGACATATTATCTTCCATTCGAAGCAAAAGTACTGTATGAACTTCATCCTTTTTTCATGATCCATGTGCTGTTAATTGATTTTCTTTTTATGGCCTTCCATAAATGATTTTATCAAGTTATACTTAATCCATTCTGTTTTATTTCACAGGTTGGTAGCACTATGGCGGGAGTCGTGAATAAGTTCTTTATCACATTTTTGATTATGTGGGCAGCTCCCGTTGTAATTTTGTACGCCTTTAACCACAACTTAATTCCTGGTGAGTTTTCCCTAATTTTCTTGATACAAATTTCTTTATAAAAGATTGCGCGTGATAGTTGATGGCCATCCTAAAGTAGGTATTGATAGGTCTTAGATAACTAGAATACTTTCTTATTAATTATTCAATATCTTTGACTATTCCTTTTTTTTATTGTTATGCTTGAGAACCTTGCCTTTATTTCTTTGTTGTTGTAACGACCCGGCCCGTCGTCACGGGAATTACCACCCCGTTATGTTGTAATTACATGTTTTATGCTTTTATATCAGTGTTAGAGTCTATCGGGTGAGTTAGGAGTGAATTGGATTGAAAATGAGGCATATAGCCTTTTTGAAGGAAACTTGAATAAGGAAAGTCAACCCGGAGTTGACTATTTAGTTAGAGGGCTCGGAATCGGATTCCGATGATTCGGTTAGTTCCGGGAGGTGATTTGTGACTTAGGGGAACAATCGGAATTGAATTTGGAGGTCCGGTGTAGAAATAGGCTTGAATTGGCTAAGGTTGAATTTTGGCGAAATCCGGACGGAAGGTGAGATTTTGATCCGAGAGTCGGAATGGAATTCCGACAGTTGCAGTAGCTCCGTTAGGTGATTTTGGATGTGCCTACAAAATTTCAGGTCATTCGGAGGTCGTTTGGTCGGTTTTTGATCGAATAAGAATTTTGAAAGTTATAGTTAAACTTAAGCTTGAATTTGCTGAAAACGGATGATTTTGATGTTAACGATAGTGATTTTATGATTCAAGGAAGTTGGAATGAGGTAATAGATCATGTCTGTATATTTGGTTGAGGTCTCGAGGGTCTCGGGTGTGTTTCGGATGTCCAACGGGTCATTTTTGGAAGAATTTTGCCGTTTTCAGCATAAATATAATGATCCAAAGGTCTATTTTTAGTTCTAGAGATCCAAATTTGATTTTGAGACTTCGAGAATTTAAATCATGAATTATAGGACTGATCTGGAAATTTTAGTTTAATTTCATCTAGTCGCGATTAGGTTTTTGACGCGATATGTGAGTTAATTGTTTAACGAGCAAAATTGATGTTGCACTGAGTAAATGAGATCCAAATTTAGTTTTGTTTGAACCACTGGATCCGTATCGAAATTACGGAGCCATAAGAAAATGAATCGTCGAATTCCGAGTTCGTATGATGGAGTTAGAGCCATTTTAGTGAAAATGGCTGTGTGCTGCAATTTCTGTATTGCTGCTGCATTTTTCTGCAGCGTATGAATAGTAACTCCCGCGCGTGAACAGTAACCGCGCGGGTGAACAGTGTCGACGCGCATGAACAGTAACCCGTGAACAGTGTCGACGCGCATGAACAGTAACCCGTGAACAGTGATTTCCGAAAAATTCAGTAAGTTGATAAAAAAATCGATTTTGGGTCATTTTTCCACCATTGTTGAGCTCTAGAGTGAGAAAGTGACGGGAAATAGTTGGGAGATCATCGAGATATTGTCGGAGGTAAGTTTCGTGGTTTAATTACACACTTTTATCATGAAATCATGGATTATTTCTATGAAAATGGAGGATTAAATGTGGGTTTAAGCCCTATAGAAAAATACCGATTTGAGCGGGCAAATGGAGTCCGAATTTGGTAAATTTGATATGCCTAGACTCGTATTGAGACGAGGGTTCCGAATATATAACTTTTATAATTTTTCGAGAAGCGTACCAAAAGTCGGGTTTTAACAACTTGTGGGTTTTGATATAATTTGGGCTATTTCGAATGAATTGCGTGAAATTAGCATATATTGATGCATTCTCTATGATTTTGAGCAGATTTGGCATCCGAGGAGATTGATTTGCGAGGCAAGCGCAAGGCGGAATGAAGTTTCTACCGGTTCAAGGTGAGTGGTAGTAGTAGTAAACAATGTACTGAGGGTTTGAAACCCCGTACTAACACTTCACAGTGCTATGTTGAGATGAGACACACGTCTTGAGACGAGCGTGGTGACATTGTGATTGGGGACTTGGACTTGGTCCTTCCCGGCTAATAGAACACTGTGTTGTATGACTGTTAATGAGATTATAACTGTACAATTGAGCTAATAGCCATGTTTGGGGCCTTGTGCCGATCTGTAGAACATTAGGGAACCTATAGAGCTAGGTGACCCTTATATCGTGTTGGAAATATACACTCAGCCGTAGCTCTAGCTGTATAGCATAATATGAGCCAATACTAGATGTGTACATTGAGAAAGCTTATCTAGGGTGGAATTTCCCGTTCTAGCTGAGTGGGCCTGAAAGGCCAAGTCTATATTGACTGAGACAGGGTCGAGGACCCACTGTGATATATTATATTGGGCCCGAGAGGCCAAGTATATACTGACTGGGATAGGGTCGAGGACCCATTATGAGGTATTATATATATATATATATATACTTATATTGGATCGGGCTGCACGCCGCAGCAGTATATATATTGGATCGGACCGCACGCCGCAGAATATGCATGTAATATACATGTGGGACGGACCGCACGCCGCGCATTATTGCGCTCGGGCTGTAGGAGCCCTTCGGAGTCCGAGTCCGCACACATTCTCGGTGAGCACCGGTGTATATTATGGGATCGGGCCGCGCGCGCGCAGCAGTATAAATATATAAATATATATATATATATATATATATGGATCGGATCGCACGCCGCAATAATACATGTGTGGATCGGGCTGCACGCCGCCGTATTATAGTGCTTGGGCCTAGGGAGCCCCTCCGAAGTCCGTATACACCCCCAGTGAGCGCCGTCGACGTCAAATGGAGCGGGCTGCGCGCCGCAGCGGTATATGTATTGGAGCGGGCCGCACGCCGCAGCATTATACTTAATCATATCCTATTACCTACTTAAATACTTATACATTATAGACATAGGTATGTGTCTTCATATATTGAGATAGTCGTACACCGTAGGGGTACGAGTGAGGGTTTGATCAGTGTGGGATCTTGTAGAGATAGATGTGGACTGGAGATCAGAGTACTTACTATAGTGATGACGTTCCTGTGAGGGTTGCCTTAGAACTGCTAAGTGATAGGACAGGAGTTCTTACTTTCAGTTATTATTTATTATTTTTACTCACCGAGTTGAAATATACTCACCCCACTCCCCTGCACTTTCTGTGCAGATCCACAGGTGCCCGAGAGCAGTTGAGACATTGTAGCTGCCGATCATTGTCTACTTTTGCGGAGATTACGAGGTAGCTGCCAGCGTCCGCAGAGCTTGTTTTCTCCTTCTTTATCATCTTGTTGATTACCTATTTGCCTAGACTTGTTTGTATTAGGATGTTATTCTGTAGAGGCTCAGTCTCGTGACACCACGATATGGTTGGGACCGTATTTTGTATGCTTTACATTTCGCTTATCACTTGATATGATCATTTACTGTTTAAGTTTAATTTAATTAATAACTGGCTAGTTTAAGGGATAATATGGTCGGGCTTGCCTAGCATTATGTTGGGCGCCATCACGACCAGGGTTTGGGTCGTGAAAGTTGTGCTTTTACATTTGATCTCAGTGGTATTTAGTTTGTGTTTGCATTCAGTTTGTGGGCCATAAGGAAAAATGTGGCAGTTTTTTGCCAACTAATTGCACAACCTTGTGCTGCTCTGGAGTCTTTGTTACTTGAATATAATTTCTTTGCCCATCTTGGTCAACATATTCTCAGGGTCGGATGGGGAAGTCCATCTTCGTGCTTTGTCTGGGTTTATGTGACAATTATGTTTTGGCCTCAGAACATGTTCTATCATTTGAATTATTGAAATATTAGAAAAGGGACGGTAATAGTCATGTTTTACTGCTGATTGCTTTGTGATTATTTGATCTTGAACTTTGCCCGAGAATGTGAGAGGTTGATTATATTTTCACCTTTTTTCAAGTACTCAAATGAAAAAAGATGAATTCTTGTTTTGTTGGCTGGGGGTGTAGGTTTGGTAGGAGTACACTCTCAAATGTGCCTTTTGCTTATTTAGGCTTAAATTTCACACCAGAAATTTTTTGTCCAAAATATTAATTGACTAGAACTTGGATAAAATGGAAGATGATGAATTATAGCAGGTACTTATGATGGATTTGTGACCAGTTTGTCAAACCCCACTTGTGGGATTACACTGGGTTGTTGTTGTATCCTCGTAATCTAGTTAATTTGTTGAGTATTGTCTTGATTTCGCAATCAATTCTCGTTGGTAGCATAGGAGGTAAGGCATGCCATTTACCTGTGACTGAAACCTGTAGAGTCAATGACAAAATTTGTATTTATCTTTACTACCCACAACAATAACTCAAGTATATTTTTTATTTATGGGTTAACTGTGTAGACCTTTAAGGTTTCTCTATTCGCTTGATGTATGGTTTTGCATGTCACACAAATATCTCTGATATTATGTTTAAGAACCGAAGTGATTTTTCCTATCTGAATGACCAACTGACCTTTTTGGGTAATACTCTTTTGAAAAATGTAAAGAATAAGCATCGGGCACATAAGTGGCCTTTAACTGCAGGTGTTGGAGAGTCGTAAAGCAGGACCTGTGAATGCAATCGATAATTTTTACCTAGATGGCAGATTTGCAAAACGCTTTAATGTCGCATGTCTTGCTCCAGAGACATAGAGAGAGACCTTTCTGAATTCTGAAATCGTGTCATCTGATATCACAACTACATTTAGTGCTATGGTCATATTCCCCCGATATGTAGATCCAAGTGCTGGAGACGATGTTCTTTCATCATTCTTCTTGCTTTTATTGGCGTCAAGATCAATATCTATTATATGACCATTTTAAATTGCAGTGCTTATATCTTCATAAGATATCATACTACTATGCTTTTTTGGGCCGAGCTTTTTTCCCCTTATAGTCAGGGAGATTATGAATATTAACTAATCATTGTCCATCTGGAACAGGTGTAACTGACATGTCTCCTAATTCTATGACATTACTGAGCGGATTTGTTGTCGTCATATCAGTCAATGTGGTTATTGCATTTTACATATGCTTGGCAATGCGAGAACCCTCAGATAAACATGAACCTGATCCTAAATTCCTGGCAGAGGCCAAAGCTAGCGTAAAGCAGTTAGGGAAAAATCAAGATGGTGATTCATCAGAAACCCGCTCCAAACAAGAGTGAACGAAAGATTAAAAGACATATAGTTTCTTGACATGCACACGGATTCCAAAATTTGAAGAAGGCAGAAAAAATGGTGAAATCACTCGATGAGTGCTTTAAGTTTCTTCCCGGTATTGAACTTGCCGTTCTAACTTTTTGAGGGAGAAGAGTGCACAATCATTATAATTTTCGACTTGATTGTTATATTTAAAGCTTGCGATCGTTGTGTGGATAACTTTGTTTCCAGTTTAACTTGGTTATATTGGTTGGTGATTTGATGCATAGTACACCACACATTTTGCTTATAGTTTGGCTTGTACGTTCATCTTCATTCCACTTATTGGTTCATATATTTATGTTGTATATGGCTCATGAGTATCATTCACGATAAGTATAGATAATTATTTGACCTCTCCTATTATTTGAATTTGGTGTATTGGAAACAACCTCTGTACTTTCATAAGATAGAGATATGATCTGTGTAAGCATTACTCTTCCAAAACCTTACTTTTGAGATTTTATTGGGTTTTATTGTTGTCGTCATTACCTCTCCTATCATTTGAATAAGTATCTGTCTTGATATTTTTATTGTTTTCCTTAAATTCTACTTATTTAGAAGCGGGAGTTGAGGTGCTCTTCGTCCTGCTTTGGGCTTAATTTTGGAAATTCTCATCCCTGCTTCGGGGTAATTTTTGGAAATTTGCTCTCTAAGTGGCTTAAAGTTGTTTTGGTGTATATCTTTTTTGTTCAATACGTAAGTGCCGGGACACTCTTAAGTTAATCATCTCACCCGATGCTCTCTCTCTCTCTCTTGAGGTTCGCTAATGGGGCTATTCAATTATTGTTGTCGATTTTGATCTACTTATTTAGAAGCGGGAGTTGAGGTGCTTTTCGTCCTGGTTCGAGCTTAATTTTGGAAATTCCAATCCCTGTTTCGGGGTTATTTTTGTAAATTTGCTCTCTAAGTGGCTTGAAGTTGTTTTGGTGTACATCCCTTTTGTTCAAGACGTAAGTGCTGCGGCGGTCTTAAGTTAATCATCTCACCCGATGCACTCTCTCTCCCAAGGTTGGCTAATGAGGCTAGTCAACTATTGTTGTCGATTTTGCGGTAATTTGTTCTTTTAAAAAAAAAATTCACCAAAGATTACTTATATACAAATTATCTCTTTAGCTTTCAGAGTCCACGTCTGCTAGAGGCTAAGGTGTTTTGGGTGTATCTACGTCTTTTGCTTGTATTTTTTTCGGGGTGATTTATAGTATCTCTTCAGCACTTAGGATTACCTTGGAAAGTTACAAAGAGTTACTCCTTACAATTTATACATATAAAAAACTTTCATGGTCAGTATAACGATTTCTTTGATTTTTATGGGTGCACTATTTGGGATGGGTGCATTATTAAAAAATGATGAATCCAGAATATAAATTTTACGGGTTCAACCTTTAATTCTTACGATTGTGTACCTATTGCACATTTGGAATTATAAGTTTATTTTTTTGTTTAGAAAAATAGCAATTTATATATATATATATATATATATATATATATATATATATATATATATATATATATATATATATATATATATATTTTTTTCATATTGAAATATTGAGATGTGTTGAACACATTGACTATATGCTACATCATACTGCTACTAGTTTTAATATACACATTTTTGTTTAACCATATAAGATTTACAACGACGAAAGAAGAATAAGAGTTTTAATTTGTGAAAATTTTGAAATAATAAATCAAACAATAAAAGAAATAAATATCCTCTATAACAATATTTAGCTGTAGCATTCAAAAATATTCGAAATAAACGAGACTGATATAGAGATGTTTGACTGAATGTAAATTTCTCATAAGAGCATAGAATTAAGGTTTTGGGTTACTATCCGTTTGATAACTCTTTCCTTTAAGCTTTTCTTCAAACCATTTAACATTTAGGGATGACAATAGGGGAAGGGCGGAGCACGGCAGGGATAACGTTAAATAGAGCGGGGCAGGGGGAAAACTTTTATGGGGCAGGGCGGCGGGGAAAATTGTTATTTTTGAAAATTTTCAGTAGGCCAGGGCAGGATAGGGCATATACGGGTTAATAGTTGGGTGGGGTCCAAATAAGTGAGACCCGCGTACGACGTACCTCAAAATCTTAAATCCCAAACGCGAAAATCCTAAAACCTAATTTCCAATCTCAAAAGTCAAGAAACTCTCAATCTCTCATGCGATGATGCGATTCTTTCTTCCTCTTTGAATTGCTGTGAATCTGCGATTCTTCTTCCTCAAACCTTCTTCGATTCTTCTTCCTCCAGCAAATCCAGGTAAATATCTAGTAAGTACACAGTTCTCTTTTTTCTCCTAATAATTTTCATTCATTTTGTCATGACCACTGATCTTTTCTGCCCTAGTAATGGTGGTTCACGGATCAACAGACCTTTTTTGGAGAAGAACTACCTTGGACAAGGTCTACCGGTCTTGATTTGTCAGGTTCGGACTCAATTTTGTTGCTACTTGGTTTCTCTGATTCTATATTCTGTTGAGAGTTTGTCTTTTAGAAAATGATTCTTGGCTTCTCCTACGAATTCTCATCATCATGTGTTGATTCCGAAGTTATCCGTAACCTTAGTATTGTTTGGTGCTGTAATCGTAGGTGGTGGTCTATGTCTTCTCATATGACCACACAAAGCTTGTCCTGATGAGAATTCTGCCCTACAAGTCGTAGGTGGTGGTGTATGTCTTGTAAAAAAAGAGATTACCAACAGAACAATTAATTAGTTTCGTGGGATTTGGACAAAGAGGTGGAGGCCGTTGAGGAAGTATCGAATGAAAGAAGACACTATCAGACTGGT
Organism: Nicotiana noctiflora; assembly: GCA_032618575.1. Taxonomy (NCBI): domain Eukaryota; kingdom Viridiplantae; phylum Streptophyta; class Magnoliopsida; order Solanales; family Solanaceae; genus Nicotiana; species Nicotiana noctiflora. The sequence continues at coordinate 48,500 of JASVEL010008641.1, forward strand.
AGATGGTTAGACTACTACAAAGAGAACATGTAGGGCATTCTATGTTGCGAGGACTGTTGTCACACCCATGTTGGATCCTCCAAAATACATTTTTCTTGGAGGATCTAACACGCACCTAACGAAATGTTCCAAGAGTCCGAGCAACATAGAGGGCATTCGCTTCACGTGCATCATCTACTTAGATTTGTCATATGCTTCTGCTGCTTCCTCCTCAGTAGCTGCATGGAACATTCACTTCAAATTAATTCCTAAAAGAAAACAAAGAATATTTAAATAAAAGGAAGCAGGAGATACTTTACTGCTAATAATGTCTTTTAGTCATCTTAAGAAGCCAAATCTCCATTGTTTTTTGTAAAGGTTCATCCCGCTCCTTTGACCCTGCGTTAGTTTTATAAGCATTTGTTGAGTTCGTAATTTACGTTTGTGGAAGCCATTGCATACTTTTCTATCTAGGTTTTACTACATCTTAACCAAAAGAACTGAGACAACACGGGACCAAAAATAACGGAGTTTCCCCCTTGAACAATAAGTTAATAATAGAAAATGGAGTATTGAATCACTACTGTGAGAAGCTGATATATAAAGTGTGCAAAGTTTATCAAATGTGACTGTGGTATTGATTGGTTGTGACAACTCTAATGTTGAACATCTGTATCTAAGTGGAAAATGTTGTATCTATCTGAGTAAGTGGCAACCTTATTTGTTTTACATTCTGAATTATCACTGCATATTCTCTATAATTCTGATAAGCACAAGCACATAAAAAATTCACTTCATGACCCTCTTTAACTTCAGCAACACATATAGCAACTTTCCATTCAAAGTACTTTTTATGAAGAAAAAAACAATTCATCTACATTGCAGTACAATATCTGATATCGGGTAGTTATTCACAGGTGTAATTTCCTGCCAGAAACAAAAATCAAATGCAAATTAGAGATAAAACCTAGTGAATAATGTTGTCAAGAGATCACTGCACTACTTTTCATTCATAATTTCTCAAATATCCTTATGATATATTGCTGCTATGTCATATGCTTCTGCTGCTTCCTCAGTAGTTGCATGGAACATTCACTTGAAATTAGATTTGTCATTTTTGCTTTGAACTAGGAATTTAACATACTTATATAGTTTGATCATCATAATACTTGGACCATAGTTTAATATTTTAATATCATTTACTTATTGTTCAGGCAATAATACTACTGCACAAGTCTTTGTTCATTGTCTTAATTCATTTTTCTGTTTTTTTTTAAGATACGTACTTCCTTTATGAGCTTCATTGAAATCTTTTGGATCAGTCTTGTCAAAGGCTCATTTAAGATGCGCTTAAGCACTGAAGCTCAGAGAAGCTTGGGGAGGATGCTTCGCCTCACTTAAGTTGCGCTTCAGTATAGGCAAGGCACCAAGACGTGCCCCTTATTGCCCATGAGCTCTATCTTGAATGGAGCAATGCTAGACTACAAATATAATGAACAAATAAGTGCATTGATTGTTAAGGAAAACAATATGAATGAGTTTGTTACTTTTCCCTTAAATTACATATATATTTTTATTTTTCTTGCCTTGCACTTTTTTGAACTAAAGCTCACACTTAAATGGCGCTTTGTGCTTTAAGCCACAGTTGACCTAGAGCGTTTTTTAGAGCTTTTCGCCTTTGAAAACATTGTTTCGGATAAGTTCATATTAATCTTTTGCTTCTTTGAGTTTAGTCGTGTGCTTGATACAATTGTTAGAATGATGTATTAGCCTGTTTCGATAGTATGGCAGTAAGTTTGTTTAGCTAATTGGATTTTAGGAGCTGCTTGGTTATGTTTGGATTGGTTTGGGGTTGATAAGATTTAATAAGAATTGGTCTTGAGTGCAACTTTGGGACTACTCGATTAATTATATAAGTAGAAATAGAGTAATTGTTAATCTTAGAGGTATAGAAAATCTTTATTAATCTCAGAGGTATAGCTTGGACAATGCCTACTAAGATTACTGAAGTGCTTTTTAGCTGGAATGAAGCTGGAGCAAGAGACAGAGATAGATGGAGGACTGTCCCAGTATGTATTTGGTGGACAATCTGGAAAGAAAAGAATTCTATATGTTTTGAGGACAAAAGCAACTCAGTACAGAACTAAACTGTGTTTTACTTTTTTGTTTCTGGTGTAAGCAGAGTTACATAGAGAACACTATGTCAATCTTAGATATTCTAGAAGTTTACTAGGACTGCATAGCAGAACTTTTTTTTTCTTTTGCCTTCTTGTAAATATGGTTTCAGTATAACCTATGTACTGAGTTGATTAATATATATAAATATGTTACCATCTCAAAAAAAGAAATAGAGTAATTGTTAGTGATTGATGTAGACTTCGGTATATCCAAAGTTTATTACGTAAATGAAAGAATAGAATGGAAAGAACAATTGTGAGCAGTGAGATGAGTCGCAAAATAATTCAAGACTCGCGCGAAAAAAGGGGGGATGAAATAGACAGAAAAATAAATATTTCGAATTTATAGGATATAGTGTTCATAAGCACGTTAGTTGCTTTTAGGTGCGTTTCAACAATAATTTAATTATCGTGATTGTGGATACGGTTCTCGTGGCATAACTATGATATGTAAATCCAAATTCAAGTGCGCATTATGCGACTTGACCAACCAACTTCATATAAATAATAATAATCAACCTGTTATAAATCATGTGTACGTCTCACTTGACGTAATTTGCAATGTGTACAACGAATGAAGTTATCTATAGTATTGAAGTTGCTCAGTTAACTAGATCGTGGGATTGAGTAGTCTTTTGATTTAGCAGTCTTTTGATTTCTGAGCTTGATAGAAGTAGTAACAAATGGTATGGTTCTTCATTCATTCTATCATTGACTATATATTATGGAGCAGCTTAAGGTGTATGTTGCTTTACAGAGCTGTGAAGCAATATGGTAAGATAAATTCATGGTCTTAACTGTATTGAGGCCCATACTTGAAATAAATGAGTCCGTCGATTGCAGATAACTTGGGAAAAAGGAGCTAGGTCATCTTCATCCCAAAACACAAAGATTTGGTGACTTTCGTTGCTCCCGTGACCTAACTGCATAAAGCAACAAAGATAATAGCGGTAGTAGTAGTAACATGAGATGCCCGCACTGTGCGGGTCCTCTTTCGAAGGAGATGGTAAAAACTACCCTTTCTCTGTTCCTTTTTGGTTTAGTTCTGTATTATATGTATATATGTATGAGAGTGTTTCTCTCCTTCCATTTTTGCAGGAGACAAGCCAGTGGACGGTTCCCCCTCTAATCCGTGATAGCTTTTCTATGGTTTGATTTCAGTTTTCAATTAATTATTATGTTAATGCGACTTTTTTACCCGTGAGTAGATAGGTTAAATTGCACATGCATATTGACTGTGTTAGTAGCAGTCAGGGCTGCTTAAGCTTTTGCCGGGCCTAAAGCCAATGTTTAATATGAGGCCTAAAGTTTTAAAAGAAAGTTATAAAATATGTTTTTATTTGAAGTATATTCTTCTATTTTTTTGAGATAAAAAGTTGTTAATAATCTTTTTTATAGTCGATTTTCTCTTATAATTCCTTTTCAATTGATAAAATAGCCAACTCATTTAATCTTTCTTTAGATATTGTTGATCTTATATAAGATTTTACTGAGCAATAGAAGTATAAAACTATTGGAAGCTTGAAAGTATTGTTGAACACTTGAACTAATAAAATCTTGGACAAAGAAGGTAAATAAAAATATCAAAGAGAAAGATAGAAAATATGTAGGGGTTTCTGAAATACGAAGAGAATGGGAAAAATAAAGATTGACTTGGACCAATTAAGCAAGAGAGAGTAAAATCTTTAATGGAGTAAACAGTGAAAAATTGAAACCTTGGAAAAATTATTCATCTACCCATTTTTACGCAAGTCAAATTATTACTTTATTTATAAATCTAAAAAGTTCTTTTTTTCTTTTTATATTTAAAACACCTATGTACCTATTTAAAAATACGCCACCCCTCCAAAAAATAAAATAAAATTTGGGGGCCTAAGGCACAAGCCTTACTACTTGTAACGTTGGAGCTGGCTCTGGTGGCAGTGAAAAGAAAATATGAATAATAATTAAAGTTGGTTTTGTGGCAGAAATATTGGGTAAATTTCACAAAAGGTCATATAACTATGATTTTATTTTTTACCAAAGCCCTATAACTATGTTTTCTCACACAAAAATCATATTGACCTAGAAAACATAACTTTTAGGTAGTATTTCTTATTTCACATTTGTTATTTTTTAATTGTCAGTCTAATAAATTATAACCCAATTATGATAGCCGCTTCCAAATATAATAATATGTTTTTTGCATATATGTGTATTATATCATAAATATACGTATTCTATCCACTTTTTACTAGCAAATGTAATTAATTCCTACCGACCGGTCAATTATATTGAATTGGGACGGGGGCTGACCCGTCCCACTCCAATACCCTTATGCATAAATTAAAATAATTCTAAAAGTAATGCCATCGTGCAAAAATAACTTATTTTGAAAATGCATGAGATTCTGACCTAGGAAAAAAAAGATATGGACAATTAGAGAGCTCTTGAAACAATAGTGCTATCAACAACAACAACTATCCAGTATAGTCCCATAGGGTGGGGTCTGGGGAGGGTAATATGTACGCAGGCCTTACCCCTACCCAGTATGGCAGAGAGGCTGTTTCCAATCGACCTCGGCGAAAGGTCGAGAAAAGGAAAAAAAACAAAAACAAAACAAAAAGAAAAAGCATTAGTGACTAGTGACTCTAGAATAAACCACAAAAAAAAAATCTGACATATAAAAGGGCAAAGTAAACAAAGCAACAAATAAACAAAATGAATTAGTAATTCTAGGAGTAGTCACAGAGATATTAGCCTATCGGGAACCTCCCCCCCCGACCCATCCCTATCCCGCGAAATAATAGAAGCCCCTAACCTACTACAGTGCTATCAATTTGAATGAAAATCTTGAAAAGAAAATAAAAGATAGACGTATCATTTTTCGGAGGATTCACTTTTAGTATTATTTTAATTTACATATATGGGTAATGAGTCAGGTGACGTGAGGTCGGGTTGGGTCATTTTTATTTAAATGAATTATTATTTATTAGACTGAAAAATATAGGATAAGAAAATACCATCGGAAAGTTGTGTTTTCCTGTCACTATGATTTTTGGGTGAGTTAGTAAAAGTTTTATGATTTTTGTGTGCAAAAAACATATTTATATGACTTTGGTGAAAAAAAGTCAGAGTTATATAACAATTTGTGAAATTTACCCCATAAATATTGGTATTTAAGTTGAATTGATAAATAAATTTTAATTCTTTAATGTTGCAACATATGAGAGTTACGTAGAATAGTAGTAGTACCTCTACTTTTAGAAGTGTGTTAAATGTAAATCTGAAATCCCCGTTTATAAGTTTTGTGAAATTGCCAATAGAAAATGTATTGCATAAATCGCCTGGTTTGTCTCTGAATCTGCTTGTCCTAATTCATCGCTCTTTCCCCGCTACTTAACTACCTACTTAATGGTTCAGATTGGTTCTGCGGTTGGTGGGACTACAAGTGCATTCTATGGGTTCAACCATGGTATGAACCTGTGTTATGACCATCCTTACTTTCTGTATTTTATTAACATTTGCGATTCTTCTTGTTAACCGGTTTTCCGTGTCACTTATATACTTTTTTTTCTGAGGTTAAATGCTCTATGTTGATTATAATTTTCTATATATGGAGCAAATGGATACTGGGGATTCATATGGCTGTCCCCGTCTTTCCGATTAGCTTGATACTAAGACTTAGTTGTTGTTGTTGTATGCTCTGCTTCATGTGACAACCAAACCATGCTGTAACATGAAATAACTCCACCCATCTGGGTATTGGTCCGGCATACTATCAGTCGTTTTGAATTTGAATTCTTTGTGGAAATACATGAGTAAAAGATACTGATATCTTCATCTGTGAGGGCTAACTTTTGTCTAAGTACTATACTCGTGTTTTATGCATCTGGAATGCACAGTGAGGTGACAATGTTGCTTGTATGACGATCATGTTAATCTTAACCGACAAGTCTTGTTTATATCTCATTCTTCTGCTTGTAGTGATGCCGATCGTTAGAAGGTGGATTAAAGGACCTACGTGGTTGCATTTCCTTGTTGGTGTAAGTTATTGTTTTTTCCTTCTTCCTTATGCTGTAATATGTGAATGTTTAAGGAGACTCAGAAGAAACTTCTAATGATGTATCTGAAAGCTTATAGGTGCTAGCATTCATTGCTATGGCAAAATTTTAAAGCACTATACTAATGTGCCAATTTTCTGAATTCTATCATCAAACACAACCTTGAGTCATAAGTGTTTTACACAATAGTAAAGTATATTTACATACATGACAAAAGTATAGAACATGTAAAGTAAAAACATGATAGATTTACTCCCTTATCAGACAAAAAGGCATTTCATTCACTCGTTCCTATTCTTTAGCTGTCTGTCTCTCTCACTTTTATATTGGTGGTTTACCTGCTATATTTTCACTTTTTCTTTTTGTTTATGCAGGCCCCTCCTTTGATAGATTTCTCATCTGCATGTGCAGGGCTAGCAGGTTTGAACTTTTTCAAACCTTTAAGATTGTCTATTCTATTACAGAGTTTTAAAGCCTTCTGTGAAATAGCCTAGTCCCTTTAATACGTTCATTATATTTGAATAATTAGAAGAGAGCACTTAGTAGCATTGATGGAGGACAATTTTAGGGCTTTCGTTGCCTTCGGATCGACATAAAATGAGAGCAAGTTATATTGTTCATGACGAGTACATCAAGCTAAGAATATGAAGAAAATTGTAGGCTTTAGTGTTGGCAGATTGGTAAGATGGTTAATTCTCTTATGTAAAACTGAAAGCACCAATAAAGTAGAAAAGCTTTCATTACAACGACTCTAAATATTCCATTAATCAGAATATCAGATGAACCTAAGCTGAACATATTAGTGTGTCATCTGAATTGAAACATGGGGAGTAGTATTTATTTTTTGGAATCAATTTGTTCTTAGAAAGGATGAAGAGGATATGCCAAGGAGCAGCAGAAATGATCCTTTTTTCTTCCTTTGCTCCTGTAACTAATTTGAATTATGGCAATCCTCCGTTAGATCTGTCTCATGTCCTTTGACGATTTGAACCTTATTCATATCGTATTGGTTGGACAAGGATGAAATGATAATGGAAATTTGAATTTGACAAAGAAAACCTTGGATTCCACTTTCATTTTGTCTGCTTGTACCTTTGTGTTGGTTTCTTCGATAGGAGGGAGATCCAAGAAGTTTCCTCCAGTGGAACAAAAACTCGTTTTTGTTACCTATTATTTTATCTAGACTGTGAGTTTGGAAACCTAGTCTCTATTCCTTTATTTTGTTCCATTTGACATGCTTTCCATGGTTGAAACCGTACAGGTGGTGCTGTTCCAGCATTTGCTCAGCTAGCATCTTCGTCTCACTATGTCGCAATTTCATCTTCCTTGTTACCACCTACTGCTTCACAAGATGAAAAGATGAGAAAATCTTGAACTTCTTCAACTCTGTTGCCTAAACACTAAAAGGAGATGTATTTACTATCAGATCCTGTGCATTCTGCATATCATCTTAGTTGGCTGTAGTCCTCCCTCTCTTGTTTGTTTTACCAGCTTTTGGCTGCATTTAAGATTTCTGCTTTGTTCTGGTGATTATTTTTTGGTCAGAGAGAATGTGTTACTTGTCCATGTAATGAGTTATTTATTTTGTAAATTTCAACCTTAATTTTGCAGAAGTAGCAAATTTGCTCTTTAAAAGAATGTGTCCAGCTCCATTCGTTGGCATTTCAGTTGTGAGTCTGATTAATTTCAGGGAAAGACATTTTTTTGTCATTAATTTTGCGGCCTGCCTGCGACTTTCTTAGGTGAAAATTACAGAATTTTATGAATTATTGACAATGCATTCCATTTTTTCCTGTTGCCTTGACAAGTGGAAAATTGAATGTATTTTACAGTTTGCTTGCCTCTACTAACGTTGGTAGGATACTGTTGTGTCTGTGCTATTACTACAGTTTGCTTGCTTCTACTATTACGGTAATCAAGGTTGAGATGGTTTGGGCATGTGAAGAGGAGAGACATAGATGCACCGGTTAGGAGGTGTGGGGTTGTTCATGGCGGGTTTGAGGAACGGAATGAGTAGGCCCAAGAAGTATTGGGGAGAGCTTATTAGGCAGAACATGTTATTAATTTAGCTTATCGAGGATATACCCACGATAGGAAGGTGTGGAGTTCGAGGATTAGGGTTGTAAGCTGACAGTTAGTAGTGTGCTTACCAGTAGTACTAGGACTATTTTTGTATTATCTTAGTCATGGTTCTTTATTATTACATGCTGTGTCATTCGCGCTCATCACTATATTATTTTGGTGTCACCATTGTTTGCTACTTGATTGCTTTATCTTATCTCTACTGTTCATTGAGCCGAGGGTCTATCGGAGATAGCCTCTCTATGTTTATAAGGTAGGATAAGGTCTATATCCCATTTATGGGATTACATTGGGTTTGTTGTAGTTGTTGTTGCTGTTTGCTTGCACTTCTACTATTGTTGGGAGGATACTATGATGCAAAAAGGAGCAACAACCTGCTCTTTTTATATTCAATTTATCTTATTAAATTTACTTTTGTTGAGCGTGAAGAGATGCATGTTGAAATGCAGTTGGGATGAAGTTGAAGGTAAATTCCTCCCCCCAATCAATGAATTGGAAGGAAAGTTGTTGATAGCTACTTTTTAAGTGGATACATTCCGAGGGAGCAAAATGAAAAAGCACAGCTGTAGAACTATTGCCCCTTAAGAAAGGGTCACATAGTAAGATTGATAGTTATGGAGTATATGGAACATAAGCTAAAGCTTAAATGAGCATGTGAGAAAAGCAATTTTTGCTTCATTGGCAGCCTTAGCGGATAAGGCTGCTTTTCCTTCGAGCCCTGGGTATGAAAAAATCTTTGCTAGAGAGTGTTTTCCCCTGTATGGAGTCTTACGCGGCGCGAATCTGAATACTCGGATTTTAATGCGGTTAGGCACCGGATGAAAAACTAAAAAAAAGGTCAAATACATAGACATGCACCGCAACTTGGCACCGATTTTCACACGGACACGTAAAGTTTGGCGCTTTCCTATCAGGCTCACGAACATCCTTCCTTGTGTGCCAATTAAACACAGACCTGGTGTCCAATATTAATATTTAGAAGCGTGTATGTAAACGCGACTGATGTGTAATATTTAGCTAATAAAAATCCTCCACGTGTCTGAATAGTCCAGATAAGCTGTATTTGCCTTAAAACAAATTTTCTCACTTCATTTTTATGCTAAATCAAACCCGATTATTAACCCATCTCCCTTTCTTCTATACGATCCCACCATAAAACCCTAAAAATTGTAGGTCGATTATTGTTCTATTTCAATTTTCTTCCATACTTACTAGTGTATTTCATTGTTTAGCCGACTATTAAGTGAGATATTCCTTGAGGGGTCAGTTACATGTATACATTCTAGAAGCCCATGTTAATGAGCTACTAATTTTCAGGAATAATCAATGTTTGAAAGTACGTGTAAGCTTGTATATTGTTTATAATTATGATTATTATAGTTATAGTGGTGAATTTGAAATTTTCCTTAAAAAACTAGGATTTTTTGTCTGGTTGAGAGAATTTGAGCTGGGTATTTTGTCCTTTTGTTTTGTTTTGCAGTGAAAATCTTTCTCATGTCTAGTATTCTAGCTGATTTCACCATGGTGGTACTTTTACCAATGAAGCCAAGCCAAAATACATAGGTGAAAGAGATGTGGAAATCAATGATAGTGAAAAAGATCACTTTCCATTGGTTGAATTGCAGTTTTATTCTAAAGATCTTGCGTACAATACTATTGGTGGTTTCTATGTTTTGAACCAAGAGACAAGAGACTTTGTTTTGTTGGAAAAGGACCCTCAACTTTATAATATTGTCTCTCATCTTAAACCTTTACAGTATTTGGACTTATTTATTGAGCATGTTATTATGATCCTTTGCAGTGGAAGGGGTGGTCCCATGTGGTTCTACTGTGGACCGCATGGACCAAACTTTTCAATTATTAGTATTAGGTCTAAGGCAACACATGTTGGGTCAAACAATATAAGTACAAAAGTACCTGCTCAAGATAACCTAAGTGCGGTTGAAGGGGCACCAACAGTGAGGACTTGACACTAGAAGTTGCTATAGTTTTTGAAGACTTAGATGGAATTGAAGATACAACATATCTTAATCTTCTATTAGATCTGGATAGTAGTGAGTCTGAATTGGATGCCATACCTGATATTGATGATAGTGAGGTTGATGAACAGTTAAGAGAACTAAGAAATGAAAGGAGTAGTAAAAAACAACAGAAAAAAATAGAAAAAAAATCTACTACAACACATGAAGCACCAATAGGAGAAGCTGGGCTAGATAAAGGGTTTGAAGACATTGGCATAAATAAGAGAGACAAATATGCAGGGAACTTAGGTGGGGATGAGGACTATCTTGGTAGTTCAGACCTAGGAAGTGATGATTCTGAGGATGAGTTAGATGTTGAAGCTGAAAGAGGTATTGATTTACCAACTAGAAGGAGATGCAAAAAGGTTAGACATGATCCTAAATAATATGAAGTTATTGTTTTTGAACTTGGGATGGTATTTGAAAATGCTATAGAGTTTAGGAAGGCAACGACCAATTATGCTATTGAGTACAAGGTGCAGCTTGAAATTAAAACCAAATGAGAACCATAAAGTGTTTGTGAAGTGCAGAATTGACATATACAAATGGACACTGTATGCAAGCGAAGACAGAGATTCTGATGACTTCATTATAAAGAGGTACCATCCACAACACAAATGAAATGAGTACACTAAGAATAGGTTATGCACATCTGAATATATTGCATACAAATTTAGAAAAAAAAATATCCATACCTGATATAAAACTGTAGGAGTTACAAGATCCAATCAGAGACAAGATTGGTTTGTTTGTTGAAAAAACTGTTTGTTATAGGGCTAAATGCAGGGTTATAAAAGAGTTTAGGGAGAGCTGGAAGATGGAATTTGCAAGATTGTGTGATTATGCTAATATTATCAAGGAGACTAATCCTGGGAGCACTTGTTGGCTCAGAACAAATACACATATTGTACCTGGAAAGAATTTATTTGTTTATTTTACATCTGTTTTGATGCTTTGAAGAAGGGATAGTAGAAGGATGTTGGAAGATTATTGGATTTGATGACTGCTTTTTAAAAGGAGCATTCAAAGGTATAATTAGTGGCAATTGGAAAGAATGAAAATCAACCTATGTTTCCCATAGCATGGGCTGTGGTGGACCAAGAGACCAAGCATTCTTGGATATGGTTTATCAACTTGCTGAAATCACATTTGGATATGGAAAATGGAATTGGATTAACAATGATATCAGAAATGCAAAAGATAGTGTATTTCTATTTCAAATTGTTGTTTTACTTCATTTATTCCTGGTTTTTTCATTTTTAGGCATGTTTTTACTCGTTATTGAAGGGAATTGTCCCAATAGTTGCAGAGTTACTACCATTTGCTAAACACAAATTGTGTACAAGACATACTTGGTCCAATATGGCTCAAAATTGGGGAGGTGAAGAAAGAAGAGACCAATTCTGGAGATGTGCTAAATCAACATATGAGGTAAAGTTCAAGGAAGAGTTATATGCTTTGGGTTTACTAGGTGGTCCTAAACTGTGTGAAGACTTATTGAAGTACAATAAAGTATATTGGTGCAACGCTTACTTTAGTGAGTTTTCTAAATGTGATGTTGTTAAGAACAATATATGTGAAATTCTTAACTCTTGGATAGTGGACCTAGACATAAGTCAATTATAACGATGTTGGAGGAAATCAGACACAAAATAATGAATAGAAATAATGATATGAGGAACTTTGTGGAGACTTGGATAAGTGACATTTCACCAATAGCAAGGATGATATTAGAGGAGAACAAGGAGTTGTCTAGGAGATGTAAAGTAAGATATAATATGGTTTTGAGATTGGAGAAGGTAATAAGAGGTTTATTTTTAATATGGGGGCAAAGACTTGCACTTGTAGATCCTAGATGTTGAGAGGAATACTATGTCAACATGCTGATTGTTCATACTATCACTTAAAACAAGAGCCAGAACATGTTGAATTTTGGTATAGAAAAGAAACAATCCTAAAGGCTTACAAGTATTTTCTTCAACCTATGCCCAATATGAAGATGTAGCCAGAATCTAACAATCTAGTTATTGAGCCTCCAAAGCCAAAACCAAAGCCTGGTAGACCAAAAAAATGTAGGAGAAAGGCAAAGTATGAGCCCAAAAATGCAAAGTATGGCTGTCCAAGAAAGGGGTGAAGATGACATGTTCAAATTGTCATCACATAGGACACAATAAGAGAGCCTGTAAATAGAGATAATATATGATTCAATTAAGTTTAAATTGTTTTACGATTGCACCCTGCTATAGGGCAGCCAACTCAGCCAAGACAACAAAGACAACCTGCTCCATTGTCAATTTGTGATGATACAACTGTTGTCATCAAATGTAATCCAACACAACCACCTGGTGTAGGCAGGGAAATGAGAAGAGGGAGAGGTATTGGCTTCAGAAATGGAGCACTCCAAACAACTACTTCTAGATGAAGGGGATCTAAAACCAGTTAAGAAGGCAAATCCTCTAACATTAGACAAAAGAGGCTGAGACCTGCAAGATTTGGGATATATACAAACACTGTGGGTGGAGCAATTGTTCTGAATGTAAGAAACAATAATTTGAAGCAAATTGTATTTTTTATTTCATATTAATTGTGACTAATATATGATATTTTTCAGTCTAGTAATCCATCTGAAAGAGTGATATCACTTGGGAGATCTCTGAAGAATACAACTGAAACCAATATAGCTATTAGATTTAAACCACATATTCTAAAATGAAATGGCAGACAAGCAGTAACAACTAACCAACTCTAGTGCATAAGTACATCAAGGACTACAAAGACTTCTAGTCAAGAAGACACATCTTTACCTTTTCTGTCAAGCCAAAGGAGTGGAACCAAGTGACTTCATTGTTTAATATGGTTTAGGTGCTTATTTAGTTAAGTATTTGGGTATGTAGTAATGACTTCTTGAATAAAAACTTCTTTTTGTATTGTATTGGTGGCTACATGATTAACCTTTGGTTTAGTTCTTAGCGGAAAGCAATATATTCTGTTTATGTACTTTTGCACTTGACATGTCCATTTGGCGATTTTGTTCAAGTTTTTAGATTTTAGTAGCAGTTCTTTGTTGGCTATGATAAACAAAGTCTATTCTTTATGAATTTTGGAGTTTGTACGGCATTTGTGATTTTTAATTTTTGCTAGGAAATGGTAATTATTGCTGTATTCATTTGACATGCCTATTTAATGAGATTATAGTACTGGTTATAGCTCCACGTGAATAGAAGTTTATTTGACAAATGAAATGCCCATTTTGTGAATATCGTTTTCTTATGTGGAGATTGTTGTCATTTGTATTGCCTTGTTGGAAGATCTTTGCGTTCGATATGTCCCTTTCTGGATATCATGGACTTTGAGATTTTGATGTTTTGTTTGGTGTTGATTTTGCATTTGCTGTGCTCATTTCCTGTTTTTTTCCCCAGGTATTAGTAACTCTTAGTGCTGCATGAGCAAAGTTTTCAGCATTTGATTTGGCCATTTCTTAATTTCATGTTTCTTTCTTGTGGAGATACTGATAGGTTTGCTTAGTGAATAAACCAAATGTTTTGTTTATGGATTTTGCATTTGATTTACCTGTTTGATCTCGGTCTTTCAAGATCTTTAGATAAAAATTACTTATGCTTTTGGCATTTACATTTGCATTTGAGATGAAAATGATTTGTTTGTGATTGCAGATGAGAATTACTGCAAGGGTTTGTCTTCGGGTGCTATAAAATGTAAAGATGGATCAAAGAAATTCACCAAGGGTCAGCTTAATGATGATTTTTGTGACTGCCCAGATGGTTCCGACGAGACAGGTATGGATTTAAGTGACTAAATGGTTTTAAGATCTGGTTTTGGTTTAACAGTTTCTTTTCTTCGCTATATGTGTGTGTTTGATTGAGAGACTTGGGTTTGCAGGGACCTCAGCATGGCCCAATGGAAAATTTTATTGCAAAAATGCAGGACATATTCCTCTTTCAATATACTCGTCAAGGGTTAATGATCGCATTTGTGGTATGAATCCTCGTGTTCTAGCCTTTCTGTAGTATTTGATCAGCATCAAAGTGCTTAGTGTGGTCTGCAGCTGTATGGTTTTATTCTTTGTCTAACTAAGCAGATATGTGAATGACATGTATTGCACTGCATATACTGGCTATTGTCATTATCATCTGTGTGTGTTGGACATTTGAGTTGAGGAGAAGCTATTATTTGCGAAGTTTGATTCCCGAAGAATCTATTATCAGCATTGACACTTACTTCTGTGCATCCTTTTCTCACAGGTCATTGTTTATTAATTAGCTGAATATCTACCCCTACCCCCTTGTTTGAAATGTTGGTTAATTGGTGACCTTTACTTCAAATGGCATAATAATGTGTAAAATCAAAAATATAATTGTTAATTAGCTCTAGTTGTCAAAAAGTATGTGTTATAGCTCAAAGCTCCTCTATGAACATAGGTGGTCCTATGCTTGGGGAAGAAGGGTTACAGGACCCCGTAAACTTTGGCAAAAGTTCTGAATATTTAAGTCTATATATATAGAAAACGGTCATATATTTAGTTTGGAACCTAAGATGAAAAGTCGGATGGGCTCACTGGTTGAGCAGTTTGCTCATGTGCCCGGCTACCTCCAAATCTTGGGGCCATCTCTGTCTATGAAAAATATTTGCTCTTACTATGGATAAAGCTTGACCTGTTCATAGCACCTGTTTGAGTTCTATTGTATGAAAACGTGGAGCATACCCAACTTTATTGCTCTCTTACTCAATGAAAGCAAGGATTATTATCTGTGAAAGGCTACAAATGCATGTTATGATTTAAATTCCTAATTGAAAAGATGGATAGAAAAAGCATATATCACCTTGGGCTACATTTACAAAGTATAGTACAATGGCAGATGAAAACGAGGAAAATTAGTCTCTTATTGTCCCCCCTTATACGCCTAGAGTGACTCTAGTCCTGATAATGGTTTGTTGTTGGTAAGTTGAGCCTGATAATGGTTTCCTTAAATGCGTTCTTTTACCCTATGAAACTGGTATTGAGAGTCCCATTCTACCTCTTGGTCTTTCACTATCTTTTTTTACTGGTCTTAGTGTTTGGGGTTGGGCCTGGAAGGTCTCTTAATGCCTTCCTTTTTATTTGATTGACTACTTCATTGCAATTAACTGACCTATTTTACAGTTATGAATCATGAGGAACCTTTATGAAGACAAATCATTTTCCTCTTGGATTCACGAATCTAAATTCATGAGAAAATAAGGTCAATTATTTTCTTTTGCTTTCTTGTTTACCAGCCATCCAAAAAGAAAACAAAATCACTCTACTCTGTTTTCTCTTCCAGTTTTTCTCATTCTAGTTTCCTTCCTTTCTTTTCGTTTTGCTAGTTCTGAAATGTAGACAACAACAACAACAACATACCCAGTAAAATCCCACTAGCGGAGGTCTGAAATGTGGAATAAATCGAAATTTAGGTCCACTGCAGTAATACTCCAAAGCAACTCATATTTCTAGTTTCAGTTTTGCTGCACTAACTATCCCTCAAAAATAAAAAATAAAAAGTGCCCCACCACATCGCTTGTTAAAGTTAAGCCAAAGATATCTGTTGTACCCATATTTTCTGAAGATTTAAGATTTCAATTGATCATCATCATGCATATCGTTATCCATAAAAGGTGGGCAAAAGGTTCTGCACATAAGGGGGTGATTGGATGCTTGTTGAATGAAAGACATACATACCTCGAGGATGCTAATAGGTTGATATGCCATATTCTTTGCCAGATTATATGTGCCATGCTTATGTAAAGAACGCCATTTATTTCCAAAGCACTATGAAGAACTGATCTATGAGGGATTTACGGATTGGGGAGAAGCCATTTACTCTTCTATTCTTGTATTTGTTATGATAAGGAGATTACTTTTATGAGGCTTAACGCGCATATTGTCACTAACTCTTTCGTACAATGCTAGCCCTGTGGTCTCTCTTTTCCTTTGTAGATCATTTTTTCTTGCCTCTGGTCTTCACTTGCCAGTCTCCTTGTGTTGGTGAAGTCATATCTATCTATATTTCTTATGGTTTCCATGAAGCATTTGCATACAATTTGTCAAATATCTGAATGGCTATGGTTTAATTTCCTAATGGGGGAGGAATCTCATGTATGCTGCTGCTGTTTTGACTTTCGAATTCTCCTATTAAGTATTAACAACCTTAATGGCACAATTGAGCAGATTGCTGTGATGGGAGTGACGAGTATGATGGCAAAACCAAGTGCCCAAATACGTGCTGGGAGGCTGGCAAAGTAGCTAGAGAAAAACTGAATAAAAAGATTGCTACATATCAGGAAGGTGTGACTCTTAGAAAGAAGGAGGTTGAAGAAGCTAAGCTGGCAATTGCGAAAGAGGAAACTGAACTATCCAAGTTGAAAAATGAGAAGAAGATACTTAAAGAGTTGGTTGAGCAGCTTAAGGGTAACTTTCTCTTCTCCACTTAACGGGGACTGTTCTATGAGAGGATTATTTTGTCTCCTCTAGAGAAGGACCTCTTTGAACACCTGTAGAAGGGGTTCCACGTAATGTCTATCATTTCTACATTTTGGTATAGATGAAGCAAGAATAGATAACAAAGGATACAGAATTTTATTAATAAATTCCAAGTTATGATAGGGACCGAAAGGGTTTGAAGTGAATAAGATACCGAAAAGCATAAAAAAATTAGATGGTTTTGGATATTACCAGTTACCTTATGTTAAGCTAGAACCATTTATGGTAATTGTATATCTTTCTTTATAGTTTTTATCTAGAATCTTTTATACAAAAGGAAGACTCTTACATTTTGCAATAACATGCTTACTGTTATGCTCAAACAGACCTTCTAGATGAATTATTGTTTATATGTATCCCTTTCACCTCTTGTTAATGATTTTTACAAAGTGCTTGTAGTATGAAATAGGTGAGAGCTTATGAGCAGTTGAATAATTTGCTTCTTTAAATTTCTCTTACATTTCTATCTCTTCATATAGAGCGCAAGGAACAAATAGAGAAGGCTGAGGAGGAAGAACGGTTAAAGAGAGAAAAAGAAGAGAAGGATCAAAAGGAATCTGAAGATGCTAAAGTAGAGACAACTAAATCTGAGGAAAAAACTGATGTTCAAGAAGATGCTGTGAAGAACGACGTCCACGATAAGATTGGCCTACTCAACGGCTCTCCATCTGTACGGTTAATTGCTTATGTTGAGAGTTCTTTCTAAAAAAATGTTTGTATCACCTAATTAAATGATGTCAACACATATAGGACGATCTACATTGACCGGCATTTTTCCATCTTTAGGATGTCCAAACTTATTGAAACTTTTATGAATTTCAGAAATTAAAATTTTCTTTCCTAGGATTTTTACACAGAAATGGGTCCAGAGGTCGTAATGTTACAATGTTTTTTCCACACTGAGAATATGATAAACTGATCTTGACAAAGGTGCATATCGGCAGAATTACCCAAATAAGAAGAATACAATCATCAACAAACTGTAATTGATGTAGGAGAATATTACTTAAATACTTCATGTTCCTGTTAGATGTTACCCCCTCCTCCTCTGAGGGTAGTTAATTGCTCACAGAGTGAATAAGAGGATAGGAAGAAAGCTCAGTTAACTTTGAGTGAATAAATATTGTTAGGCTCTTTGATTCATTTACCTATTCCTCTCTATGTAAATATCCTCTTAGCTTTTGTCTCTCTTTAAGACCCTCAAGGAGTCTGGTTGTAGTTAATGCTCTTGATCTTACTGGAGAACAGTGTTCTCTGCAATCTACCAATTATCATTGTAAAATCATTTTGTATCGTATATATTGCTTGTTCTGGTACTTATTTCATATTTTGTTAGGATGTGGTAGAATGCCCTGACGAAGCTATGGACAAAATCCAGCATGAAGACCAGTCCCACAAGGATGAAGTTGAGCAGGTTCCTGAGGATTCTCAGGTTTGTCAAAAGCTCCTTCAGATGTGATATTTCAACCTGTCTTGGTGTATGATTGATGGCTATCTAGAATTTCAACTTAAGAAAAATGTCTCCTTATCACATGCATGCATACTCCTTCCATACGGCCAAAATTGCACTCAGTGTTCGTTGTTGGAAACAATAGAACTTTGGAGTTAATTGCTTTTTCCTTGTAGGAAACTGCAATTTGTTGAAAATAATGAGGACTTGCACTGCCATTTAACTTGCAAATTTAACTACCATTGAACACTTTTGCCAGTTTGTGAACATGTAATAAGTACTTAGATAAATTGAACTTTGTCCAGAATTTGGATACAGAGGGCGTGCCGGAAGCCTGCATCAGAGCAATCAAGGACATGTACGATGGAGCTAAGTCCAGGGTCAGGACAGTGGGTGGCGACTCAGACCATTTCCCGGTGGTTATGGGGCTCCATCAAGGATCTGCGCTTAGCCCCCTCTTGTTTGCCTTGGTAATGGATGCTTTGACGCGTCATATTCAAGGGGATGTACCTTGGTGTATGCTATTTGCTGATGACATTGTCCTGGTCGACGAGACGAGGGTCGGTGTTAATGAAAGGCTAGAGGTTTGGAGACAGACCCTCGAGTCTAAGGGGTTCAAACTAAGCAGGTCAAAGACAGAATATCTGGAGTGCAAGTTTAGCACCGAGTCGAGCGAAGTGGGAGGGAGCGTGATGATTGGATCTCAGGCTATAGCCAAGAAGGATAGTTTTAGATACCTTGGATCGGTGATCCAGGGGGACGGGGAAATAGACGGGGATGTCACTCACCGTATAGCGGCGGGATGGTCGAAATGGAGGCTTGCTTCAGGAGTCTTGTGTGATAAGAAAGTGCCACAGAAACTCAAGGGGAAGTTTTATAGAGCTGTGATTAGACCTGCCATGCTGTATGGGACGGAGTGTTGGCCGGTGAAGAAATCTCATGTTCAGAGGATGATGGTTGCGGAGATGAGGATGCTTAGGTGGATGTGCGGGCTCACCAGGTTAGATAAGATTAGGAACGAAGTTATTCGGGAGAAGGTGGGGGTGGCCCCGGTGGATGAGAAGATGCGAGAGGCGAGGCTGCGATGGTTCGGGCATGTGCGGAGGAGAAGCCCGATGCCCCGGTGAGGAGTTGTGAGCGGCTAGCAGTGGTTGGTGTGAGGCGAGGCGGAGGGAGGCCTAAGAGATACTGGGGAGAGGTAATTAGACAGGACATGGCCAAGATGCGGATTTCCGAGGACATGACCCTTGATAGGAAAGTCTGGAGGTCTAGTATCAGGGTGGTAGGATAGGGACTTCTAGATTTTTCGTACTCCTTTCCCGGGGTGGGTGAGGTGTGGTAGGGACGCCCATAGAGGATTAGTTTGTGTTCTCTTGTGGTAGTCATTTCTGGTAGTTACTGTTTTAATATCATTGCATGCATATCTGCTTATTGATGGTATTTATGCCTCTTATGTTTAGACAATTTTTTTTGCGATGTATGCTGGTATAACTAATGCGGTTTTTGTTTTTGTTTTTGTTTGCCTTTCTTTTCAATACGCCGAGGGTCGATTGGAAACATCCTCTCTGCCCTCTCGGGTAGAGGTAAGGCCTGTCTACATATTACCCTCCCCAGACCCCACCTTGTGGGAATATACTGGGTTGTTGTTGTTGTTGTTGTTGTTGTAGCCCGTGCCATTTCAGGATGGAAACCTGACATAGTCTGCTAAATATAAAGTGCATGACTATCCATCAATTATGTTTTCTTTTGTCTAACTTTACTTACAGTGGGAAGAAACTACCGTATACAAGAAGTATACCAGAAAGTTAGAGAGCCTACACAAAGTCTTATCAATTTTGTATTGGATTGCATCTCTTTCAACTATATGATATCATGTAGTTATTACATGCTTTTCGCCAGAGCTGCACTCTGATTTTCCTGAATCAACTGAACATTGGTTAGGCCATTTTATGTGATGTTTGCACTACTTGATGAACAAACCTTCAATGTAAGTGCACATATATTTAATCCACTCAAGTACGATTTTATGTGATGTTTGCACTACTTGATGAACAAACCTTCAATGTAAGTGCACATATATTTAATCCACTCAAGTACGAGGAGCTTAAAATGGAATTCCTAGAAACCTGGCCAGAGAGTAAAAGGGCTACTTCAATGGACTTTTGTATGTTTGGCAAAATTGAAGTTACTGTGTGACTCAAATCTAAATATGAAGGGACAGTGAGGTGCAAAAAGATTAATGAAAATGCACGAGTTGCTTAATGTTCAAGATTGGTGGTACTTTTGCAATGTTGACCGCAGCAACATCAGATGGTGATAACAACTAGGTCGGGAATCCAAACTAGAGTAAGAATTTGAGAATTAAATGCGGAAATAATAACAACAGGAATTGAACAACTAGAATTAAAGAGACGAAAATAAAGGATATGGGAAAGATTCAAGGAAATAATTTCGAGAACTTTCAAGAATGCAAGTTCTATAGCCTTGACAAGATCAAAGTAACAACGTCTTGATTTATGAAAGAAATCAAACGCCTTTACTTAAAAAGCAAATCAAAACAATAGATTCGGATCTTGACCACTTTACGAGTAACTTGAGACAACAATTAATACTAGTATTAATCGCCTTCTAAGAATACCACAAAGGAATCAAAGATATCACAAAAGAGAAGTAATCTTACTACCGTGAACTATGAACTAGTAAAGGTTAAAAGATAAATCTCAAAGCACAAGTAACAAAGGTTCAAAAGAACTCTCAAAGTATGATATACTCAATCAATAATAATTTGTCTTATGAATAAGAAGAACATCCTATTTATAGGAGTACAAAGGCATAAAAATAACATTAAAAAACTAGGTGGGGTGGTTGTAATAGTAAACATAATTATTACAATAAGGTAGGTGGTTGCTAAAGTCTAAGAAAAGTCTTTGGTTAGGTGAGGGGCGGCCAAGACCCTTTGGGGCAGATTTGGGTCTTAAAACAACTAGTTTGGGCCATTTATTTGGACTCCAATTGGGCTCCTTTTGTAGTACCTCCTTTTGGACTTCTTTTAAGCTCATTTTGAGCCATTTTGGTGTACTTCAAGGGCTGATTTGGGTGACCAAATCTTCCTCCTCTTGGACTTCAATTTGAGCTACCAAATAATTGTAAAACTTCAACAATTTTTCTCCTCTGGGCTGGAGCTCTTTCTCGACAATTAAAGGCTTCTTTATGTGCACTTGAAGTCCAATGATTGTATTTTGAAATTCTTTAGCTTGACATCTTGTTAAAGGTCCTCTTTGAGATTGCAACGCTTCATCCTTGCACTTGAATAGAATTGAGCTGCCTAGGATGCTATCATTCCCCTCTTCTTGAAAAGAATTCGTCCTCGAATTCGATCCTTCCACGATCCAACAAGAATTGATATTGCCGAATTCATGTTGCAATCCAATTTGATATTTTGCCACCATATCTTGCACCTCACTACCCCTTTCAAAAGGTATTTCAACACGTGGCTGCACAAAACCAAATGAACTAAAACAGGAAAGAGTTAATGGGTTAGGAAGTAAAGAAACTTTTTTCTTGCTACTTTCTTTGGCTTTTATCACAAGACTAATGTTTTCCTCACCCTTAGCCTCTTTTCTCTCACTAAAGAGTTCTTTTCCTTCTCCATGTTTTTCTCTCTCTACCTCATAGACTATGTTTATCTCATTACCTTCTCTCTTTTCTTTCTTCTCAAGATCACACTTTTCTTCACTAGACATCCCACTCTTTTCACTCAAGACAACCTCTCTTTTTTCCTCTCTTGGAATGTCAACATGCACTCCCTTACGACTCTCATTCTTTTCTCTCTCGTATTTTTCCATATTCTCTTTAACAATCATTTCATCTTTACAAATTTGTGAGGGAGTCAAAGGACCAAGAATGCATTTCTTCCCATTAAACTCAAAAGAGTATCTAGATACTATATGAAGCATTTCTATAGATATACCATGGCCTTCCCAACAAGATATGAAATTTATTCATGGGAATGACATCACACCAAATCACATCCTCATACCTTCCAGCAGAATTACGTGCTCTAATTAAAGGACTTAAATTGGTATTTCGATATAATTTGCAATCACTAGAAGTCAAGGTGGATGCAAAAGAAGTTGTTACAATGTTACAAACTAATAATATTTCATTTGCCAATATGTTGAACGACGGCAGGTACCTCCTCCACCAGCTTAACAATCCACTCGTTCAACATGCGTACAGAGAACAAAATCGTATAGCAAATAAGCTAGCAAATGCAGGCAAATGTTTTGCAACTATCTTCTGAGCCATGTGTTTACACGGCTGCACCAGTTTTTGTGAAGGATGCAGATGAAAAAAGCACCATTTGGAAATAGATTTAAGGCACGCACCGGTTGAATGTAATAGTAACTACAATGCAAACAATCTTATGTATGTTAATAGTAGTAGCACTATTACTGTATCTTCCTCTAGTTATAGCTTAGTACCGTATGATACTAGTATTACTTGTAATGGAAGGCTAATAAAGCCCTTTCTTTTTGCAGTAATTAATATATATATATTATCTTTAGAAAAAAAAAAATCATGATTTTGGTACTTCGAATTAATGAATAAGGAGAACATCACATGATGAGAACTTATACGAGTTTTTAAAAAATAATAATTTTTAGGGCGCCAGAAACTATTTACATTCGATAACTGAAAAAATATATTAAGTGATATATATATATATACACACACATACACACAATATATATATATATATATATATATATATATATATATATATATATATATATATATATATATATATATATATGTTTATTTGTTTATTTATTTAAGAGCGATTATATAGTGTCATTTTTTTTCCTCTTAAAAGAGGCACAAGCGTTGGTATGTTCTAAAAACGGATTAAATTATTGAGACTTCATGATCACAACCATTCAATTTTTTCCTTACATATTTATTTATTTATTTTTGAGTTAGAGGCACAATTCTTTATGGCCTCACCCCAACCCAACTCTGACCTCAATCTAATACAACGAACAAAACTTCTTTCAAACTGATGTTTTAGCAAAACCAAGTAATTTTAACGTTAATTAGGAGTATTAGTTTTTAATAAGATGATAACTAATCAATGATCTAATAGTACTGATCTATTTCATTTATGTGGAGGGATTCAGAGTAGGTGGAACAAAATTTTCAATTTTCAGTATGAATTCAAACATAAAATTTTCAAGTTTTGTAAAAAAAAGAAAAAAAACTTATTTTGAAAGTCCATAAAACTACTATTGTTGGCCAAGTTTAGTTGAAGTTTTAAAGATTGACAAATGAATATCAGGGGAAAGACCTAGTCCATCATGAGAAACTCAGTTAGTCATAACCACCGCATATGAAAGGCACGTGATGAAAATATGTACTGAGGCGTATGAAATAAATATCTTCTGAATATGATCGAAAAGGTTGCATTGAGTTCTAAGGAGAACGGTCTTCTTAAGATAAGATAACACAATCCTAAGCTAGGATAAGGATGAGAGTTTGTAGTAGTTAAGGATTGAAATCTACAAAGGATAAGCACTGGAGTCTTGATCAAACTCTAACTGTTGATCTATTAAATAACTAAGTTGTTCTCTTTTACAGGTAATGCACATAAGCAGAAGTAAAGCATATTTGAGAGCAAAAAGAATTGAGTCTATTTTGCAAATATATGCGAGATACAAGTGTGCACATCTGAAGCTACATGAACTAAGATAGAAGAACCAATTTCATTATTGTGGTTATTCAAAGTTTAGTTCAATTGCAGTAGGTATTCATATTGTACCTTTTAGCTTTCATAGAAGCAATCGTATTAGGTGCATTAAGTATTCAAGTTAGAGTTAACTTGAAAGTGTCGCAACAGTTGAGGCTGTGTGCCACACTGGGTATTAGAGTTAATCCTTAGGTTTACAAAGAGTCTTTGTAAATACAGTTTTTGGCTCAGTGATTTTAGTGGAGTTTGGGAAAATTCTACTGAGTAGTAAGTCGTGGTTTTTTAACCTTTTGAGCAAGGAGTTTTCCAAGTAAAAATCTTTGTGTAATTTACTTTTAGCATTTATTATTCCGCAAACTGCTGTAGTTAGAACACTTACAAGAACCATGTTCTTCTAACGCGAAAATTAGGTACCACACAAATCACCCCCTCATGTGTGGTATTGATGTTTAAAACATCAATTGGTATTAGACAGGTTATCCTTGAAGAGCTTAACACCTTAGGAAAGATCAACATGAGTGCATCACCTGGGAACTGGGAAGGGCAATCCACTGCTAGGACTCCTCTCTTCAATGGCCTCTACTACTCCTAGTGGAAAAACATATTGAGGGACCATATTATGGGTGGAGACTATGAGCTTTGGGATATCATCACTGATAGTCCTTTAGCTACAACAAAGAAGAATGCTGAAGTAGTGGATGTTCGAAAGACAAGAATAGATTGTACTGCTGAAGATCTAAGGAAATGGGAGAAAAATGCAAAAGCCAAGAAATGGTTGGTATGTGGACGAGGTCCCGATGAGTACAGCATGATTCAAGGTTGTGCTACTGCCAAGGAGATCTGTGACACTTTACAAGTGGCTCATGAAGGAACACCTCAGGTAAAAAGGTCAAGAGGAACTCTACTGTATTCTCAATAAGAAACTTTTACCATGAAAGAAAGAGAAAATATCCAAGAAATGTATACTAGGTTCACTACACTGACAAATGAACTTGGGTCTCTTGGAAGGATTATCCTGGAAGAAGACAAGGTGGAGAAAATTTTAACTACGGTTCTGCTAATCTTATGGGAAAGCAAAATCATTGCTATTCAGGAATCAAAGAACAAGTCTACTTTAAAGTTAGATGAACTAATTGGAAATCTCACTGCCTCTGAACTGAGAAGGCAAACGATGAAAGTGGATGCTCTAAAGAAAGAAAGAAGTCTGGCTCTCAGAATTTCAGAAAGATCAAATCTAAAGATCAAATATTGAAGATGATGAAATGACTATGATAACTAGAGATTTCAAGAAGTTCCTTATGAGAGGAAAATGTACTTCAAAAGGAACAACATTCAGCAAATCCAGGGCTCCAGAGAAACAAACCAATGAAGGTTGTTACAAGTGTGGGAAGACTGATCACCACATCAGAAATTGTCCACAATGGGAGATTGAATGGAAAAAATAAAGAGTTGAAAGAAGAAACAGGAATAAGGAACAGGTTCAACCAAAAAGGAATAAGGGATCAACTAAAGCCATGGTTGCTGCATGGGGAGAAACATCAGATGAGGACTCAGAAAATGAAGCTAAAGATGAGTAAGCTCTTATAGCCATCGGAGAATCAGAAGATGAACATAAGGTATGTGACGACCCGGCCCGTCGTCACGGGAATTACCACCCCGTTATGTTGAAATTGTATGTTTTATGCGTTTATATCAGTGTTAAAGTCTATCGGGTGATTTAGGAGTGATTTGGATTGAAAATGAGGCATATAGCCTTTTTGAAAGAGACTTGAATAAGGAAAGTCAACTCGGAGTTGACTATTTGATTAGAGGGCTCAGAATCAGGTTCTGATGATTCGTTTAGTTCCGAGAGGTGATTTGTGACTTAGGGGAGCGATCGGAATTGAATTTGGAGGCTCGGTGTAGAAATAGGCTTGAATTGGCTAAGGTTGAATTTTGGCGAAATCCGAACGGTAGGTGAGATTTTGATCCGGGGGTCGGAATGGAATTCCGACAGTTGCAGTAGCTCCGTTAGGTGATTTTGGATGTGCCTGCAAAATTTCAGGTCATTCGGACGTTGTTTAGTCGGGTTTTTGATTGATTATGTAATTCGGAATGTTTTAAGGAATTTAGGCTTGAATTCGATGCGAATTATGGGTTTTGATGTTGTTAGACGTGTTTTGAGGATTTGAGCAAGTTCGAATAAGGTTTTAAGATGTGTTGGTGTGTTTGGATGAGGTCCCGGGGGCCTCGGGGTGTTTTCGGATGGTTAAACGGGAGAAAATGTGGAAAATTGCAGGAGCGCTTGGCTTCGCAGAAGCGGAAATCTTTCCGCTGAAGCGGCGTCGCAGGAGCGTAGAGGAGACCGCAGAAGCGGGATTTGCCAAGAGATGGGAAGTCCGCAGAAGCGGAAGGACGATCGCATAGGCGAGTCCGCAGAAGCGGACTCTTGATCGCAGAGGCGGAAAGGACCGCATGGGCGGAAGAATTTCCGCAGAAGCGGACCCGCAGGAGCGGTCCATGTATCGCAGGAGCGGAAATGGCCAAATAGGCCTGGGTTCACAGAAGCGACCAATTGGTCGCAGAAGCGGTTCCGTAGGGGCGGAAAATGGTCCGCAGAAGCGAAAATCGCAGTGAATTAATTGTATCAGAAGTTAGAAAATTTCAGAAACATTTCACACATTTGGGTCTCGGCTTTAGAGGCGATTTGGGCGATTTTGAATAGAAACTCAAGGGAAATCATCAGGTAATCAACTATGGACTTAAACTATGATTAGTATTGGTAATATTATGCAATTATATCATGAAAATGGAGGAATTTGGGGTAATTCATGGAAGATTTAGCCCTAGGCTTGAACTTTAGAAAATCAAGGTTTTGAATGGGCAAATGGAGTCCGAATTTGGTAAAATTGATATGCTTAGACTCGTATTGAGATGAGGGTTCCGAATATGTGACTTTCGTGATTTTTCTAGAAGCGTACCGAAAGTCGGGTTTTGACAACTTTGGGAATTTTGATGTAAATTGAGTTGTTTTGATTGGGTGTCGTCCCATTGGCCTAATTTGTTGTGTTTCTACTGTATTTGATCAGATTCTACGCGTGCGGAGCTTGATTCTCGTGGCAAGGGCATTGCGGAGTAGTCGTCGCGCGGTATTGAGGTGAGTAATAGATGTGGGTGATGACCGGCGGGTTCGAAACCCCGGTATACCACTTTGTGACGTTGTATAGCGGCGAGACACGTACTCTCTTGTGAGTGCGGGGTCGATTGTGATTGGGGACTATGGCTTAGTCCGACTTGTTGATATTGTATTATGATATTAGGCTATTCTTGAGCCGTCGAACCTCCTTCTCGGATGGTTGCATACTATATATTGAGATATTGGCCACTCTTGAGCCGAGGAACCCCCTTCTTGGGCGGTTGAGTATACTTGTGGGCCGTGAGCCAGTTATTTGGATCCCGCGAGGATCGTTATCATTGTCTTATCATATTGACATGCTAGTTACTACCAGTCCATAGCTATTTCGGTTACCATGCTATTTCCAATCTCTGGAACTTGATATTACTATTTTCAAACTAAAAAATGATAAAAAGGTTTTCGAAACTACTTTTGAGCCTGCGAGGCTGTATTTGCGTATTAGTTGACTGGTACTGGATCAGGCTGCGCACTGTAGCGGTATATGTGTTGGATCGGACTGCACGCCGCAGTAATATTGTGCTTGGTCTGTAGGAGCCCCTCCGGAGTCTTAACCTCCATAGTGAGCACGGGTACCCAAATTGGATCGGGCTACGCGTCGTAGCGGTCATATCATGCATTGCATTGCATTTAGCTACATCTGCTAGCTGTTATGCTATTTATTGGTATTTGTTGGTACAGGTACAGTAAATATTGATTCTATGACAGGGTAGCTGATTATAGTTTTACATAGTGTTTTATTGCGGATTTCTTATCTGCGTCTTACCCTTGTTTATTACCACTGAGTCTGGCAGTACTCATTTTACTCCCTGCACCTTGTGTGCAGATCCAGGTACCTCTCAGCAGTGATCCAGTAGCTGTGCGAGGCGACGTTTGTGGATATTCGAGGTAGGTGCAGAGTCCGCAGGACCCGATATTCCTTCTTACTGTCTTGATTTTGTATCGACTTTTCTTTCCGCACTTGGTATCTTGTAAACCTTTATACACTCATGTTCAGTAGAGGCTCATGACTCTTGACCCTTTGGTCTATGGGAGTTAATGTATTATGGGACTTGGTTCCCCGTTTTCGTTATATGTATCGCTGTTATTTCGTGAATTAATATTGCTTAAATGGGCTAAAGAGAGCTTCTAGCTCCGTGGTTGATATTGATTGGTCAGGCTGGCCTAGTAGGGTGTTGGGCGCTATCACAACCGGATTTGGGGTCGTGACAAGTTGGTATCGGAGCCTAGGTTTACTAGGACTCACGAGTCTCGAGCCGGTTAGTAGA
The DNA here is from genome assembly GCA_032618575.1 of Nicotiana noctiflora. Classification (NCBI taxonomy): domain Eukaryota; kingdom Viridiplantae; phylum Streptophyta; class Magnoliopsida; order Solanales; family Solanaceae; genus Nicotiana; species Nicotiana noctiflora. The sequence goes on from JASVEL010008641.1 coordinate 76,952, forward strand.
GTCTTGTGGATCGGTACGGGACGCCCGTACTTATCCTCGGGAGGTCGCGAACCTTAGGAAAACTTCACTTTTCTCGAACTCCGTCGTGCGATCTTGTTGTTCTCGAGAACCGAACTCCTATATTCTATTCTCTCGCGGATGGCGAGAACGCGAGCATCGGGACGAGGTGGACGACCTCCATTGCCACCCGTTAGAGGCCGTGGGCGCGGTCGTGCTAGAGGTAGAGATAGGGCGGCCGAGGCGGTGCCGGCTGACCCGCCCGTTGTACCGGTTCGGAGCGGCCCCCGGTGGTTGATGCTCCGGCAGCCCCAGCTCGGGGCCGGACTATATCTATTGCTATTCCCGGTCTTCGGGAGACTCTTGCTCGGATATTATCGGTGTGTTCCGGTTTGGCTCGGGTAGTTTCGGCCACCGCCGCCGTAGCTACATCTCGCTCGGGGGTGGTCGGCGGACCCCGCAGCCTCGCACGACCGGGAGCCGGTTGTTCGGGGACTTCGGACGCCAGAGGCGGTCCCCGCTCAGGTGGTTGCACCGGTTATTCCTCCAGAGCTGCACCAGCTCCAGCTCCAGAGCATATGGTTAAGGTTATGCCCGACGACGAGCAGCGTCGTCTCGAGAGATTTGGTAGACTTCAGCCACCCCATTTCGGTGGCGTTGAGGGCGAGGATGCCCAGGGTTTCTTGGACAAGTGTCAGAGGATGTTGCGGACGGCTGGTATTCTTGAGTCCAGCGGAGTTTCATTTACTACCTTTCAGTTCACTGGTCCCGCATTTGATTGGTGGGAAGAGTTTGAGAGGCGTAGGCCTGCTGGAGCAGCACCTCTCACATGGCAGCAGTTCTCTACTCTCTTTCTAGAGAAATATGTACCTCAGTCTCGTCGCGAGGAGCTACGTCGCCAGTTCGAGTGGTTGGTTCAGGGCGACATGTCTATGACCCAGTATGAGCTCAGATTCACACAGTTGGCTAGGCATGCCACATGGATGATCCCTAATGATAGGGAGAGGATCAGGAGGTTTATTGATGGCCTTAACTACTCTATCCGCATTCTTATGACCAGAGAGAGAGTTTTGTCATCATCATTTGAGCAGGTTGTTGATATGGCACGCTCCATCGAGGCGGATCGTCGCCGAGAGAGAGAGAGGAGCGGGGGGCCAAGAGGCCTCGTGGTTCTAACAGTTTCAGTGGTGCTCCATCTAGAGGGCATTCCCAGTAGAGCAGAGGTCGCTCATCGAGACCTTCTCATTCAGGCCGCCCAGAGCAGAGCGGAGGTTCTTATGGTCGTGGTCGACAGGGGTTTCAGCAGGGTCAGTCATCACTTAGTGCCCTACCAGCCCAGGGTGCAGCACCTACTTCATCAGCTCAGGGTTCTTCTGCGGCGAGGGGTTCCCTTCAGTCCCCTTCTCCAGCACCAGGTGCATGTTATGAGTGTGGTGAGTTTGGCCACATGAGGAGGCAGTGCCCTCGACTACGTAGGGGCAGGACTCAGCAGAGGGATCAGCCCTCCTCTTCCGCACCATATCAGTCTAGTAGAGGTGGAGGTCAGTCTTCTCGTGGTCGCCCCAGGGGCGAAGAGAGATCTGGTGGAGGCCAAGCACGGTTCTATGCACTTCCTGACAGGCGTGATGCAGTTGCCTCCGATGCAGTGATTACAGGTATCATTTCTGTCTGTCACAGAGATGCCTCTATTCTATTTGATCCAGGGTCCACATATTCTTACGTGTCCTCTTACTTTGCACATCACTTGGGTGCGACTCGTGGTAGTCTTGACTTACCTGTTCATGTATCCACCCCCGTGGGTGATACGATCGTTGTGGATCATGTCTATAGATCCTGTGTTATATCTATTGGGGGTCTGGAGACCCAGGCAGATTTGTTATTGTTGGGTATGGTAGACTTTGATGTTATATTGGGTATGGACCGGTTGTCTCCGTACCATGATATATTGGACTGTCATTCAAAGACAGTTACGTTGGCCATTCCTGGTATTTCTCAGATCGAGTGGCGGGGTTCGACCGATTTCGTCCCTAGCCGTGTTATTTCGTTCTTAAAAGCTCATAAGATGGTTGAAAAAGGGTGTTTATCGTACTTAGCTTTTGTGAGAGATGTGGGAGCTGAGTCTCCTAGCATTGATTCTGTACCTGTTGTGAGGGACTTCCCAGATGTATTCCCCTCAGAACTGTCGGGCATGCCGCCGGACAGGGATATTGATTTTGGCATTGACTTGGTGCCGGGCACTCAGCCCATATCCGTTCCTCCTTATCGGATGGCACCAGCTGAGTTAAAAGAACTGAAAGAGCAGCTTCAAGAGCTTCTGGATAAGGGTTTCATCCGCCCTAGTGTGTCTCCGTGAGGTGCGCCGGTATTATTTGTTAAAAAGAAAGATGGTTCCATGCGAATGTGTATTGATTATAGGCAATTGAACAAAGTGACAGTGAAGAACAAGTACCTCTACCGCGCATAGATGATTTGTTTGATCAGTTACAGGGTGCGAGGGTGTTTTCTAAGATCGATCTTCGTTCAGGCTATCATCAGCTGAAGATCAGGGACTCGGATATTATGAAGACCGCATTCAGGACCCGATATGGTCATTATGAGTTTCTTGTGATGTCTTTTGGGCTGACCAACGCCCCAGCAGCATTTATGCATCTGATGAACAGTGTGTTCAGGCCTTAGTTGGACTCATTTGTGATTGTGTTCATTGATGACATTCTAGTCTACTCCTGTAGTCAGGAGGAGCATGCTCAGCACTTGAGTATTGTGTTGCAGAGATTGAGAGAGGAGAAACTATATGCTAAATTCTCCAAGCGCGAGTTTTGGCTCGAGTCCGTAGCATTTCTGGGACATGTGTTGTCTCGTGATGGTATTCAGGTTGATCAGAAAAAGATAGAGGCGGTGCAGAGTTGGCCTAGACCGTCCTCAGCTACAAAGATTAGGAGTTTTCTTGGCTTGGCGGGATATTATCACCGGTTTGTTCAGGGATTTTCATCCATTGCTTCTTCATGACTAAATTGACCCAGAAGGGTGCACCATTCGTGTGGTCGGATGAGTGCGAGGAGAGCTTTCAGAAGCTCAAGACAGATTTGACCACAGCTCCAGTGTTAGTATTGCCATCAGCTTCAGGTTCATATACCGTTTATTGTGATGCCTCGAGAGTGGGGATAGGTTGTGTGT
>JASVEL010008642.1:0-234822 GCA_032618575.1 Nicotiana noctiflora
CTCAAATCAGCTCCTCGAGCTCAGCACTCCTTATCAATTTACACTAGGAGATCTGGTCAATAAGGCAACTAATGCATGTGTGCCCGTAATGTATGAGTGCTGAATGTTATGCCACGTAGTACACATAAACCAATGTATGTATGCCATGCAATGCATATGACCGCTACGGCGTGTAGCCCGATCAAATTTGGGTACCCGTGCTCACTGGGGGGTGTCCAGACTCCGGAGGGGCTCCTACAACCCAAGCACAATATTAATATCACACCTACTGCGGCGCGCAGCCCGATCCGTATACCACTGCGGCGTGCAATCCGATCCATGCATGTGTATGCATATGCTCACATGAAATGTCATGCCCTAACATATGGCCCTCGGCCCAATCAGTCTAACAAATAATCAAGAAAGCCCTACGAGCAACAATATCATATTAGCTCACAACTAAAATATTATTAAGACCTTGTTCAAGTTGTTCATAACCTTATAAGAATGCTGAATAGCAAAATACCGTTTAAAACCTTAAATTTAGATAAAAATATGTACAATGTTATCAAGACAATGATACTAATCACTGAAGGATTCAAATAATCGGCACGAAGCCCAAGCATGATAATTAGTCCAATTCATTTCAACAATTAGGTGTTATTATTTATTACGCGGGACGGACCAAGTCACGATCCCCAATGGTGCTCTACCCCACGCCCGTTATCCGGCGTGCAAGTCACCTCAACACAGCACTAAGATGTGCAAGTCCGGGGTTTACTAACCCTCATCAGGACATTATTTACAAGTATTACCCACCTCGAACCGACGAAAGCTCATGCCCGCGACGCCTTAGCTCCTCGAACCGACATCCACGCACGTCAAAACTAGCACAAATCAGCACAAATATATCAAAATAGGCTAATGGAACATAACCCAATCGAAAGAACTCGAAAAATATCAAAAATCACGAAATTTGCAAAACCCGAGCCCAGGCCCACATCTCGAAAAATTTCGAAACTCATATTTCCAGAATCCTCGTCTCGCCACGAGTCCATACATATAAAATTTACCAAAATCGGAGTTCGATTGGCATTTCAAAACCCAAATTTTCATTTTTAATATCTAGGCCACAATCCTTCACAATTTCTACCCAAATTCATGAAGATTGATGTTAATTCTACCATAAAATGATGTTTTTGAGTCAAGAAACTTACATCCGATGAATACCCGATGATTTCCCAGCATTTTCCCGTGATTTCTTCTCTCTAGGGTTCAAAAATGGTGTTTTGGGTATATGAACCCGTAAGCCCTCTATTCTGCAATTAAACTTACTGCCTGAACATTTAACTCTACGCGATCGCAGCAGTGGGCTCGCGATCGCGATACACACATCCTGGACTGCCAACATTTCCTCTACGCGATCGCGTGAACCTGGACGCGATCGCAGTGACCCACTTAACGACCCTACGCGATCGCATCAATACACCCGCGATCGCGATGCACAACCAGTCGACCTTACGCGATCGCATCACTCTTCCCGCGATCGCGAAGAACAAATTTCCGGCCTCACTGTGATACACTACGCGATCGCAAACTCAACCTTGCGATCGCAGAGCTTCCCAGCTTTACCCTACGCGATCGCATACATAGCTTCGCGATCGCGAAGCACAAAATTCTCTACGTTTATTGCAGCAGAAACAGCAGTGCCTTTGGCACAAATTGGTCCGTTTGATGGTCCGGATTCACCCCGAGGCCCCCGAGACCCCAACAAAAACCACCAACATACTCCAAAACACGATACGAACTTGTTCCAATCATAAAAACACCATCCTAAACATCAAAATCACCAATTACACACGGATTCAAGCCTAAGTTTCTTCAAAATTTCCGTATTGCTCATTCAATCAAAAACCCGACCAAACGATGTCCGAATGACCTGAAAATATTACAGGCACATCCAAAATCACCTAACGGAGCTACTGCAATTGTCGGAACTCCATTCCGACCCCCGGATCAAAATCTCACCTACCGTTCAGATTTCGCCAAAATTCAACCTTAGCCAATTCAAGCATATTTCTACACCGGGTCTCCAAATTCAATTTCGATTGCTCTCCTAAGTCATAAATGATTCCTCGAAACTAGTCGAATCATCAGAATCCGATTCTGAGCACTCTAACTCGATAGTGAACTCTATGTTGACTTTCCATATTCAAACTTCCTTCAAACATGCTATTTGCTTCATTTTCAATTCAATTCACTCCTAACTCACCCGATAGGTTCTAACACTGATATAGAAACATAAGACATGTTAATGCAAGGTAACGGGGTGGCAATTCCCGTAACGACGGGCCGGGTCGTTACATTCTTCCCAACTTAAATAAACGCTCGTCCTCGAGCGGACTCAGAGAGTTGTATTGGAAGCAACCCAATAGCCGAATGACCTTACCAAGCATATACCGGGCGATCATACGTCACCTTATCTCACATAAGTCCGAAAACACCATATAGTCGAATTTTCACAGACCAACCACATTGCACCTTCGAAATCATATGCCAAATGCAAATCCCATTCCCTTCGGATGAGATCATATGATGTATCGACGACTCACTCGAGACGATAGTCTCTAATCACAACATGCCACAATAACCAAATACTAGTGAAAACCCTTTCATTAGATAGAGTCTTATCCAACACCTCCATATCCCGCCCACGGGCTACTGAAACATGCGATATACCGAACCCGTCTCTCGAGTCAACCATTCGTGAATCCATTTCCTTTTAAAGCTGGTACCACAATAGGTTTCTAAGCCAAACCTCGATTTTTACCTTTCTAACAAGCTAAGATTCAATATGCTCGTATTCATTAATGACTCCAATGGTCATTTCGATTATAACACACCACACTGGTGATATGACACCTCAACACCGGCCTAAGCCACGACGAGCACAACATAGGCTCCAATAGAAACGCCTGAACACACTCGAATCATGACAGCTCAAATCATGATAAATGTCTCCAACAAAAGAGCTGCAATTCAATTCCTCTGTGACATCATAACATAGAACTGAGATCGCGTCTCGCATTATAGAATTAGAGTACACTGAATCCTCCTCGAGAGGTCATAACATCACGTGGCCTTGCCACGATTCGTGATTCTATCCCAACGTTATTACTCATGAAACACCTCAAGCCACTAAGCTCAAAACGGTTAGCCACGCACGGATCTAGGTCTTGAACCCACGCAATCAACCTCACCCACGGTGAAACAATTAACGTAAGCTATCAAATCCTCAAAGGACACAACCGACGTGCCATCTGCCAAGCGATACTCAAAACGGACTTTTCCTCAGAAGTGGGGAAGTATTGTAAACCCAGTAGCATATAACTAACTATATTTTCACAATATTCAGTTGCGGCGTGCAACCCGCTCCAATGACATACCCGTGGCGGCGTGCCACCCGATCCAAATAACCATACCTGTGGCGGTGTGCCACCCGATCCAAATAACCCGTGGCGACGTGCCACCCGATCCACACGTAAATCTCGTAAAAAGGAAATGCATATCGAGTCGAATTTTCTCATTACAGCAAACATATATATATATAGCCTCAAGCTCGGCCACACGAAACGCATCTGACAACATTTCTCAATATTGGAACTGAATCAATGGTAGATACCTCTACGCTGACATCCGCCACTAAGGTCCAACTAACAAAGCAATGCCTACCAGCTGTCCGTTGGTCCTGGGTACAACTACTCTGTTGGAGCATACTCTGATGCTCTCTCCTACGCAATTTGTGCCATTTTCCGACATAGTCCATATCACATTAGTCTAGACAATCTGACCCATGACAACTAGTCAACAATCAAGTATCATAATCCGAATTCGTCTTATCAAGTCAAGAGAGAAAGCCGCTAGAGCCTCCGATTTTTAGTAATCACAAAACGGTGTCGATACACATGATATACAACCACTGCATAGGCGGATTAAGAGAACTTCTAGTCTCCAACACATATATAACACACGAATCGCTATACCTGGTTCCACACTCCACCGTATAAATACATAACGCACATCAAGCGCCCATTCATACCACGAAAGCCATTCGGATATTTCCTTATGCCATTTACAACTCAATCATCAATGTCAATCTAACAAGATTATACCATCACACCACCAAATATTATCAGTTTATATTACCTGGCCCTTTTTGGACCATATTCCCTGCCAAATTACGAGAATAGTAGTACCATTTTCTTAAATCATCAGAAAGATAGATTCTTAATTCACCTGCAGCTGTCCGCGCTGCTCAATAATTTTATTGATTTCTCATATATTATGAACTGATCTCAAAACCTAGAATATACCAATATCAACTTTCCATAACACATCGTATATACCATATCACACTAAGACAACATGGAAATTCATATCCCTTTCCTCCGCCTCAACATCGGCGCACTCAACTAGTCAAGGACTTTCATGATCCCATATAGAGAAAACTCATTGCACATTCCAGACCTTACATGCCAACAGGAAAAACACACTCGTTTTCAAACCATGGTAGAACACATCATAAACTCTTTCTCCCAATTACATTGCATAAGTTAAACTGCCAGGACTGAGTCCTTATATCCATATCGAGTTACACAACGGCCAGCACTCAAGAGCTTTGCTGCAATGTCTGCAAGACTCATTACTTCAACCACATACTAGGAATCAATCGTATCCCTTTTTATACCATTCGGGATTTATTAACAAGTTGTTCCATTTACCAAGTTTCCTTTCTGATTCATCTCTAATTTCATATCAGTCTTTACTGTAGTACCATAATACATCACCTCATGTTACCACACGAGACTCGTACACAAGACCACACGGTCTAAGACCCATAGGCCACTAAATACTCTCTCAATGTTTCCCAATACGGATACCTAGAATCCCGCCATTCACATGATATAACACAAGTCTTGATCTTCCCAAACGAAACCGCCATCTTTAGCCACATACACAAATCTTAAGGCACCTGACTGTTACAAGTAAAATCTAGAACACTGCAAAACCATCATCGGGCATCATTCACCCTTATTCAGCTGTAATTCAACTGTCCTATTGAGTAGATCCGCTCGTGTTGTGTTAGAACTCTGACATCGCAGAACATAATTACTTACAGATACAATCAGCTATCTTTCTTTTCTATACGGTGAATATTCTTTACCAACAGCAGTTCAAAACACCCTAGTACTTCATCAGATCTACGAAGCACCATAACCTTTACTAGAATTTCCCAACATACTTAGAGACAGAATCAACATAGCACACAATAGTGCAATCAGTTAATCAATAGCAACCTCCCCAACTTAGCTCGGAGCCATACATCAAAGCACTTTTAGTCACTCCTAGCATTATTACTCAATTGATGCCACAATGTTATAGTAAGATTAAACTCAAGTCATTTACAAGCCTTGACAGAGACTCGAATCATCAGAGACCTTAGCTCTTCTGCAATTCTTGCGGATATACACGCACCACCAATAAGCCCACTCTCTTTAGGTGCATAAATCTTTCTAAGTCCCAAATTTTCCAAAAATTTCGGCAGAGTTTCCTTTGTTAATTGGCCTATCCACCTGCCAGAGAATCACCAAACCATTCTAACAATACATCCACAACTCAACAAGATATCATAATGTATTTCAACAACATTAAATCTCAATGCTATACGAATCATATTATCACAATTTATACTTGAACCTGTGGTGTACCTGCTCGAATCATAACACATATCAAAATCACTTTAATCTTCCCGAGTTTAAACTCGTTCCACTACGCATAAGGCACTTTACCTTCCAATTACGAGATATGATAATTATTCACCACGCCCATAGCTCGGGGGCTACACAACAGATTAGACAAGAGTCGAACAATTAACAGCTCATCCATTAGTAAGCCTTCCTAATACTCTACAGATCGGCACAAGGCCCCAAACATGGCTACTAGCCCAAATACATAGATATAAGCCAGTCTCAGTCATTATACACGGTAATCTATCAATCGGGAAGGATCAAGTCCAAATCCCCAGTCACAATACCACCACACTCGTCACATGACGAAGGATCCGGCCTCAAGTCATCCTGACTGGCCTAACATGAACTCACAGAGATTATTTCTCGCCCCTCGTTCGGGGAAATCACAAGCCATAAGGCAATTATATTACTGAGCGCTCGATGCGTACACAGACGTGTGGAAGGAATTTCAAAAATTATATCTCAAGTTGAATCAAGTGCGCACGATAAGAATTCCAAGAAATGTGAAGTGCCTCCTAAAGGTTCGCAGCCTCCCGAGGATAAGTATAGGCGTCCTCATACCGATCCACAAGACTCTACTTACCGGCTCAAGACTCATGAGGCCTAGTAAACCTAGGCTCTGATACCAACTTGTCATGACCCTTTATCCAATTTAAGCATAACAGAATAATTTAACAGTGATAGATATATTAAAAACAGGGAACCAAGTCCCAACACGTGCCAACTCCCATAGACCGAAGGGTCAAGAGTCATGAACCTCTACAGAGTATACAAAGTGTAAATAGCGAATATAACTGTGCACAAGTGTGGAATGATCAGAACAAAAATACAGACAAACTGGAGAATCAGGTCCTGCGAACGCTGGCAGCTACCTCGACTGTCCAAAAGCACTCCCGAGCCGCAATAGAATTAGCTCCACTGTGATGTACTTCCAACTCAGCAGTAATAAAAGTAAATAATGCTGAAGGGAAGAAAACCACGATAGACACTATCTCATGCTACAGAATACAGAACTATCTTTTTATTCCTTTCAAGCATATGTGAGTAGATTATTTAGAAATCTCAATTTTAGCTACTTTCTTTCATAATAATATACCAATACCTGGATACAATCTCAAGCAATGCAAGTCCGCACTCATATCAGCCCCTCGGGCTCAGCACTCCTTATCAATTTACACCAGGAGATCTGGTCAATAAGGCAACTAATGCATGTGTGCCGGTAATGTATGAGTGTTGAATGTTATGCCACGTAGTACACATAAACCAATGTATGTATGCCATGCAATGCATATGACCGCTACGGCGTGTAGCCCGATCCAATTTGGGTACCCGTGCTCACTGTGGGGGTTCAGACTCCGGAGGGGCTCCTACAGCCCAAGCACAATATTAATATCACACCTGCTGCGGCGCGCAGCCCGATCCGTATACCACTGCGGCGTGCAGTCCGATCCATGCATGTGTATGCATATGCTCACATGAAATGTCATGCCCTAACATATGGCCCTCGGCCCAATCAGTCTAACAAATAATCAAGAAAGCCCTACGGGCAACAATATCATATTAGCTCACAACTAAAATATTATTAAGACCTTGTTCAAGTTTTTCATAACCTTATAAGAATGCTGAATAGCAAAATACCATTTAAAACCTTAAATTTAGATAAAAATATGTACAGTGTTATCAAGACAATGATACTAATCCCTGAAGGATTCAAATAATCGGCACGAAGCCCAAGCATGATAATTAGTCCAATTCATTTCAACAATTATGTGTTATTATTTATTACGCGGGACGGACCAAGTCACGATCCCCAATGGTGCTCTACCCCACGCCCGTTATCCGGCGTGCAAGTCACCTCAACACAGCACTAAGATGTGCAAGTCCGAGGTTTACTAACACTCAGGACATCATTTACAAGTATTACCCACCTCGAACTGATGAAAGCTCATGCCCGCGGCGCCTTAGCTCCTCGAACCAGCATCTACGCACGTCAAAACTAGCACAAATCAGCACAAATATATCAAAATAGGCTAATGGAACATAACCCAATCGAAAGAACTCAAAAAATATCAAAAATCATGAAATTGGCAAAACCCGAGCCCCGGGCCCACATCTCGAAAAATTTCGAAACTCATATTTCCAGAATCCGCGTCTCGCCACGAGTCCATACATATAAAATTTACCAAAATCGGAGTTCGATTGGCATTTCAAAACCCAAATTTTCGTTTTCAATTTCTAGGCCACAATCCTTCACAATTTCTACCCAAATTCATGAAGATTGATGTTAATTCTACCATAAAATAATGTTTTTGAGTCAAGACTCAAACTTGCGATCGCAGAGCTTCCCAGCTTTACCCTACGCGATCGCATACATAGCTTCGCAATCGCGAAGCACAAACATTCTCTGCATTTATTGAAGCAGAAACAGCAGTGCCTTTGGCACAAATTGGTCCGTTTGGACCCCCGAATTCATTCCGAGGCTCCCGGGACCCCAACGAAAACCACCAACATACTCCAAAACACGATACGAACTTGTTGCAATCATAAAAACACCATCCTAAACATCAAAATCACCAATTACACACGGATTCAAGCCTAAATTTTTCAAAATTTCCGAATTGCTCATTCAATCAAAAACCCGACCAAACGACGTCCGAATGACCTGAAAATTTGTAGATATATCCAAAATCGCATAATGAAGCTACAGGAATTGTCGAAATTACATTCCGACCCCTAGATCAAAATCTCACCTACCGTTCGGATTTCGCCAAAATTCAACCTTAGCCAATTCAAGCCTATTTCTACACTGGGTCTCCAAATTCAATTCCGATTGCTCTCCTAAGTCATAAATGATCCCTCGAAACTAGTCGAATCATCAGAATCCGATTCCGAGCACTCTAACTCGATAGTCAATTCTATGTTGACTTTACATATTCAAACTTCCTTCAAACATGCTATTTGCTTCATTTTCAATTCAATTCACTCCTAACTCACCCAATAGGTTCTAACATTGATATAGAAACATAAGACATGTTAATGCAAGGTAGCGGGGTGGCAATTCCCGTAACGACGGGCCGGGTCGTTACATATTATTTACAAAGACTATTCAATTAATAAAATTCCCTCATTTACTACCAACAGATGCAAATTTCCTAAGAATGAAAGTTAGAATTCAGAACTAAATCAATCTCTTAGATAATCCGATTTTTTTTTAAAAACAATTATCCCTACAAACACAACGACACTTTCATATTTAGCTTATTCAAAAATGGTCGAACAGCAAACACCAAAACAAGTGCATTCATAGAAAAACCATTTGAAACTCAATAATATCTCATCACAGATCTTCGCCTAACATAATTAACACGGATTCAAACTTCGGGTTCAACTTAGCAGAAATTTAACTCATCTTTTAAAATCTTCAAAGATGTGAATCATAAATACTTCAAGGTTCAGGTAAGAAAACTCCAAGCTATCAAAATCGTATTAGAGAACAACGAACTAATAAACTAACACTTATTACATTAATCCATGTTCAGAACAAACATCCAGAAATACAAGAGGATTAAACTAAGCTAACAGTTGCGCAAGTGCAGAAAAATCGAATAAGCAAACACATTAGTTCTATTAAAGTGAACCAATCTTCATACTTGTCCATTTTTATACACTGCAAGGTAAGGTGAATACCTGGAAAATTGAGAGTAAATTAGGAGATGAAATCAGTAGAGGTAGCAGTCTTAACAACAATGTAACAACAATGGCAACAACTCAAAACCAGATTTCAGAACTAATGGAATTTCAAATTATCCTAAATCAGATGGGGATCCTGGAAACTTTGCAGAAATTTTAACTAACCAAGAATACCAAAACAAAAAAAACAATTTCAATAACTTTCAACAGGAAAATGCAGGAACTTAAGGCTATTTTTGAGCTTTCTATTCAGTTTTCTTTTTGACTCGCTATCAGTGTCCCCCCTCCTTTCCTTCTTAAGTCTCAATGTCCTTTTATATCCCAATATCAAAACAAGCAGCCTTTTTTTAATTAATTTAACTACTGTCCGGAAATCCCTTTCCAGCTCTTGAGAGCAATAAAACATAAAGAAATCCTTTCCTCCCATCATTCTTCTATCCTATTACTCCATTTGCCAATTATTTTATCTTATTATTAATAGTAGCCCATGTTCTCTACTATTTTATGCCTCAAAAGTCCACTAATTGACTTTCCTTTACTGTTAATGAATCTTAGAACCTAACACTATAGTATTCCTACCGACAGACCACTCAAACTAACTCATTTTTAGAGAAAATAAACTTCAAAGTAAACCTGGAATTCTTGTGATTACATTACTCTAAGTTTAGGAACCTGAAACAACAGCCTATATAAACTTATTCCTAAAACTTAATCCGAGTTAAAACTTGTAGTTCTACAGCTATATCCAATTCAACCTAAATTCATTCACAATCAACCAAACCTCAATCCAATAATGACTGCAAACAGTGTTGATCACTGTCCGGGCTTTCGAACAACAAACCTACAACTAAACGACGACCCTTGTTACTACGATCACAACATGTGACAATCGACAAACAACAATCAATTAATACAAGTACTTCACAGATTTTCGGCCAGAAACAAACCAAAACGAATCTACTTATTCGACGACGCTAATCGCAGTGAATTCATTTGAAACAACTAAACAAAAATAATTTCGACCAAATAAAGGTCTTGGAGAAGAGATGAAAACAGAAAATCGCAATAACTGACAGAATAATCGAAAATCAACACAAATAAAACAAGTACAAAATAAAACAAAGAAGAAAAAACAAAAGAAAATACCTCGAACAGTAAAAAAATGAGAATCAAGACAGTCTTTGGGTCGTTCGGACTTGGACTTGCATTTTTGAGTCGAATGGACCTTAATTGAGATGTTTTCAACAATGAAAACATCCCAATTAAGGTCTATTAGACCTCAATTAAAAAAAAAGAAATTCGAAATCTAGGGTTCATGGCCGAAATTTGGGGCTTGAACGGCTAGGCTTCGATTTGAATCAAACTAATGGGGTTTTGGTGATTGGGGAGGTTAGGGGAGTGTTTGGGGTGAGTTTGGGGTTGAGTGGTGTAAAATGGTTTTGGGTTCGATTCTTAGATTCAAGATTTGAAGAGTTCGGTCATGATTCGAGGGATGAGGGTCATGGATTTGGTTTCAGGGTGGTTGGTTGGTCCTAGGGTGTAAAGATGGGGTGGTTTGGCCTACCGGAACCGCCGTGAGGCGAATTCCGGCAGGCAGGGGGGGTGGCGGTGGACTTACGGCGGTGGAGTCTCTAGGGTTTTGGAGTTTAAGGTGATAGGGGAAATGGGGGAAAAGAAAGGGTCTTGGGGTCTTTGGTAAGATTAAAATTAACAATTAAATCTTAACCGTTGGATTATTACATCCAACGGCTAAGATCGATTGTCACGGTCCAAAACGGTACAGTTTAGGGTGATGGGTCACTTGGCTGGGTTGGACGGGTTGAGGGTTATTTGGACTGGGTTGGGGCGTTGGGCCAGGACATGGGCGGTCCACTATGAATTGTTTTCTAATTTTCTTCATTTGTTCTCTTTTTTTTTCTTTGTTTTATTTTAAGAAATGAATACTGAAAAATCATAATTTTAATTACAAAAAATAAATTAAACTATCATATTTACTAATTAACTCTAAGTAATAATTTTTCACAAACAATTAAACATTAGACTACACAATTTGACTAAAAATGCAAAAATAACCAAAATTACTTAATAAATCCTAAACTCAAATGCAAATATATATATATAAATCCTAAACTCAAATGCAAATATATATATATATATATATTGTATTTTAACAAGTAAAAATGTATGGCCGAAAAATGCGAATAATACTTAAGAAAATCGAACAAACAGGAGGATCTGAATACAATAATTTTGGATCTAAAAATACTAACAAAATATGGACAAGAACAAAAATTTGAAATCGACTAACGGGATTGAGACAACGATCAGTCGACCCGCTTCATTATATATATATATATATAAACATATATACATATACACACAGAAGAAGAAAAAGAACATAATGGCAAAGAAAACGTAGTCGGGGAGGCGTGGCTCCCGGATTACTGCCTGGCGGTTGTTCTTGGGAAACATTCCGGGTGGTGTTATTGGAAGGTTGAAGAAGAAAGAAGAAAGAGTGGTTTGTGGCGGCTAGGGTTTGTGGAGTGCATAATGGCTGGTCTCTACTGAGACCAAAGCCTTATATACCTGGAGTCCTCAAGGTGATCTTGGCCGTTGGATCTCTGATGATCAACGGTCAAGGCTTAGCCTAATCAAACGATGTCGTATTGACCCACATGAAGCTACAGGTCTCCTCCGTAGGATCATCTGGATTGGACGGTTGAGACCAAGTCTCTCCTATTAATTAACCGTTAAAAATCTGTGAATATTCTCAACCGTTGGATTTGAGGAAGTGAACGGCTGAGATTCTATCAATTTAAAAATACCTGGACCGGATCTTTTTGGGCTAAAACATTGGGCCACAAATTAGACTTAATCCTGGCCCAGTTCCGGATTTGCTTTTCTATATATTTTTTCTTTTCTTTTATTAATTAATAATACTAAAAAAAATGCTACGACTAAATCATAAAACACAGAATTATCTTAAAATACTAATTAACTCCTAATAATAATTATCACACAAAATTAAACATTTATAAAATAAAATTACACGATTTGGACATTAAATGCTTAAAAATGCAAAAACGCATGTTTTTTCATGACTTTTTCATTTTCCGAAAAAATAAACTTAATTGTAAACTTGAATTTATATACAAAATGCAGCATATTTTTGTATATTTTATTTATTTAAACAAGCAAATAGGCACAGATAAAAATGCAAATAATACAAGAAAATAACACAAAATTCACAACAATTGCAAGAAAACTAAAAAATTATTTTATTTTGAATCTTTGAGAGTATTTCTCTCATAGGGAAAAAATCACGTGCTCACAGCTACCCCTCTTTGCGCGTAAACACGAAGAGTTTTTGTGCAAAGATAAGTGAGCGGATACGAGCGATTTTTGCCCGTTTAGATACTCCGTATGAAGCATTTTTTGGAAACGTTTGACCGAACCTTTGCTTCAGAAGGTCTCCTACATATCCCTGGCTAAAAGGGAATCAGGTCAATGTAGTTCGGGAAGTTTTGGTAGCTGGGACTACCATGACTGCTGTGATTCTGCTGTTACTGCTGTTGCTTCTGGTGCTACTGCTTAACTGACCTCCTTATTACACCGTGCTAAATGAAAAATAAGAAGCTAGACTAATTACAGCATTGCGAAATCTTATCTATCTCTTCGTCTTGACTTTCCCCTGTTCCTTGCTGTCTTGCTGGCTTTGATGTTTCTTCACATGCTTCTTCTCTTATGACAATTGTTATTTCGGCCTATCTTGATTGCTGAACTCCGACCATTGGTCCCTTCCTTGTGATCTTCGAATTATTTTCCTTCGAAGTCTGAATCTATCTTTTCTGATCCTTGTTTCCTTCCTTCTGATTATGAACTTGGATTTATGCTGGGAATTTCCATCATAATCTACCGCTTTCCTCAACCAACTTCAAAATAAATCGCCGCTCCATTCTTCAGGCGGGCTCCCTCACTACAACTACAACTTCAAAACTAAATCGCCACTCCATTCTTCAGGCGGGCTCTCTGACTTCAACTACGACTTCAAAACTAAATCGCCACTCCATTCTTCAGGCGGGCTCCCTAACTTCGACTACAACTTCAAAACTAAATTGCCACTCCATTCTTCAGGCGGGCTCCCTGACTTCAACTACAACTCCAAAATAAATCGCCACTCCATTCTTCAGGCGGGCTCCCTGACTTCGACTACAACTTCAAAACTAAATCGCCACTCCATTCTTCAGGCGGGCTCCCTGACTTCAACTACAACTTCAAAACTAAATCGCCACTCCATTCTTCAGGCGGGCTCCCTGACTTCAACTACAACTTCAAAACTAAATCGCCACTCCATTCTTCAGGCGGGCTCCCTGACTTCAACTACAACTTCAAAACTAAATCGCCACTCCATTCTTCAGGCGGGCTCCCTGACTTCAACTATAACTTCAAAACTAAATCGCCACTCCATTCTTCAGGCGGGCTCCCTGACTTCAACTATAACTTCAAAACTAAATCGCCACTCCATTCTTCAGGCGGGCACCTGACATCAATAACAAACTTCGAAAATAAATCGCCACTCCATTCTTCAGGCGGGCACCTGACCTCAATAACAAACTTTGAACTTCATCCCATCCCTATCGTCTTCCTTCGCTTCCTGCACCACTTTCTTATTCCTGCGTCGCCTCTTAAACCATCCTTTCTCCTGAATTACCTTGTTCTAGAACTACTTTCCTCCTGGGTCATGTTGTTTTCCCTCCTGACTGCTGGGGATATCTTTAGAATTGTTTACTTACCTTCTAGGGATAATGATGCTGGGAAAATTTTCCTTTATTCCCTCCATTTCTATTTTCTTCAAAACTTTGGTCTTCTTTTGAGATCGCTGGGGGATCTGAAATGTTGCTCGGCAGTGACTATACTGTCGTAGAATCCCTTTCTTCTTCCCCAACTCTTTTTAAGACTCGCAGTCCGCGCTCTTGAATACTGTAAGATATAATGTTGCCGAGGGAATTTTCAGCATTTCATTTTTTCGAACTGCTGGGGAATAATACCTGCCTCTTGCTTTCTGAACACAAGTTCTCTCACTTTGTTCTGTCTGCTTGGGGTATAATTTCCTTTGTCGCAGCTTTTCTTTCCCTTAAAGCTGTTGGGGATGAAACCTGGTTCCCGGATCATTCTCTTACGTTAACTGGCTTCTTTCAAGATTGCTGAGGATAACCCAGGTTCAAAGATCACTTCCTCGTATTGTCTGGACTCTTTCAAAACTATTCCACTCGAAGCTGGTATTTTTCTTTTTCCCAGAATCTTGTGTTGTTTTCTATCTTTATCAACTGGGTATATGATTTCAAGAAAATGTTTGCAATGGGAGAAAATTTTCTGCCCCAGTTTGATAACCTTTTATGTGGCATGCTTTTTCGCCAACGAACCCTCTTTTCCTGCTTTAAATCAAAGAAAAATTGTTAGTTTCAAAAATGTGGTGAGTGGTCGTGCCACTCTTGCTGGGGCGGTTTTACTTTTCTCTTTTAGTTACTTTTCCCTCCTCGAACTTTTGGGATGACGTTGATACTTGCTGGTGATGGTGCTCTTTCCACAGATGATCTCTCATCTCTCTTTTTTATTCCAGACTTCAGTGTGGTCTGACCTTCTTAGTCGACGATCTGTAGGGAGAAACTATCTTCCGGATATGTAATATGTGTTCTTGTTGTTCTCCGCCCTACTCCATAATTCCTCTGAACCTTCCAATCAACCAATCGTTCCAATCCTAATATCGTAACGTCTTTTGACTTATTGCCTTGTTCCACACCTATTCATCTTTATTATACCACTTTGGGAGACTTGGTAGTAAGCTTTGAAAAGTCAATTTTCAATATAAACATAAAAATCTTTAAAGAGAGAGAAAAATGATAGATAAAAATGAAATAAATAAAAGAATGCTGACCGCAAAATACAAAAAGGAAAACTTTTCTGAGCTCAAAACTGGAAAAACTTATCTGAATGTATAATCGATCCAATGGTTATGTCATGCCTTCGAGATTAATCTACCCAGTCTATTTATGTCAATCACTTTTCTGACGACTTCGTTTTGCTAGAAGTAAACGAATGTCCCAACCTCGTCTCATGCAGACACCTTGCAACCATCTCACCTTTTCACCTCATAGTGCCCTTCAAAGGGTTTTCACTGATGAGACTCTCTCATTTCTCTCGACCTCTCGTTACCTTAGGGTGCCTGTAAAGGTTTTCACCATAAGACTCTCTCATTTTATTTCTCTCAACTTTCTTCGCCTTAAGATGCCCGCGAGGATTTTCACCGTTAAGACTCTCTCATTTTGCTTTCCTTCCCTGCGGTGGGATGGGGTATTATCCACGAAATTCCCTCTAAAGGGCTATCCATTTTTAACTTGTGAATCCTGGATTCAGTCGAGGATCGGAGTGTCATTCTTGGCTTTCATTTGCATGACTTGGCATTTCTCAAATACTGATCGAGAGGTCTTTTTTGGTCATTAATGCGGTTTTTGTGTACGAGGCTAGAGAAAAGGGATTTAACCTCAACGGGTAGCTCATTACAACTTTTGGAATTCACTATCTTTTCAAACGAAACATGACTTCTGCCCCAGTTTTGTTGCTTGGGGAATCTTTGATTTTTATTTTACTATGACCGAGCCGTGTGGCGCCTACGTATCCTTCTTGAGGAATCAGGTCGAAAGTAGCACACTTTTTCTTGTGTCTTTTCTTCGTTTCTTTTCTATTTTGTTATACATCTTCCTTGAGGATTCCAAAAGAGGGTATATGAAAGAATAATTAAGGCTTAAAAGTGGAAAACAAGGGTTAAAGTGTTTGGGTAGTAGAAAAATTGCCTCTGTCATTTCATTCTCCGAAAAATGCCAAATACAAACAAACGAAACCAAACGTTGACAAATACATTAAAGAATTACACATAATATCTCTTGACTGCATCAGAATTGATAGCCAAATCGGTGCATCTTCCTTCAATATCAGTTAGACATAGAGCGCCATTGGATAATACTCTAGTCACAACAAATGGTCCTTGCCAATTTGGAGCGACCTTGCCTTTTGCTTCGGCCTGGTGTGATAGAACTCTCTTCAGCACTTGCTGTCCTACTTCAAATTTCCTGGGACGTACCTTCTTATTATATGCTCTCGCCATTCTCTTTTGATACAATTGGCCATGACATACTGTTGTCAATCTCTTTTCATCGATCAAACTCAATTGCTCCAATCGGGCTTTGACCCACTCATCGTCGTCAATCTCAGCTTCAGCGACAATTCGGAGGGATGGGATCTCAACCTCTGCTGGTATTACTGCTTCAGTTCCGTACACCAGCAGGTAAGGAGTTGCACCTACCGAAGTTTGGACGGTAGTGCGATAACCCAACAGTGCAAATGGTAACTTTTCATGCCATTGCCTAGACCCTTCTACCATATTCCTCAATATCTTCTTTATATTCTTGTTTGCTTCCTCAACTGCACCATTTGCTTTGGGACGATATGGTGTGGAATTTCGGTGTGTAATCTTGAACTGTTGACATACCTCCTTCATCAATCCGCTGTTAAGATTGGCACCGTTATCCGTGATGATTACCTTTGGGATTCCAAACCTGCAGATGATGTGGGAATGTACGAAGTCCACCACCGCCTTCTTGGTCACGGATTTGAAGGTTTTAGCCTCCACCCAATTGGTAAAATAATCGATTGTTACCAGAATGAACCTATGACCATTGGAAGCCGTAGGTTCTATAGGTCCGATAACATCCATACCCCACGCAACAAATGGCCATGGCGCTGACATTGTATGCAATTCGATCGGTGGAGAATGAATCAAATCTCCGTGTATCTGACACTGATGGCATCTTCGTGCGAAACTTATACAATCACGCTCCATCGTGAGCCAGTAATATCCCGCTCGAAGAATCTTCTTTGCCAATACGTATCCGCTCATGTGTGGTCCGCAAACCCCCGAGTGTATATCCCAAATCCGGGGTTCTCTTGTATAGCACCCCTCCACTAAGGAAAAATCCGTTCGCCAATCGCCGAATAGCTCTCTTTTGATCTCCGGTTGCCTGCTCTGGGTATATTCCTAACCTGAGGTATTCTTTGACATCATGAAACCATGGCTCACCATCCATCTCTTCTTCTATCATATTGCAATAAGCATGTTGAATCCGGATCTGAATATATAACGGATCAACATGAATCTTGTCCGGGTGATGTAACATCGATGCCAAAGTAGCCAAAGCATCGGCAACCTCATTATGCATCCTTGGGATATGCCTGAATTCTACTGACCGGAAATGCTTAGTCAGATTGTGTAAACATTAACGATACGGGATAAGCTTCAAATCTGTGGTTTCCCATTCTCCCTGAATATGATGTACCAGAAGGTCCGAGTCCCCCAAGACCAAAACGTCTTGTACATTCATGTCCACCGCTAATCGCAACCCTAAGATGGATGCCTCGTACTCAGCCATATTATTGGTACAATGAAAACGCAGTTGAGCAGTAACAGGATAATGATGTCCTGTTCCAGAGATAAGCACAGCCCCTACTCCGACTCCATTTGCGTTCGCCGCTCCGTCGAAGAAAAGCTTCCACCCTGGATCCTTGGTTAGTTCTAACCCATCAATTTGCAACACTTCTTCGTCTGGAAAATACGTTCTCAAAGGTTCGTATCCGTCATCGACATGATTCTCAGCTAAGTGATCGGCTAGGGCTTGAGCTTTCATAGCCGTCCTCGTCACATAGATGATGTCGAATTCTATAAGTAATATTTGCCATTTTGCTAACCTCCCTGTAGGCATAGGCTTTCTAGAAAATATACTTCAACGGATCCAAACGTGAAATAAGGTAAGTAGTGTAAGAAGACAAGTAATGTTTCAGCTTTTGGGCTACCCAAGTTAAAGCACAACAGGTCTTCTCCAAATGAGTGTATTTGACCTTGTGGACCGTGAACTTCTTACTGAGGTAGTAGATGGCTCGTTCCTTTCTGCCAGTAAGATCGTGCTGCCCCAGTACGCAGCCAAACGAATTCTCCAAGACCGTTAGATAAAGAATCAGGGGTCTACCCGGTTCAAGCGGAACTAGTACGGGTGGGTTTGACATATATCTTTTGATTTGGTCGAATGCTTCCTAACATTCTGTCGTCCATTCTATCGCAGCGTCTTTCTTCAACAGACGGAATATGGGTTCACATGTTGCTGTAAGCTGAGCAATAAACCTACTGATGTAATTTAATCTTCCCAACAAACTCATTACCTCTGTTTTATTCTTTGGCGGGGGTAACTCCTGGATGGACTTGATTTTGGATGGGTCCAACTCAATGCCCCGTCGACTCACGATGAATCCTAGCAACTTCCCTGAAGGAACCCTGAACGCACATTTGGCCGGATTGAGCTTAATATCATATCTTCGAAGCCTTTGGAAAAACTTCCGGAGGTCGGCTATGTGATCTTCTTGATGTCTGGATTTTATGATCACATCATCCACGTACACTTCAATCTCTTTGTGTATCATGTCATGAAACACCGCAGTCATCGCCCTCATGTATGTTTCCCCTGCGTTCTTCAAGCCGAACGGCATTACATGATAGCAGTAAGTTCCCCATGGTGTGATAAAGGCTGTTTTTTCTGCGTCCTCTTAATCCATCAAGATTTGATGATATCCCGCGTAGCAGTCCACAAAGGATTCGATCTTACGCCCGGCGCAATTATCAATCAGGATATGGATATTAGGAAGCGGGAAATTATCCTTAGGGCTCGCTTTGTTGAAATTGCGGTAGTCCACACATACTCTGATCTTTCCATCTTTCTTTGGCACTGGTACTATGTTAGCCAACCAATCAGGGTATCGAGTGACACGAATAACTTTCGCTTGTAGCTGCTTGGTCACTTCCTCCTTGATCTTTACACTCATATCCGTCTTAAATTTCCATAGTTTTTGCTTGACGGAAGGGCATGCCAGGTTAGTGGGTAATTTGAGAACCACTTGATCAGTGCTGAGGCCCGGCATGTCATCGTACGACCATGCGAAAACGTCTTTAAACTCCATGAGTATTTTGATCAATTCTTCTCTCAGGTTGGGTTCAATATGGACACTTATTCTGGTTTCTTTAATATCATTCGTATCCCCCAGATTAACAGCCTCAGTATCATTCAAGTTAGGTTTGGGCTTTTCCTCGAAGTGACTTAATTCTTCGCCGATTTCTTCTACGGCTTCATCATCGCCGTATTCCGATTCACTCTCGTCACTTCTTATTTCATGCATTATTATTTCCAAACCAGATTGACTTTCTAGACTGGGTTGATTAATCTTTACGCACGCCATATCATTAAGATCAGTTGAAAGAAAGCTGCTCAGAAAAGTAAAAGAAGGAAAAATAAACAAAATTAGGAACAAAGGGAACAAAATTTCATTAATGGGAACAATACAAGGAAAAACAGGCTTGCATACTCAAACAAAAGAAAATGAACTAAAACAAATGGATTTTACTCCGGGGATAGCCCCACACAAAATTTGAAAGAAAATAATCCAAAACAGACTACCAAGACTCCTTCCGGATAGGGAGAAGAGTAGCCTTCCAATTATTCAAGTTTGCCTTCGATCCCACAAACTGTATCTCGGCATGGCTGGGCCCTTCGCCATCCTCTAACATGCATACATCTAAGAATAAGTCCTCGAACCTTATGAAGAACTCTTCGTCTGACCTGACCACAGGACCGGGAACCTTTATCGTCGGATGTCTTCTTATTCCGGACCTGACAAAAGATCAGGAAAGGTGCAGAACAGGCTTCGGGAGCACCCATGTCTTCTGTTTATTCCTCTTGGCTCGCTGGATGTCCTCTGGTTTTGGCTCGAATCCCAAGCCGAAGGTTCTCACATTTTCAACCACAGATACCGGTTGTATGATACCTTGCAGAGATGCACCTAAACCTTTGCCGGGTACGAAACCGTTTCTCAACATTTCGTGAGCCACCATGACGTCTGCAGTAATTATTCTATCATTGAGAACGCATTCCCCCTCTGGAACTCGGTTGACGGACACCGCATCGCAGACCTGGTATACCCATGGCCCAACATCCTCTTCTGTCTCAACAAAGGGGACGATGGTGCCTGGTTGTAGATCATTCTCTCCATGGACTACGATCTCCCGTCGATCCCACTCAAACTTGACTAGTTGGTGTAAGGCTGGATGGAACTACTTTTGCAGCATGGATCCACGATCGTCCTATCAGAAGGTTGTATGAAACCACCATGTCTAGCACCTGGAACTCCATGGTGAACTCCACGGGTCCGATTGTCAATACTAACATTATGTCCCCGACCGATGCCTTGCCTCCTCCATCAAACCCTCGGACACATATGATATTCTTGCGTACCCTGCTGATATCCACTTTCAACTTGTTTAGTGTAGTGAGAGGACAAATGTTCGTACTGGACCCATTGTCGACTAGAACTCTGGTAACCACATATTCTTCACAATTTACCGTAAGATATAAAGCCTTGTTGTGCTCGGTGCCTTCCTCGGGCAACTCATCATCGGTGAAGGTGATCCGATTTGCTTCGAAGATCCTATTGGTGATCTTTTCCAAGTGACTGATGGAGATTTTGTCGGGCACATGGGCCTCATTCAAAACTTTCATCAAGGCTTGCCGGTGTTCTTCAGAATGTATCAATAAGGACAGCAATAAGATTTGAGCAGGGGTTTTCTTGAGTTGTTCCAAGATAGAATAATCATGCAACTTCATCTTTTTTAGGAACTCCTCTGCTTCTTCGTCGATTACCGGCTTTTTTAGTGTTGCCGGATTGGTCTTTCTTAATTTTGCGGGAACAAAACATCTCCCTGAACGAGTCAAACCTTGCGCTTCGCAGACTTCCTCTCTAACTTCTATTCCTTTGTAAGTCGTCGTGACCCGATCATAATTCCATGGGATGGCTTTGCTATCAGCTATCGGCAACTGTATTGCTGGCTTGATGATGAAAGGATCCATTCGAACACCTGCTACAGTTAGGACGGGTTTGGTTGCTGCACCTGGTACAACTATTTTTATTCCCTCTGGCCTCACCGGTACTTTGTTCGCACTTCCCCTTTCTGCTTCCGATTCATCCTGTACTTCCTTCTTACGGATGAGCGACTCGTCAGAGCTCGGCCTCTTTTTCACTCTGACTCCACTAGATCTGATCATCATCACGGTCTGAGGGGTCTTCTCATGTCCCTCTTCTACCCGTACCATCTCGATCATGTTGGTCTCATGATGAGTTGGGAGTGGATTTTGGTTGATGTCGGGTTCCGTTGGAGTCTGGACCTCAATTCGGCGAGTGTCGATGACTTCCTGGATAGCTGTTTTCAACCTCCAACACTTTTCTGTGTCGTGCCCCGGACATCCTGAGCAATATGCACAATTTATTGAATGATCTAGATTCTTTGGAAGAGGGTTTGGTAGCTTAGCCTCGACCGGATTCAACAACCCTACTTGTTTCAATCGATGGAACAAACTGGTGTAAGACTCTCCCAAGGGAGTGAAAGTCTTCGTCCTTGGTGCTCTGTCGTTCTTGAAGGCTTCATTCGGACGAAAACCCGCACCCGTGGGGTTTCTATAGGCTCTTGGGGGTGGGTGATTATTCTGTGGAGTTGGCGCACGCCATGGTGCTTGGACGGGATGTGGGGCATATGACTGGGCATGATGGACGGTAAAGTGAGCATCTGGTGTTGGGTAGTAGTGTTGCGGATGGCTATATGGATTGTGAGAGTAATTTTGTTGGTGGGTTTGTGGTGGATTGTACTGGGGTGCGGGGCCTCTGGCTCGGAACCAGGCTCCCGAATCAACCGCTGCAACTTCTTCTTTCCTCTTTTTCCCAAGCACCCCTCCGGTGCCACTTTGAATAGCTTGAGTGGTGGCTTTCAACGCTGCATAACTCATGATCTTGTTAGCTTTCAAGCCTTCCTCGATCATAGCCCCCATCTTTATCACCTCGGTGAATGACTTACCCACGGACGTCACCAGATGTCCGAAATAGGTTGGCTCCAGTGTCTGTAGGAAGTAATCCACCATTTCATTCTCTCTCATCGGCGGATCTACCCTTGCTGCCTGTTCCCTGTAGCGGCAACCAAATTCTCTGAAACTTTCGGCGGGTTTATTCTCTAACTTTAGCAATGATAAGCGGTCGGGGATTATTTCATGATTATACTAGAACTGGCCGATGAATGCTTGAGCCAAGTCATCCCATGTAAACCATCTGCTGGGATCCTGCCTGGTGTACCACTCTAGTGCAGACCCTCCCAAGTTCTGACCGAAGTAAGCTATCAGAATTTCATCTCGCCTTCCGGCTCCTCGCATTTTGCTGCAGAAACCTCGGAGATGGGCTATTGGGTCACCATGCCCCTCGTATAGATCAAACTTGGGCATTTTGAACCCGACGGGCAACTGGACATCTGGAAATGGGCATAGATCTTTGTAAGCAACACCTGACTTGGTTGCCTAAACCGTGCATATTCCTGAAGGATTGCTCCAGGCTTTTAACTTTCCGAATCCTCATGCTCCAAACTTTTGAAGTGCTTTTCCGGTTCTGCTGGGTTATCCCAGTGAGGGGTGTGTGAATGCGGTTCAGGGAGCCTTAAATGTAGGCTCAGGAGGATAACAGTGATTGTCATGGATTTGAAAAAGCGGCTCACTGGACGACTTTTGTAATGTAGCAGGTGGAGGTGCCACAAAAATAGGGGTGACCGGAGGAGGAGTATTTTGTCTAGCTGGTAGAACCTGGGATGTATAAGGGTTTTCTCCTTGATAATATGGATAGATCGGGGCACTTGTCGAAGGATCAATGGGCGGATGCTCTGGTGCTGGTGTAAGAGTAGGAAGGTTTGGTGATGACTGTCCCCTAGCCCAGGCTAGGTGCATCTCTGTCATTTGCTGTCTCAACCGGTCAACCTCCTTTTTCATGATCTGTATCTCTGTTTTCTCTCCATCGAGACTTTTATCGGAACTAGACATGCTTGCTGGAATTGGACCTTTTGATCTAGTACCGTAATGGTGATCGGCCAGTATATTCTGTCAAGTCAACTGCTAAACTTTTCTGGAAATTGCAACAAACTTGTTAGCTTACTGAGTTTAACAGATATGTTATCGCACGTTGGATGCAATGCACCTAATCAATTAACCATTTCAATATGTGTTCATCGCATGCGTCATTCCAGCTTTTATCTTTGAAAACCTCATTTGTTATTAACCTCCCTATTCTTTCTTTTTCTTTTTTAGTGGTGGTCGAATCTTATGTGGATTGCCTACGTATCACGTCCCTGCGTGAATCAGACCGAGCGTAGTTCTGATAATATGATTGTGGCGAAATTCTTATATCAAAAAACCTTTATGGTTACAAAACATGTCTTACAACAAAATAAGAGAAATGCTTGACTCAAGAGAAATAAAAATGGCAACCAGTTTTTTTTTCAAAATTTCAAAAATACATCTTTTAATCAACAATCTAATGCTCTTAAATTCCTGGGGGTCCGCGAGGCATCGTTCGGCCTTGCCGCGGGCCTTGGTGTGAGGTCCCTGTGTAGTCCCCTTAACTCTCTCATGATCTGATGAACATAGTCCATAACCGAAGCAAAAAGGGCGGTGCGGGGCATTTGTTCACACGCTAAGAACTTCATGGTGACATAATGCCTGATTTCTTCAATTCTGTCCTTGATCCTGTCCCTTTCTCTGAGTAGCTGTTCTATCCGCTGGTTCTTCGCCCCCAATCTTCGAGCATTGTTGGTGACCTGGGCTAAGAGCCTATCCACTTGTTCTTGCAGTCGTGCCATCAAATTGTGGCAACGGTCGAGGTCTGCTCTGGCATCCCGGGCTTGTTTGAAAACCCGCTCCCTGAGGGTAACATTCGCTTCCCTTAGATTAGTGATGATCTTAGTATAATCTTCTTCCACCCGTTGTAGATGAAGTGCCCGTTGTTGTGCCTCCCTTTTCCAGCTAGCACGGATCCTCATTGTCTGGGCCTTCGACTCTTCCAACTCTCTTTGGACATCTGCGACTTGATTTTCCAAACCCTTTATCAACCTTTCATCTGATCGGCTCCTCAACTGTCTGTCAGCATCTATTCTCATTTGCCAGATTTGAGCTTTCAAGAAGTCATTTTCCTGTGTCAACCTCTTTTTGTCTCCTTCGTCGGCGGCGGCTTGCGTATCCTTTTCAAATTGGAGATCTTGGATCCGTTGCTCTATCTTGCCAATTTTCGTTCTGTAAGCTTCTTCCTTGGCTAACCAGTCCCACTGTTCTTGTGACGCTTCAGCAAATTCCCCGAGGTGAGGTCTTTTGGCTGGCCTTTCACCCGATGTTTCTCCTTTGTACCAAGTAAGATATCCGGTACAACCTCTCCTCTAGCTCGATCCTGCACACAAGTGTTTGCCTCCAGATATTGGCATTTGCTCCAGATCTGGCGGACCCTTGCTTCCGGGAATTGGCCGTCAGGGCCAATTTCAATAACCTGGGTACTCAGGTCCTCGTCTTTGGGCACTATATGACACCTCCCAAGCTGCCTTAAAACCCGATGGGGCGCATAAGGTTGAATTCTCTTAACTCCCATTAAGAGAAAGTGGGACCTAGCCGCGGCATGTACACGATTTTGTCTATCGGTAACCAACCCAACGTCCACTGTATTTGACTTGCGCTGAGGGCCTGGAAGTACGCCCTCCACGCCAAGATTCCTTCAGGTAAGATGGTCCTATCAACCCTTGAATAGAATTCCTTTATGTAGGTTTTCTCAACCAACCCATACCTCAAGAACTGGGTACGGCGACACAGGTGCTCGATCATCCACATTTGTAGCAATAAATTACAGCCTTCAAAAAAATCTCCCCCGGCTTTGCAGGCTGTGAGAGCTCGATATATGTCCGATAGTATCATGGGAGCAAGAGTACTTTCGTTTTGGGCAAGCAAAGTACTGACAATTCCGGCTATCTTTATATCAATATTCCCGTCTTTTCTCGGGAATACCATAAGACCTAAAAAGGCTATCATGAAGGCAATTCATCTGTGCTCCTCCCATTTCTGGCGATTACCCTTGCTGCATAACTTATTCTCTGGCTTGTCAATACCTCCCACATGACCGTACCATTGATAGACGAAGCTTAAGGTACAAAACCCTTGTGCCAGATCCGGGTTATGTACCGTTCTGGCTATCTTTAGTGAGTCCAAAAATTGGTGCACGGTGACAGCCCTTGGAGCGACCGGATATTGGTGCCCCAATGGTATATCAGTGTTTCCAATATATCCGGTCATTTCCTCCAAAGTTGGGGTGAGCTCGAAATCCGAGAAGTGAAAGATATTGTGTGCGGAGTCCCAGTATGTGACTAATGCTCTTATGATATCCCCTCGAGGCTTTTTTTCAAATAGACCTGTGAGACCTTTCAAATATTTCTTTACTTCGCCCTGCCCTTCTTCGCCTAGATCATCCCACCATAGTCATATTTGGATCATGATTTTAGTCATGAGTGAAAAGAGTTCATTTCGAATCGTGCTCATCCTGCACATTTAATAGTGTTAGAGAAGAAGATCATTTTGGCTGACAATGATTGGACTATTTTCAAATTTTGAACAAATGACTTAATTTTCTACCGCGACTTTTCAGCATTTTCAAGACGAAGATTTTAAGGTTGCGCTCGTTAAAAAAAATCCTAACATGACTCTTTAGTGGTCGTTTGCGTAAAATCGGCATTCCGGCGTCCCTTTAATGCATTCGGCCATTTTTGTCAAAACAGCGTCACTGGACCTATTTAAGACTGCGGGTCAACCGACCGAAATCTAAATAATGACCCAAAAAATGACTGTTTGTGCAGAGTTAGCCTTCCGTCGTCCTTTTCGGGAACATTCGGCTATTCTCGACAAAATAGCCTTACCGATTTTTTATGACTATAAAATTTAAAATTTTGGTATTTTTTTTTTTTGCAAAAGGAGAAGTTGGACCCGATGAGGGTTGCCTACGTATCTCACATCCGGTGAGAATCAGACCCGCGTAGTTCGGTCCAACAAAACAAACTATATTTTTTCTTTTTATTGACCGACAAAGAAACTATTTTTTTTACAAAATAAAGCAAACTATTTTGAAAACAAAATTTATTAATTTGTTGGTAAAACACATTTTTGTATTTTCTTAAAATAAGTATCTATTTCCCTATACTATTTCCCTCTTTTTTTCATTTTTTTTTTCTCTTCAGTATTTAAAAGCCGGTCAGCATGCAAGTCTAAATAAATGCTTAAAACAAACGTGGTGTAGCATGATGGTCTTTTCATTTCGGGTTGCCTGTCCTAGACGAACCCAACCCCTGTTTTGAGTTCCCTAATTCAAATGCAACGTGATGCAAATAAGCGTTTCCTACTAGGGATCCGGCATGAAGTTATGTTAGCTCAAAACCTCGGTATGTGATCTAGACTGTGTACCCAAGCGGACAACTCGGGTTGAGGAAGGAGCTCCTTTCCGGGAACCAAAAGGCCAGCCGGCTTAGAAACTTTCCGAGCCTCTTTATTATTTCGGGGTATGACACTAACGGAATAGGGAGTCTCAACCAGTGAGCACATCCCCGGGGGTGAGAAAAAGAAGGGATTCGGCACAGTTTATATATATATAGTTCAGATAATATCAAAGTAGTAAAAATCATCATTTTTGCACATTAAGCATATATCATATAAAAAAAACCTGATAATAAAAAAAAGACAAAATACAACAATTAATCTGAGCTTGAATTTCTAACCCTGAACCAGTGGTTTTGGGTCAGTCCCCAGCAGAGTCGCCAGAGCTGTCACACCTCCTTTTGGCGCTACCGCACCCCGCGAAGGGCGCGAGTATCAGGGAGTTTTTTCCAATTAAAGGACAATCAAAACGGGATTCATTTATTAAGAGATTCAAAGTCGCCAGTTGGGAGATTTATGGTGTCCCAAGTCACCGGTTGAATCCTGAATTGAGGAAAGGTTTGACTCTATTTAACAGTCTGCGTACCAGAAATCAGGATAAGGAATTCTGTTAACCCGGGAGAAGGTGTTAGGCATTCCCGAGTTCCGTGGTTCTAGCACGGTCGATCAACTGTTATACTTGGCTTGATTATCTGATTTTAATACAAATATGAACTAATGTGCGAACTACCACTCCAAACTGTTTTAATTATTAGAAGAAAAATATAATGTCGTGAGAATATATCTCGAATTTCGTCACATAAATGTGTCCGCAATTTTTGATATATTCCGACTTCATTGGGATTTGGATTGGGGCCACATAAATGTGTACCCGAGATTAGGGAGGTATTATTATTAAATAAGTGTCTAAAGATACTAACGCGTTATTATTTTTTTACTAACGCGTTATTATTTTTTTTGAGAAAAGTCGCGGAATTTGCGAAACGGCATGTCCCGTAATCTATGTAATATTTATTAAAAGAGAAAAATTCTAATTAATTACGAGTCAATAATATGTAACACACTAATTTCTAGATTAACCAACATTGATGGAAGAGAAATTACTTTTAAAATAATTTTTTGAATAAAATATATAAAAAAAATCAATTTCGAAATTACCAATAAAAAAATAAAATTTCGAAATTATAAGTAAAATAAAGTAAAATTTCGAAATTACAAATAAAATAAAATAAAATTTCAAATTTTGTAAATAAAAGATAAGATTTGACGACTAAATATTCAAAAGAAACTGAACATAATTAGGTTAAAACTTACATTGTCATATGAAAACATTAAAAAAATAATTCCTAAAATGACTACATTTTTATGGATTTGTATTAAAAAAAACAAAAGGAAACGAATCTTCTTTATTAAACAAAGTGATTAGAATTATAACTTAATGAACGTATTAAAATAGGTGCAACTGACAAATTATAATTAAATTAACACAAAAGAAAATTATGTCATGCCTTACTAAAATCGAGTTAGAGATAAAATATGGCATGTATAAGTAATATTAAAATAAACCAACTATCCCATGTTGAATAAAATAATTATATTTCTAATCGAATTTTTACAATTAATTTAGCAAACTTCTATTAATTAAAACCCCGTCTCGTGTCATATTTTTATAAATAAGCATTACTAAAATCCGAAATGACAAATAACATAAAAAGATATATATCAAAATAAACTAACCATTTTTAATTAAATTGAATTAATCATTTTTTTAAAACTAAAGAAATTAATCGCTAATGGATGTCATTAACTAGATTAAACATTAGCTTGCATATTGCCTAATAAAATTTGATACAAAGGAATCATATAATAAAATTAAATACATAATTATATACATACATACATACATACATATATATATATATATATATATATATATATATATATATATATATATATATATATATATATATATATATATATATATATATATATATATATATATATATATATATACATACATATTATATATATATATATATATATACTACTAAGACTTAAATTGCAATTATACGGAATACTTTACTAATAACGGTTAAAAGCCGCGAATGAATTAATTGAAACTTACTATTAATCTCGCTTTTAATAAATTATAAAAAAAATAAAGTTAATTAGCAAACCGCATCCTATTTTTATTATTAAGAAAATTTTAATCGAAATTGTGCAAACGCATATTCCAAATTAATAAAGAGGTTTACAATTATATTAAATAAAACGTATATATAATCGTAATATTAATCTAAATCGGTCGTAAAACAAAACTATGAATATTCATCGATTTGTTAGATTCAAATTATGAGTCTAATACAAGGGTCATGCAATTGTCATTTTTTGTTTGAAATGGCACACCTCATTCGATATCTAGAACTTAAAAACAATTTATTCCATTGCTAACGGATTAATTCGCCCTTCCTACCAGTTCAACACTACTCTTAAAGCTTAAACCATGAATTCTGATTTTACTAACTATAACTGTTACATGTCAGAAGAAGTGATTGCTAGAAGGTCCTCCATATGAAGCTTAATGCACATGGAGGCTTTAAGGAAACAAGTATTATTTACAAAGACTATTCAATTAATAAAATGCCCTTATTTACTACCAACGGATGCAAATTTCCTAAGAATGAAAGTTAGAATTCAAAACTAAATCAATCTCCGAGATAATCCGATTTTTTTAAAAAGAAAATTATCACTACAAACACAACGACCCTTTCATATTTAGCTTATTCATAAATGGTCGAGCAGCAAACACCAAAACAAGTGCATTCATAGCAAAACCATTTGAAACTCAATAATATCTCATCACAGATCTTCGCCTAACACAATTAACACGGATTCAAACTTCGGGTTCAACTGAGCAGAAATTTAACTCATCTTTTAAAATCTTCAAAGATGTGAATCATAAATACTTCAAGGTTCAGGTAAGAAAACTCCAAGCTATCAAAATCGTATTAGAGAACAACGAACTAATAAACTAACACTTATTACATCAATCCATGTTCAGAACAAACATCCAGAAATACAAGAGGATTAAACTAAGCTAACAGTTGCGCAAGTGCAGAAAAATCGAATAAGCAAAGACATTAGTTCTATTCAAGTGAACCAATCTTCATACTTGTCCATTTTTTTACACTGCAAGGTAAAGTGAATACCTGGAAAATTGAGAGTAAATAAGGAGATGAAATCAGTAGAGGCACCAGTCTTAACAGCAATGTAATAACAGTGGCAACAACTCAAAACCAGATTTCAGAACTAATGGAATTTCAAATTATCCTAAATCAGATGGGGATCCTGGAAACTTTGCAGAAATTTTAACTAACCAAGAATACCAAAACCAAAAAAAACAGAATTTCAATAACTTTCAACAGGAAAATGCAGGAACTTAAGGCTGTTTTTGAGCTTTCTATTCAGTTTTCTTTTTGACTCTCTATCAGTGTCCCCCCTCCTTTCCTTCTTAAGTCTCAATGTCCTTTTATATCCCAAACTCAAAACAAGCAGCCTCTTTTTAATTAATTTAACTACTGTCCGGAAATCCCTTTCCAGCTCTTAAGAGCATTAAAACATAAAGAAATCCTTTCCTCCCATCATTCTTCTATCCTATTATTCCATTTGCCAATTATTTTATCTTATTATTAATAGCAGCCTATGTTCTCTACTATTTTATGCCTCAAAAGTCCACTAATTGCCTTCCCTTTACTGTTAATGAATCTTAGAACCTAACACTATAGTATTCCTACCGACAGACCACTCAAACTAACTCATTTCTAGAGAAAATAAACTTCAAAGTAAACTTGGAATTCTTGTGATTACATTACTCTAAGTTTAGGAACCTAAAACAACAACCTATATAAACTTATTCCTAAAACTGAATCCGGGTTTAAACTTGTAGTTCTACAGCTATATCCAATTCAACCTAAATTCATTCACAATCAACCAATACTCAATCCAATAATGACTGCAAACAGTATTGATCAATGTCCGGGCTTTCGAACAACAAACCTCAGTCAAGCGGACCTGGGTGCCTTTCATTCCCACGCGTTACCCCTGTGTTGATTGTTTCTCATTAACCAAATATATTACTAATCATAATGACTGATTTCATAATGCATAAACATAACCATGTGATTGATTCACTAACAAGTTCATAATTTATATTTACAATGCCCCATACATATACATAGGCCACAATCCCACAGTTTACATGTCTACGGAGCCTCTAGGATACAAAAGGGAAATACAATACTTGCCGGTAACAAGGCTCCGGCTATACCTTACAAAACCAAAATGAAATCTAAACCGAGTGGCATGAACCACACAAGGCCCCGAGGAAGAAAGGGGCTCACCAAAACGGGCGGTGGAAGGAGAAGGATACTACTGCCGATGAGCTGAAGTGCCTGCTACTGATCCACCTACAATCATGACACGAATGTAGCGCCCCCGGCAAAAGGGACGTCAGTACACTTGAATTGTACCGGTATGTATGGACAAACTTTGTCCCAAGTAAACTCAAGCCATTAAATTACATCAACAATTAATTAAGCCAACCAACCATGTTTCCACATTTTTCCTCATTTCAAATAATTCTCACACAAAGCACTTTCTACAACCAACCAATTTAACAATAACCAATCAATCACGTAAAGCACAAGTAGTCAAACAAAGGGGCAATCAGTGCCCCACAGGTTGCAAACTCTCCTGTTGTCTCCTTTCACAATTTCACATTATTGATTTATGTATCAATTTTTAATAGCGATTTCGATCGCTTTCCATCCTTATTGCCCCTGACCACCCTTATTACCTCGGCCACCCTTATCACCCCAACCCACACCTTATTTCACCACGTCGCGGCGCGCGACACGACCCCGCCTTACAGTTGAAAACACAACAATTTCAAACAGCAGATAAGGTACTACACACAATTTCAACAAGTTCAAATAAGCAACTTGCACATTGTTTCATGTTCTCAATTACTTCTCAAGCCAATATCACAACCAAGTTACAATGTTTCCACATTCAAGAATATTCACACATGTATATTCAGCAATTTTCCATAATTCAAGTGTTTCATTTCTTTCCACAATAAACCAATTCTCAAGTGTTTCGATTTCTTTTCCACAAGGTGCCATATAGGCCATCATAATCATTATCCACAAATTCTTTACCCAATTCAACTCTCATTTACCTTTCGGTTCATATTTCTTACCACAACACTCATAGTTCAACAACAACTTTGAATATCCAACAACAACATCAATTAATCACATACAATTTCTCAAATCAACACATTCCAAACAATTTTACACATAAGGGCGATTTCACAAGAATCAAAATTAGCCATACATACCTGGTGATGAGTTTTCTTCCTACTTTATGATTACCCAAGATATCCTACTCTTGCCAACCTTGTTCTTGAAGACTCTTACTTCTACTCACTTCTTTTTACTAGAAATCAAGTTAAATAATCATGCATGAGTGTAAAAATTCTATTTTTAAAAGCTATTATATGAAAACCTCTCTTTACCCAATTAAAACTGAAAATCAAAGAAAATAGTTAGGGTTTTTACCTTGAAAATATTGGAGAAGTTGAATCCTTGCCCTAGAATCCCTTGGAATTAAGTAGTTGAAACAATCCTGAAGATGAAGAACTTCTCTCTCTAAAAACCCTCTCTTCTCTCTCTAATTTTTGGTAAGATAATATGATAAAATGAAGAAGAAGTGTGTTATATTAAAGAAGAGATCGGGTCAAAATGTCACAAAATCTGGGCCGGGGTCAAATATGCGGTCACTATGCGATCGCAGAACACACATGCGGTCCGCAAAGTGACCGCAAAATGGCCTCAAAAATTACAAGTTTATGTTAAGGAATGCGGCCGGAATGCGGTCCGCATGTTTGATCTGCGGTCGCAAAATGCACCGCAGATTTGACATGCGATCGCATATCGACCGCACATTTGACGGATTTTTGAGAAACTCTCCTGGAACGATTTGCGGTCAGAATGCGGTCCGCATGTTGATTCTGCGGTCGCATTCTTGACCGCATATTTGACACTTTTTCGGAAAAATTATTTCTCTACATTTTTGAAGAATTCTACGCATTCCTAACACATCATTCGGACCATGACACCACATCTACTAGGTTTTTTATGCACAAAAATTTTACGGGGCCTTACATCCTCCCCCCCTTAAGATCATTCGTCCTCGAATGAGGATTTTGAAATAAATGAGTTTTGAAAGACATGATATGCAAGCTATCAAAATTTTGACTAACTCTTATATTTTAAAAAAATTTCGCCAGAGTTTCCTTTGTATTATGGACATATCCACCTGTCAGAGGGCCCCGAAACACATTACCAAACAACAATATACAAGTACAACACTTTCCACAACTGGTATACACTTTCTTACCTCAACGAATGCACATATTCTATGATATTATTACAATTGCACAGAAACTAGTCACTTCAATGAATTCTTACCTTATTAAACCATTCTAACACACCATGTACACTTAACAAACCATTACCAATCTACACTTACTATTAGTTGTTTATTAAACACGTAAATCTTTATAAGGCTTTCCTTTATCAAGAACGGTTCAAGTGACCCAAGGTAACAACACATTTAACTCATTACAAAAAGAAGGAGACTTTACTAATACTAAGAGGGAAATAACTTGAACAAGATAGCAGTTACTAGGAGTAGAAGGGTCACCTAATTTCTTCTAGGCTTGATCGAACAAATGGGGTACTTTTCCTTCATCTCTTTTTCCGCTTCCCATGTGGCCTCCTCAACTTGTTGACTTCGCCACAATACTTTAACAGAGGCAACTTCCTTATTTCTTAACTTACGGACTTGCCTATCAAGAATGGCAACTGGAACTTCTTCATATGACAAATCTTCCTTAACCTCTATAGCTTCGACTGGCATGATGGTGGATGGATCTCCAATCACTTTCTTCAACATGGACACATGGAATACCGGATGCATTGCTGACATCTCAGAAGGCAACTCTAGCCTATAAGCAACTTGACCAATCCTTTGAACGATCCGATATGGCCCGACATACCTAGGACTCAATTTCCCTTTCTTTCCGAATCGCATGACTCCCTTCATAGGAGATACCCTCGAGAACACCCAATCATCGACTTGAAACTCCAAATCCCTTCGACGAACGTCCGCATAGGACTTTTGACGACTCTGTGCTGTTTTCATTCTCTCCTGAATAACCTTGACCTTTTCCATAGCTTCGTACACCATATCCGGCCCTAGCAATTCCGCTTCACCTACCTCAAACCACCCGATTGGCGATCTACATCTTCTCCCGTACAATGCCTCAAATGGGGCCATTTGAATGCTAGCATGATAGCTGTTATTGTAAGCAAATTCTATCAGTGGCACGTGTTCATCCCAATTACCTTTAAAATCTAAGACACAAGCCCGTAACATATCTTCGAGCGTCTGAATGGTCCGCTCGGCCTGGCCGTCGGTCTGCGGATGGAAAGCTGTGCTGAGATTCACCTGAGTTCCCAAACCTTGCTGAAACTTCTTCCAAAAGTTAGCTGTGAACTGAGCCCCGCGATTTGAGATGATAGAAAGTGGAGTGCCATGAAGCCTTACTATCTCGTTGATGTACAATCTTGCATATTGCTCCGCAGTATCAGTGGACTTGACAGGAAGGAAGTGAGCTGATTTGGTGAGTCGATCTACTATCACCCATATTGAATCGAACTTACGCTGAGTGCGAGGTAACCCTACCACGAAATCCATATTGATCATCTCCCATTTCCACCTTGGTATTTCTATAAGCTGAGTTAATCCACCGGGTCGTTGATGCTCGGCCTTCACTTGTTGACAATTCGGACATTTAGCTACAAAGCCTGCCACATCCCTTTTCATACCATTCCACCAATAAATCTCCTTGAGATTGTGATACATTTTCGTTGAACCAGGGTGCACAGAATACCTGGAAGTATGAGCCTCTGCCATCACTCTTTCCCGAAGCTCGTCCACATCCGGAACACATAGCCTATCTTGACACCGCAATACACCATCTTCGCTGCTGAGTACAAATGCTGAGGTCTTGTCATTCATGACTGCTTCTTTCACCCGAACCAATGCTGGATCCGTGAATTGTTTTTCCTTGATTTCCGCGACCAATGATGATTCTGCTCCATTATGCACCAAGATATCCCCCTCGTCTGACGCCGAGATACGAACCCCCAAACTGGCTAATTGGTAAACCTCTCGAGCCAGGTGTCTCTGATCCACACCCAAATGAGCCAAACTACTCATGGATTTTCGACTAAGAGCGTCGGCTACCACATTTGCCTTCCCTGGATGGTACAATATGTCCATATCATAGTCCTTGAGTAATTCTAACCACCGCCGCTGTCTTAGATTTAGCTCCTTCTGCTTGAACAAATACTGGAGGCTCTTGGGGTCTGAAAACACATCTACATGAACTCCATAAAGATAATACCGCCATATTTCAAAGCAGACACAACTGTCGCAAGCTCCAAATCATGTGTCGGGTAATTCTTCTCGTGATTTTTGAGTTATCTCAAAGCATACTC
Organism: Nicotiana noctiflora; assembly: GCA_032618575.1. Lineage (NCBI taxonomy): Eukaryota > Viridiplantae > Streptophyta > Magnoliopsida > Solanales > Solanaceae > Nicotiana > Nicotiana noctiflora. The sequence goes on from JASVEL010008642.1 coordinate 35,524, forward strand.
TATAACCTTTCCGTGCTGCATCAACACACACCTAACCAACCTTGGAGGCATAACTTTCACCTTAATACTTTACATCATTAACGGAACATCTTTATTATATCCCTCTTACATAAGACCTTCCACGAATTTAGTTCTACTATAATTTCCTTGATATAGTTACGACCCCATCTGAACCATTTCTACTAACTCTTACGATTCTTAACAAAAGGCATTATTGAGTGAGTTTTCTCATATGACCTCCTATCTCAAATGAATAGCACTGGCTAACTTGCACATATACCCCGAATAACACTAACTTGCACGGCATTGTATCGAATGTAAAGTAGCATTGTGCTCTAACTTTTCTTAACCAACCTCTTTCTCCCCATATGTGCATTATAGACTTTAAGAAACTGCACTACTTCCCCTGTGAAATTTCCTACCATCCCTCATTACGGTTAAACACCTCTCAAAACGTATATCAACAACCTTTATATGCATATGACTTACGAAGGGTCACTATCCCGAGAAGGGTATTCTCTGAAACTTTAAATCCTCCTCAATACTTCAACAACAACTTTTGGTTTCACTCTTAAGTGTAAGGCTTAGTCCACTTGATTCTATCTCGGATGAGTAACTCGCCTTATTCCCCATGTTATAGTTACCAATAAAGTTCCATGATATTGCCGCTTAAGAGTTATCAGGCCAAACACGTCTAGTCTGTCACGAGTTTTCATCCTCTTTCAATCCATTCCGAACCTTTCATTCCCATCTTTTTTTGCGGATAGTGCATAATTAATAGCTTTAATGTTCCACACATTTGTCTGCCTCCTGTGAACTTGAAAAATCATTATGTCTTGTTTAATCATTTTACAGTACCACAACCTCACCAACGATAACCTCGCTTCCCATTGTGTGTAGACATGAACTATCTCTAGACCCCTTTAGTCGATATTCAGTGTCACCCATGTCCGTTGCATTGCGGTTAATCCCTCATAACCTTTATTAACACTTGTGCCCTAAGTGAGTCCACCATTCTGATGCAAAAATTGTTTTAAATAACCATGACCATCTCAATTTAAAGGTTTTCTCACCATTTCTTCTCACCTCATTCTTCCTAGTTAGTGAATAGCCACGCACTCTTCCATATATTACGTGGTCTCTTACCTTAGGCATTCCATCCGGCTCACTTCTTAACTCTTATTGGGACATATGTAGCAAGGAGTGTTCGTCTGAACATCACTTAACACTTATCTATTTGTAAGGCTCTTTAGAGGCTCTCTATCAAGCCCCAATTACCATCTTGGGTTGTCGTGGCAACACATTCATTTCTCCCACTCGTTTTGGCTTTCTTAGTATCCCGAAACTTTGTTTAAATCACAAATCTTTGATTAGCCCATTCTAGGAACTCACAATCGTTCACATTTGACATATGGTACCTCCTTGGGTCCCATTTCTCCCGACCTTATGACAAGTAAAAGTCTCTTTACAAACATACTATTATTTTCTAGAATCGTTGACCCTATCAGTCACATTGCCATGCGTGAAGAATTTACATTCCTTAATCTCTTTTCTAGACCACACATGTCTTTACCAAAATGTTCAAATATCATAGCTACATGGTCTCGCTCTTGTTTCATTGTATTTAAGTAGCCTCACGATGGTCCTCCCTCTCCCACATGGGGAAAATATCCTGGATCTTGACACAAGTCTTGAGTGTAGAAACTTTAGGAACATACGCCTCATATATCTATCCCTCTTATATATATACTCGACCATTAGGAAAATTTAAGTCACCATAGTATTGATCTCCTAAGTTCCCTTCTCCTATTCAGCCACGTAGGTATGGGATTCCAAGTCCCCACGCATATCCTTTATGAGTGTAACGCAACTTCGTACATTTCTGGGTCCTTATAACGTTCGTAAGTCAAGGGTCTTCTCACCTAGGGTCCAATTGAGTCTTATTTCATAACTTTTTACCTCATATGAGAGACTTACACCCTCCCCATTAATCTCTTAGTCATTATCTCATATATCACGTGCTTATATAACCAATATTCTTTCACACCTTACGATCAATTATATACTTCTTGCACTAACCACGCTTGCTATTTAAGCTTACATATCAATCATCAAATCAATGCCTCTTCGTGCGGGTAATCACTTCTAATCCTTTCCCCAAATAAAGTATACTTGTAGTACTATGTACTTATACTATATATATTCATACAGTTTATTCAACAAGATACATGTGCCATCTCCATAACACCCATGTCTTTTCCCATTGGTCATGACATATGACAACACTACATAAAATAGACGAAAGAGCATTTAAACTTACCTTGAATCTCAACGCACGGGTTACAAAACAATCTTATAGTCAAGCTTTATCGCACGATTTGGAGTGATGAAGAAGGGTAATATTCCTAAATGTCAGTGTAGCCCCCTACTTATATGATGTGGTCGACAACACACCTATAAGAAGGGCACTACTAGACACGGCTCCGAGACATCCTAGGACACTTTAACCATATGCTCTGATACCAAGTTTGTCACGCCCCAAATCGAGGGACATGACCGGCGCCTGACCGGGTTGCCCCAGTCAAGCGGACCTGGGTGCCTTTCATTCCCACGCGTTACCCCTGTGTTGACTGTTTCTCATTAACCAAATATATTACTAATCATAATGACCGATTTCATAATGCATAAACATAACCATGTGATTGATTCACTAACAAGTTCATAATTTATATTTACAATGCCCCATACATATACATAGGCCACAATCCCACAGTTTACATGTCTACGGAGCCTCTAGGATACAAAAGGGAAATACAATACTTGCCGGTAACAAGGCTCCGGCTATACCTTACAAAACCAAAATGAAATCTAAACCGAGTGGCATGAACCACACAAGGCCCAGAGGAAGAAAGGGGCTCACCAAAACGGGCAGTGGAAGGAGAAGGATACTACTGCCGATGAGCTGAAGTGCCTGCTACTGATCCACCTACAATCATGACACGAATGTAGCGCCCCCGGCAAAAGGGACGTCAGTACACTTGAATTGTATTGGTATGTATGGACAAACTTTGTCCCAAGTAAACTCAAGCCATTAAATTACATCAACAATTAATTAAGCCAACCAACCATGTTTCCACATTTTTCCTCATTTCAAATAATTCTCACACAAAGCACTTTCTACAACCAACCAATTTAACAATAACCAATCAATCACGTAAAGCACAAGTAGTCAAACAAAGGGGCAATCAGTGCCCCACAGGTTGCAAACTCTCCTGTTGTCTCCTTTCACAATTTCACATTATTGATTTATGTATCAATTTTTAATAGCGATTTCGATCGCTTTCCATCCTTATTGCCCCTGACCACCCTTATTACCTCGGCCACCCTTATCACCCCAACCCACACCTTATTTCACCACGTCGCGGCGCGCGACACGACCCGCGCCTTACAGTTGAAAACACAACAATTTCAAACAGCAGATAAGGTACTACACACAATTTCAACAAGTTCAAATAAGCAACTTGCACATTGTTTCATGTTCTCAATTACTTCTCAAGCCAATATCACAACCAAGTTACAATGTTTCCACATTCAAGAATATTCACACATGTATATTCAACAATTTTCCATAATTCAAGTGTTTCATTTCTTTCCACAATAAACCAATTCTCAAGTGTTTCGATTTCTTTTCCACAAGGTGCCATATAGGCCATCATAATCATTATCCACAAATTCTTTACCCAATTCAACTCTCATTTACCTTTCGGTTCATATTTCTTACCACAACACTCATAGTTCAACAACAACTTTGAATATCCAACAACAACATCAATTAATCACATACAATTTCTCAAATCAACACGTGCCAAACAATTTTACACATAAGGGCGATTTTACAAGAATCAAAATTAGCCATACATACCCGGTGATGAGTTTTCTTCCTACTTTATGATTACCCAAGATATCCTACTCTTGCCAACCTTGTTCTTGAAGACTCTTACTTCTACTCACTTCTTTTTACTAGAAATCAAGTTAAATAATCATGCATGAGTGTAAAAATTCTATTTTTAAAAGCTATTATATGAAAACCTCTCTTTACCCAATTAAAACTGAAAATCAAAGAAAATAGTTAGGGTTTTTACCTTGAAAATATTGGAGAAGTTGAATCCTTGCCCTAGAATCCCTTGGAATTAAGTAGTTGAAACAATCCTTGAAGATGAAGAACTTCTCTCTCTAAAAACCCTCTCTTCTCTCTCTAATTTTTGGTAAGATAATATGATAAAATGAAGAAGAAGTGTGTTATATTAAAGAAGAGATCGGGTCAAAATGTCACAAAATCTGGGCCGGGGTCAAATATGCGGTCACTATGCGACCGCAGAACCCACATGCGGTCCGCAAAGTGACCGCAGAATGGCCTCAAAGTTGAGCAGTTTCTGTTAAGGAATGCGGTCACTATGCGGACCGCATGTCTGTATTCCTACCGACAGACCACTCAAACTAACTCATTTTTAGAGAAAATAAACTTCAAAGTAAACCTGGAATTCTTGTGATTACATTACTCTAAGTTTAGGAACCTGAAACAACAGCCTATATAAACTTATTCCTAAAACTTAATCCGAGTTAAAACTTGTAGTTCTACAGCTATATCCAATTCAACCTAAATTCATTCACAATCAACCAAACCTCAATCCAATAATGACTGCAAACAGTGTTGATCACTGTCCGGGCTTTCGAACAACAAACCTACAACTAAACGACGACCCTTGTTACTACGATCACAACATGTGACAATCGACAAACAACAATCAATTAATACAAGTACTTCATAGATTTTCGGCCAGAAATAAACCAAAACGAATCTACTTATTCGATGACGCTAATCGCAGCGAATTCATTTGAAACAACTAAACAAAAATAATTTCGACCAAATAAAGGTCTTGGAGAAGAGATAAAAACATAAAATCGCAATAACAGACAAAATAAACGAAAATTGACACAAATAAAACAAGTACAAAATAAAACAAAGAAGAAAAGATAGAAGAACATGCCTCGAACAGTAAAAAAACGAGAATCAAGATAGTCTTTGGGTCTTTCGGACTTGGACTTACATTTTTGAGTCGAATGGACCTTAATTGAGATGTTTTCAACAATGAAAACATCCCAATTAAGGTCCATTAGACCTCAATTAAAAAAAATGAGAGAAATTCGAAATCTAGGGTTCATGGCCGAAATTTGGGGCTTGAACGGCTAGGCTTCAATTTGAATCAAACTAATGGGGTTTTGGTGATTGGGGAGGTTAGGGGAGTGTTTGGGATGAGTATGGGGTTGAGTGGTGTAAAATAGTTTTGGGTTCGATTCTTAGATTCAAGATTTGAAGAGTTCGGTCATGATTCGAGGGATGAGGGTCATGGATTTGGTTTCAGGGTGGTTGGTTGGTCCTAGGGTGTAAAGATGGGGTGGTTTGGCCTATCGGAACCGCCATGAGGCGAATTCCGGCAGGCGGGGGGGGGGGGGGGGGGGGGGGGGGGCGGTGGACTTACGGCGGCGGAGTCTCCAGGGTTTTGGAGTTTAAGGTGACAGGGGAAATGGGGGGAAAAGAAAAGGGTCTTGGGGTCATTGGTAAGATTAAAATTAACAATTAAATCTTAACCGTTGGATTATTACATCCAACGGCTAAGATCGATTGTCACGTTCCAAAACGGTACAGTTTAGGGTGATGGGTCACTTGGACGGGTTGGACGGGTAAAGGGAGACGGGCTGAGGGTTATTTGGACTGGGTTGGGGTGTTGGGCCTGGACATTGCCGGTCCACTATGAATTGTTTTCTAATTTTCTTCATTTGTTCTCTTTTTTTTCTTTGTTTTATTTTAAGAAATGAATACTGAAAAATCATAAATTTAATTACAAAAAATAAATTAAACTATCATAATTACTAATTAACTCTAAGTAATAATTTTTCACAAACAATTAAACATTAGACTACACAATTTGACTAAAAATGCAGAAATAACCAAAATTACTTAATTAAATCCTAAATTCAAATGCAAATATATATATATATATATATATATATATATATATATATATATATATATATATATATATATATATATATATATATATATATATATATATATATATATATATTGTATTTTAACAAGTAAAAATGTATGGCCGAAAAATGCGAATAATACTTAAGAAAATCGAACAAACAGGAGGATCTGAATACAATAATTTCGGATCTAAAAATACTAACAAAATATGAACAAGAACAAAAATTTGAAATCGACTAACCGGATTGAGACAACGATCAGTCGACCCGCTTCATTATATATATATATATATATAAACATATATAAACATATATACATATACACACAGAAGAAGAAAAAGAACATAATGGCAAAGAAAACGTAGCCAGGGAGGCGTGGCTCCCGGATTACTGCCTGGCGGTTGTTCTTGGGAAACATTCCGGCGGGTGTTATTGGAAGGTTGAAGAAGAAAGAAGAAAGAGTGGTTTGTGGAGGCTAGGGTTTGTGGAGTGTATAATGGCTGGTCTCTACTAAGCCCAAAGCCTTATATACCCGGAGTCCTCAAGGTGATCTTGGCCGTTGGATCTCTGATGATCAACGGTCAAGGCTTAGCCTAATCAAACGACGCCGTATTGACCCACATGAATCCACAGGTCTCCTCCGTAGGATCATCTGGAGTGGACGGTTGAGATCAAGTCTCTCCTATCAATTGACCGTTAAAAATCTGTGAATATTCTCAACCGTTGGATTTGAGGAAGTGAACGGCTGAGATTCTATCAATTTAAAAATACTCGGACCGGATCTTTTTGGGCTAAAACATTGGGCCACAAATTAGACTTAATCCTGGCCCAGTTCCGGATTTGCTTTTCTATATATTTTTTCTTTTCTTTTATTAATTAATAATACTAAAAAAATGCTACGACTAAATCATAAAACACAAAATTATCTTAAAATACTAATTAACTCCTAATAATAATTATCACACAAAATTAAACATTAATAAAATAAAATTACACCATTTGGACATTAAATGCTTAAAAATGTTAAAACGCATGTTTTTTTCATGACTTTTTCATTTTCCGAAAAAATAAACTTAATTGTAAACTTGAATTTATATACAAAATGCAGCATATTTTTGTATATTTTATTTATTTAAACAAGCAAATAGGCACAGATAAAAATGTAAATAATACAAGAAAATAACACAAAATTCACAACAATTGCAAGAAAACTAAAAAATTATTTTATTTTGAATCTTTGGGAGTATTTCTCTCATAGGGCAAAAATCACGTGCTCACACTAAATATGAATAGAAACTATACAAGAATTATCAAATAATCTTAACGGGCATGACTCTCTTTTAAAATGTAATACAAAAATATTAATCTCATAAAAGGAGAATTTTAAACACATAAACTTTTACCACCAGGACCTTGTCCTCATATGATATCCACCGCATCTTGAAGCTCGGTTTAAAAATATTTCACATTATACAAAAATTTGAGGATCTCATCCTCAACTATGAATCACACGTACTTGCACATTGTACCATCTGAAATTTTTCATTTCCTTCCTTTCTTCCTTTCAATAATTATCCGTCAAAGAAAATCACGATATAAAATGAACCCTCATACTGATAGGGCATACAATTAATAATTGAAATTAGTTATTCCAAGAATTATATCAAAACCCACTATAATATGTAATATAAAGTCACTCCTAGCCTCGTGGATATTTTAGTGACTAACACCTAAAAATAGGGAAGTCTATCCTCATGTAATATCCCAACGTGAGTATTTTCATAAGCAGATTTGATGATTATGATGCTCTCTCATGAGTGGGGCATATTAAGAGGACTCACCTAAATTTTTCAAAAAAATCAAATTAAGGAGAAATATCCTTTTTATAACTATCAAAATTGTACATGTGATGACACCATCTGGTGTAGTGACCTCAGTAATACCATAAAACTAATATCAATGGTTGGGTCTCCACCTCTAGGATTCTTACCTCTACCTCTAACATCCTAACCTCTACATCTGGCTGGTCATGCAAGATAGGTATTGACTGCAATGGGGTGTATAGCTTGAGTGCTTTCCTAAATTACATTTTTCCAAACTACCACATTCACAAAAATTCCTTTGAGGCTCAGTTAAGTTATTGCACATGACGACATATTCGGACACAATCATGGTGACCTGGTACAACCGTTCAGATTGCATATACTACATATTGCAGAGAATCTGGGAGGTGACGTCTTCAGAACATTTTCTTAAAATAGAGTTTAGTAGGTTGTGTTGCGTTAGCCGGCTTGTCCTCTTCGTAGGCTTGTCACAAACATCGATGGCCAATTTCCTCTTTTGCTATGTTGGCTTAACACTGCTGAGCTACCCCATTTACTCATATACTCTTCGTTATTCTCTAGGGGCGATTCTTATCCCCTGCAACGAACCAACCTTAAATATGTATAAATTATTTGGAGGACCTTTCCATACCTAATATATACATTCCAATAATTCACAATATTTGTACTTCATAACTCCAACAAATCAACCGGACGTCAAGGTTTGTTGAAACCCCGCACGATTCATTAGGTGATCTCCTGATATAATTGCATCTTCCGTTGGAACCACAACTGGTGTGGTAAATACATTATCTTCCCACTACTTCTGTTTGCCATCCGAAGCACAGTAAAATCAGCCCCCTCGCATTCGACTTTTTCCACGTTCTGTAATACCTCATAGAAACGATCAAGCACAATCTCGTGGATTCTAAAAAGATGCACCGCTGAAGGTCGTAGCGAAGAGTTTGGTGAAACCTATCCGACCTCCGCTAAACTTCTGAAGGTGTAGTTGATCTATCACCAGCCTGTGCCATTGTTTGACTGAAGAAGCGATACGTGACTTTGGCATTCGTGGGAAGACAAGAGTAAAATTCAATTTAACATTTGAGGAAACAAATCGCACGACAAGAAAGAACAAATGAGCGATTTTTCCTAACTCAATAGACTGTGAGGAACAAGTACAGACGTCTCCGCAGCTACCCTTCAGACTCTACTAAGTTTATTCGTGAGTTGTGAGACCTATGTAACCTTGTGCTCTGATACCAACTTGTCACGACCCGGATTCCCACCATCGAGATCGTGATGGCTCCTACTCGTGGTAGCTAGGCAAGCCAATTTACTCACCATCTTTCCATTAATAAAAATCAACCTATTGTCAAATTAATAACAAGAATAATAATAATAATAACATAAACTGCGGAAGTCAACTTTCATAAATCTAAATATAAGTGTGAAATACTCAACATAAATCCTCTACCCAAGATGTGGAGTCACAAACTCACGAACTACTAAGAATAACTACACATAATGGTCCGAAAGAAAAATAATAACCGTTTGTCTCGAAACAATGAGACTACGGCAATAATGAAAACTAAAGGAAGAGACGCCGGGCCTGCAGACGTCTGCAAGCTACCTCGGTCTCGAGAGTATGACAATCCTGCTAATGAAACTACTACTGTTAAAAACCTGGACCTGTGCAAAAAGAAACAGAAATGTAGTATCAGCACAATCCGACCCCATGTGCTGGTAAGTGCCTAGCCTATCCCGGCGAAGTAGTGACAAGACTAGGACCAGACACTCACATAAACCTGTACAGTTTATATACATATGTACCACAAAATAACAGAAATACTGAGCAACACATATAGCAAGGGAGGGAACATGATAGGGGAGCATAATCGAATATACACAATTATTCAGTAAGGTAAAAACAAGTGCAACAAAACAATTATCACAAAATAAGAAATTTAATAGTTGCACGGCATCACCCTTCGTGCTTTTACTCTCATCCTCACCAAATAATCAAATAAAAGTGCACGGCATCACCCTTCGTGCTTTTACTCTCATCCTCACCAAATAATCAAATAAAAGTGCACGGCATCACCCTTCGTGCTTTTACTCTCATCCTCACCAAATAATCAAATAAAAGTGCACGGCATCACCCTTCGTGCTTTTACTCTCATCCTCACCAAATAAGCAAATAAAAGTGCACGGCATCACCCTTCGTGCTTTTACTCTCATCCTCACCAAATAAGCAAATAAAAGTGCACGACATCACCCTTCGTGCTTTTACTCTCATCCTTACATTCATGGCACGGCATGATCCTTCGTGCATGATTTAATTAACAATGGCACAGAATGTTCCTTCGTGCATAAATAGTTAACATATGGCACGAGAAGATTCTTCGTGCACAAATAGTAAAACATGCCACAGAATTATCCTTCGTGCGAACATAATTAAAAATTGCACGACATTACCCTCCGTGCTTTATCACTCTTCCTCACCCAAACAACAGTCACAGTCAACGGTCAAGAAGAATGAGATAAACAACAAGTACCATCCCGGAAAGGGAGTAAAAACAATTATAACAATATCCCGGCAAGGGAACAATAACAACAACACAACGAGATCCCGGCAAGGGAACAATAACATAACATTCACGACCCGACAAGGGCTCAATAATATAACTTAGGAAAGTTTCACATTAGCTCACAACATGTATCAACAAACGACTCACGGTCATGCTAGACTCCAGTGTATAGATGCTCATCACCACGCATATACACTGCACTTGATCATTTACCAATTACCAAGTTATTATACTCTACTCATATTCCCTCAAGCTAGGATAGATCAAACACTTACCTCAATGGTTTATAGTCCACTCAACCCTCAAGCAGTGCTTTTCCTTTCGAATTTGGCTCCAAATCAATCGTATCTATACACAATTTATTTTATATCATCAATTCTACTTAACAAACCAGCCCAATTGCCTAATTAAAGTATTTTTAATATGTTGTCCAAAAATTATAAAACCGACCCCGGGCTTGCTTAAAAATTCCGAAAATCATACCAATGGATTCCTCGTCTCTCCACGAGTTCGTACATATAAAGAACACCAAAATTGGAGTCTGTTTGAACCCTCAAATCGACCCCTTAACGTCTCATAATTTTGGGCACCAAAATTCTATTTTTCTACTGTTTTCATGAATTAAAGAATGAGATTGTGATTTATAAGCACCCATAAATGAGTTTTAATAATTAAATCACTTACCTCTGTGATACCCACTGATTTTCTCTCTTAAAAATCGCCTCAGAAGCTTCTTCCCGTTCAAAAATTGGAAAGAAACTCGACCTGCTCATTATAGGTATACTGTTCACGCGTTTTACTACTTCCAATGGATTCCTTAGGAAATTCAATGAATTTAGGCTTTTGAATCACTCAATTTGACCTTATAATGAAGGAGATATGTAAGTTTTAAGATTTTCAAATAGGGCAGGTTTTTAATACGCCGTCAGGGGCAATTTTGTCATTAACCTAAAAATCTGGGCAACCTTAGTAAAATGGCCATAAAATCCTCACACGATGTCCAAATTCGATGATTCTTTTTGCTACGAGTCTGTAATTACGATACAGATCTAATTTTTCATTCAAAACAGTAATCAGAGCTTATTTGGTCAATATGATATCATTTACGCTTGAACAAACGATGTCGAAGCATAAGAAAAACAAGCACAACGCAACCCAAACCTATCTGAAACATGTCAACGACGTCCTTTTTCGGCCAAATTTTACAGGAAGCGCTTAAAAAATATATAAGACTTGTACCGAGCATCGAAACCAAAATACGAGCCCGATACCATGGTCTTTTAATCAACTTCCATTTTTATTTTCCTTGATAATTTCAGAAAAATAATTTAACAGAAAAATTCTTTTACTCAGGTTCTAGACCTCGAATTTCGACTCCAGGCACATGCTCCAGTCCCATATTTTTCTACGGACATTCCGGGACAGTCCGATCTGGGGTCCGGGTCCGTTTACCAAAAATATTGACCAAAGTCAACTATTATCATATTAATACAAAAATTCTTCAATATTTTCACAGAATTCACATATTTCCACATAAAAAATTTTCGACAACGCGTCCGGACTGTTCACACAAATCGAGGTAATATAAAATGAGGTATTTAAGGCCTTGGAAACACGGAATAGATGAGGAAAACAAGTGATGACCCTTTGGGTCGTTACATAGTGATGCACTACATAAATTTTATAATAGCACTAGGCTAATTAAAAATTGAAAAAATGAAAATGATAGGGATGAGTGCACTAATGGTATGCCTATTTAAAGGCTGGAAATCAGAGAGAATAACAGACTTTCAGAGAGGAAAAACTTGATAAAATAGATTTTAAGAGTTTTCAAGATACACACACTGATTTTGAGAGACTGAAAAAAAAAGTAGAACAAATTTTGAGAGTTCTTAAGCGCACACACACACAGACTTTTTATATAGAGAACAGCACACACACACAGACTTTTTATATAGAGAACACTGATTTCGAAAGAAAGAACATACACACACTGAATATGAGTGCTGGAAAAGAGTGAAATTCCAGAGAGTTTCTTTTCATTGAGAGTTTAAAGAACAGAAAACTTGAAAGCATACAGTTTCATTGCATCTCTTGTCCGAGTCTGTTTTGTTAGCTGTTGTTGGTATTTCTGGAATTTCTTTTGGTTTCTGGTTCGTTCGTGTTCCTGTGGTTTATTGTTGGTGATTTGAATTGTTTCTTTGCTGCTGGGTTTTAATTGGTTCCTGAATTACTGCTGGAATTGCTTTTGCTGTTGACTTATTTCCTTCTCTATTCTTCTCTATTTCCAGGTATGTCTTATCCTTCTTTGGGTATCACTTGATGTATAAGCTGAAGAATGAGTTGAAGATGGAATAAGATGTAAAATTATTTGTAAACTGGACATTTTGTCCCTTGAATTTCATGATTGTTATGTAACTGTGAAATTTGATTAGTGTGTTAGTAGAAAGATGGTTATAATTGATAATCAGACAATGTTAATATAACATATTAGCTTCTTTATTCATTATTGTTGAGAAAATCATGTTTGAGTTCAATTTGTTTAGTAGTTAGTGAAAAATGCATGTTAAGGTGAAGTTGAGTTTTAAGATTTAGAAGTTTAAAAGTGAGCAATAAATCTTGGCATTACTTTCCTTCTTAAATTGTTTAATTCAATGACTTCATGGTAGTTTAAAAGCATTTGGTAACATAGGTATTATGAATTCCTATTTTGCACTTTTAGTAATTTTAACTTATTCATCTTTATTCTACTTATGGTGTTGGTTTTGTTTAAGTAGATAGATGTATTAGCAAAAGATCTATGTGCAAAAAGGAAATAACTATTGTCCCCAGTTTAGTTTACATCGAGTTCGCGCATAGTTATGCCAAATATGGAAGTCTACCAACTCGCAGGATTAAAATTAGTAAAGTTATCTCATGTTGGAATCACTTATACGTAACGCCGGAATTGGAAACTATTATAAATTGGATGTCACTTAGCCATAGGACGTGGATAGTATTATAACAGGACATTGTCACAAGATTAAGAAAATCGTTGACTTCGCGGTCTGATGCGGGATTAGTACCAATTTTACTTTCTTAAAGCCTAATTAGTTAAATATGGATATTTGTAGTTCACTTAAGTTGGATGCTTTTTTTCGTTTAATGAAATTAAGGGGAAAAAGTGCAAAAAAAAAAAAAAATTACAATTGCATGGCCCTCGTGTAAATTTCATATAAAGGTGATCAAAATTCATAGCAAGCCTTTAGGATCATTTAAAGTACGATTGTGGTCGCGTATACATTCGCGTAATATGACCATAATTCTAAAATTAATTTGGAGAATGCGTTCATGCAACTTTGCCCAACCTCTTCCTAATAATAAATAGGTTACAAGCTTTTAATTATTCTAGTTAAAATCACACATGGACTTTTAGTAATTTCGTAGGCTAGATAAAAATAATATTTCGTCGAATATCCTTTAGGACCGTTTAAAATACCAAGTGTGATTGCGTATACGTTCGCGTAACACAACTGCATTTTTAAAAACAAAACCGGAGTATGCGTTCGCGCAACTTTGGCCCAAACTATTTCTAAATAAATAAACAAAACGATATAAATTGTGGACACGTTCGCGTGGCATAGTTTGACGCGTCAAAAAGAATGAGTATACGTTCACATTATTCATTTCTTTAAATGTGCATAATTCAAGTAATTAAAAGCGGTAAAAAAGATAAATGCACATAGGTTTTAAAATCAATAATTAAATAATTTTAGTAAGCCAAGTATGATCAAAGTGACCGTGCTAGAACCACGCAACTCGGGAATGCCTAACACCTTCTCCCCGGTTAACAAAATTCCTTATATGAATTTCTGGTTCGCAGACTTCTAAAAAGAGTCATTCTTTTTCTCGATTCGGGATTCAACCGGTGACTTGGGACACCATAAATATCCCAAGTGGCGACTCTGAATTAATTAAAATAAATTACGTTTTGATTGTCCTTTAATTGAAAAAACTCCCATTGCGCCCTTGCGGACAGCGGAAAAAGGAGGTGCAACAGCTTTGGCGACTCTGCGGGGGACAACACTTGACCCAGAACTTTTGGTTCAAGGTCACAGAACTCGAGCTTATTTTATGATTTTTATTTGGCTTATTTATTATCGTATTTATGTGAACCTCGATGCTAAAATATTATCTGTTTGCCGCTTTAATATTGTTTAAATTTGTATATAACTGTTTTCTTACGTCACCCCTCTGAGTCATCTGAATTTATGGTGCTCACGTGTGCGTGGCCCACTTTCTGTTAGAAGTCATACCAATCAGAACGAGGTTGGGTCAAGTAACTTGGCCGGGCTGACTTTCGTGCTTCCGGTACGTTACCCCCACTTCGGCTCGAGTTGCCCGCTCGGGTAAGCCAAGTATAGAACAACAAACTCAAGATTCTAAACTTAGAATAACAGAGCCTCACGCCGGATCCCTAGTAGGAACATTTATTTGCATCACGTGCGTTCGACTTTGGAGACTCAACACTGGGGTTGTGTCTGTCTAGGACAGGTGTACCCGAAATATAAAGACCAATATGATGCATCCTACTTGCTATTTGTGCGTTCATTTGTTTCTGATCTACATGTTGTCCGACTTATAAAAGAAATTTAGGAATACATCAGTATAAAGGTAAAAGAGTTAATCGCCTGTTTTGAATAAAAAATCAAAATAATATCGAAAACTCCTGCCAATTTTTTCCATTTATAAAATTTTAAAAAAAATTATTTGTTTTTCAAAGTAATCTGTTTTATTAAGTGGAACTATACTAGTTTGATTCTCGCCGGAAGTGAGATACGTAGGCAACCCATATCGGGCTCAACTATTTTTAGAAAATAAAGGTAAATAAATGTTGTTACAAATTAAGGTGATATTATTTTTGTCAAAAATAGCCAAATGTCTTTGAAAAAACACAAGAAGTCTGTTTTGCAAGAACAACCACTTTTAATTATTTTTAAATTTTTTGTTTTGTGAGCAAACTCATTTTCTTTTCATCAAAATAATAAGAGGCCATGTTAACAAAGCTGAATATTTTTACAATAGTAATTATTTTTTTATGTGTCTGAATTTTTTCTAAATGTTTTTATTAAATTACTTCCAGATATAAAATGAGCACCATTCAGACTCCACCAATCACAGATATTGAGGAGTTTCTATTACAACTTCAGATGTGGGGGTATGGTTTGGGAAAAGACAGACATGAATGGGTTACTAAGTATCTAGGAGCTCTCACAGATATCATGAGGATCAAACCACGTGATGATTTGATTGCAGCACTAGTAACTTTCTGGGATCTTGCTCACAATGTTTTTCACTTCTCTGATTTTTAGCTTACTCCCACCTTGGAAGAAATTGTCGGGTATTCTGACTTTGACGAGAAATTGAGAGACCAAAATCTAATATTCCCAAGGTCCCTTTCTATACACCGATTCTTTGATCTTTTAAATATCAGTAAGCAGATAAAAAAGAACAATATTGTCAATGGATATTGTTCTTTCAGCTTTCTATACTCCGGGTTTGGAAAGCCCGATGGGTTCGAAATTCATGAAAAGGGCCTCACCAACAAGCAAAACAAAGATACTTGGCAGATTCACCGTCGTTTCGCTTTCATCGTGGTTTTTCTGGGAATTATGGTATTTCCAAACAAGGAGCGGACAATCGATATTCGCATAGCCAAAATTGTACAAGTCCTCACCACCAAAGATCACCATACTCTTGCCCCAATCATTCTCTCCAAAATCTATCAGGCATTGACTTTGTGTAAGTTAAGGCAAAATTCTTCGAAGGATGTAACATTTTGTTGCAAATGTGGTTGACTGAGCATCTCCGACGTCATCTCAGGTTTATGCTAGAAGGGGTGGAAGCCTGGGTGGCCCATCTAAGATCTTTGGTTGCAAATCAGATTGAGTGGACCTTAGGATGGCGCTCATTAAAAAAGGTGATACACATGTCGTCTTTAAGGGGTTATTTGTTGTTGTCTGGTTTGAAAAGTGTCCAGCCGTACACGCCACAGAGAGTATTAAGACAGCTAGGGAGGTACCAAGTGTTGCCTGAAGACGAAGATTTAAGCATGCAAGTGATTGAGCTGCACCCCGAAGCCAAACTTCCGGAAGCTTTAATCCAGCAAATCTGGAATAGATGTCGATAGTTGAAAGAGGATACCCAAGTTCCAGATACTACTAAAGGCGAAATCGACATGAGTTATGCCAGGTGGTTTGAGAAGAGGTCTTGTGTAGATGATGATCCAGAACCCGATCGCAAAAGGCCCATAAAAAGGCCACATGTTCAAGCTTCTGATGATAAAATCCAAGAATGGTTAGCATGGGGTAAAAAAGAAAGGGGATACAAAGCCACTATTCACGCCTTGGAAGAGAGTATAAGGAACCTCAATTTTGAGAAAAGTTTAGAAGCGCAAGAGGCGGAAGGGGAGAAGAAGATATTGATTTGCAAGAACAAAGCCCTCCATACTCAGTTCCAACAAATGAAGAAAGCATCTGAAACACCGGTAAAAAGTTGGAAAGCTCAGAAAATCATTACCAACATGATGGAAAAGATGCAAGATTATGACTTCATATTAACAAAGACTGAAAAGGCGTTAGAAAAAGCTAACGAGAAGATCATACAGTTAAATGAAGAAGTCGAATCTGGTAAGGAACGTCAAGTAATGTTATTTGAAGAAGAATGGGCTCGATTTGAGAAGGAAAAAGACTGTTGGATACGCTCAGAAGCTCAGCTTCGTGCACAACTTGAAAAAATGAAAAGAGAGCATCAAACTCAGTTGTCGATAGGGAGAGAGCACAAGCAAGGCTCGAACAAGCTAGACTTCGAGCTCAATTGGAAGCGGCTTTAGATCGTGAAGGTAATATAAGAGATATATCCATCACTCGCCAACAACGGTTACAAGACCAAGACCAGAATCTCCAGGATTTCAGAGTTATGTGAATTGCCAAGGGATGGGTAGTGAAAGGTTTCTAGAACACGAGCCAACTTTTGCTCATCATCTTGCAATGGAGTTGGAAAGGATGTATCACACATTAGGAGGTCAACCTGTAACGACCCGACCCGTCGTTACGGGAGATATTGCCCCGTTTCCTTAATTTAATACCTCAATATCCTAATTTAAATATGTTTGGAGAGTTAGAAGCAAATCAGAGAGAATTTGAATAGAAATGAGGCCATAAATCTCTTTATGAGAAGGATAGTTTGGAAAAGTCAATCGAATGTTGACCGATGAGTCAGACAGCTCGGAATCGGATTCCGATGATTCGACTAGTTTCGGGGGATCATTTATGACTTAGGAGAGCAATCGGAATCGAATTCGGAGGTCCGGTGTAGTTTTAGGCTTGAATTGGCTAAGGTTGAATTTTGGCGAAAACCGGACGGTAGGTGAGATTTTGATCCGGTGGACGAAGCTTCGCGTTCGCGTCCCTGGAGGTCGCGTTCGCGTCCCTGGAGGTCGCGTTCGCGTAGGAGAAAGATGGAGACCATTGCGATCGCGTGAAGGGGAGACGCGTTCGCGTAGAAGAAATCTGGGCGGTTGGGAATTTGTTCTTCGCGAACGCGTGGGAGGCATCGCGTTCGCGAAGAGTAAGCTGGAGCTGGGCATCGCGAACGCGTGGGAGGTCATGCAAACACGTAAGGTTAAATGGTCAGGCGGTAAATTAAAATCCAGAACAGTGTAATCGCGGGTTCATTCACCCAAAACACAATTTTGAACCCTAGAGAGAATAAATCATAGGGAAAATGTTGGGAAATCATCGGGTATTCATTGGAGGTAAGTTTCTTGAGTCAAAAACATAATTCTATGGTAGAATTAACATCAATCTTCATGAATTTGGGTAGAAATTGTGAAGAATTGTGGCCTAGGTATTGAAAACGAGATTTTGAGTTTTGAAAGGCCATTCAAACTCCGATTTCGATAAATTTTATATGCACGGACTCGTGGCAAGACGAGGATCGCGTTGGTACTAATTTCGGTATTTTCCGGACAGCGGGCCCGGGGTTGGGTTTTTACCAACTTGGTGTATTATCGCGTATTTCGCATAAATTGAATTGGGTTATGTTTCTTCGACCCGAATTTGACATAATTGTTGTGGTTTGACTAGATTCTACGCACACGGAGGCAAAATTCAAAGGAAAAGACATCGCGGACGAGTCTTCGACCGGTTAGAGGTGAGTAGTTTGTGTATATGGTAGCCTGAGGGTTCGAAACCTCGGCTTAGCACATTGTGACACTAGTAGGGCGTGGCTCGCACCCCGTGGTAGGTGCGGGATTGATTGTGATTGGGGATTGAGACTTGGTCCATCCCGGATATGGATAATATGCTATTAGTGATAGAAATACACTGTGTTTGACATATTTGTGGGCTGCAAGCCTGTTTAGGGCCATGTGCCGACCTGTAGTATCCCTAAGGGATAGTATATATGTGATAGCTATACTTGCTTAATCACTGATCTCAGTCCTGGATTTTGAAATCACAGTATTGAAATGCTAAGTCACCTGTTTTGCAAAAATTAAATAAAAGTTAAAGTATTTTCATAAATTATGAACCGGAATCTGGAAATAAGTAGTTTGAGCTGTTTTGTGACTTATCTGATTATTATGGACTGAGGATGGATCGGTCTGCACGCCGCAATGGTTATTATGATATGAGGATCGGGCTACACGCCGCATCGGTATTTGCGCTTGGGGTGTAGGAGCCCCTCCGAAATCTGTACACACCCCTAGTGAGCGTCGTCGACGTTAAATGGATCGGGCTACACGCCGTAGCGGTTATGTGCTGTTGTGTTGTAGTGTTGTTGCTAGTTCGTAGGAGGATTGGAATGTAGTATAGCTTCATATTGTGGTATTCTGTGGATTTCCTACTTTCAGCTGCTTATATATATTTATTATTCACTGAGTACTTAGTACTCACCCTACTCCCTGCACCTTTTGTGTGCAGATTCAGGTACTCAGGAGAGGATAGACGAGCACTCCAGCTTTTATCAGTATTTATCCGAGTTGCTGAGCTAGCTGCTGGCGTTCGCAGGACCTGGCTTCTCTCCTTATTCCATTTTTCCTTTGTATATAAATTATTCAGACTTTAGTATTTGGTTTAGATATTGTTATCCGATCTTGTTTAGAGGCTCTAGACTCGTGACCCTAGATCTTTGGGTGGTTGTTCAGTTTAGCTTTATTGTTAAAATAATATCCAGGTAATTGATTTGAGCTTCATGCTCGGGATGAGAGTGTAAATGGCCGGGCTTGCCTAGCAGTTGTGTTGGGCGCCATCACGACCGGGATTGGGGTCGTGACAAGTTGGTATTAGAGCCTAGGTTACTAGGCCTCATGAGTCTTGAGCTGGTTGGTAGAGTCTTGTGGATCCATACGGGGATGCCTGTATTTATTCTCGGGAGGCTGCAAACCTTTTAGGATACACTTCACATTTCTTGGAATTCTTATCGTGCGTACTTGATTCAACTTGAGATATAATTCTTGGAAATTCCTTCCACACGTCTGTGTACGCTTCGAGCGCTCCGTAATATAATTGCTTTGAGGGTTTGTGATTCCCTGATCGAGGGGCGAGATATAGTCTCTGTGAATTCTTGTTGGGCCAGTCGGGAGGACTTGAGGCCAGATCTTTGTCTATGACTTGAGCACCCCGGTGTTGATCTTACAAACTAGTACTATGAAATTTTGTGTGATCGGTATTGTCCCTAATTGTGGAAATGGCAGCTTTATAATATACGAGCTGTCAGGTGCTAGATCCTCTATTGTAATCTGTTGTGTAGCCTCGAACTATGGGTGTGGTGAATATTTATCATATCTCTTGGTTGGAAGGTAAAGTGCCTTACGTGTAGTAAAACGCGTTTATACTCAGGAAGACTAAAGTGATTGTGCTATGTGTATCTTGGTGGAAGGTGTTGTACTGAAATACTAGATTGATGCAAAGTAGGTGGGTGGATTCGGATGTGTAATTGAAAGGTATTTGATATGTGTTATGATGCGAGCAGGTGTAGCGCAGGTTCAGGTATAAATTGTGATAATATGATTCGTATAGTATTGAGATTTAATATTGTTGAAATACATTGTGATGTCTTGTTGAGTTGTGGATGTATTGTTAGAATGGTTTGGTGATTCTCTGGCGGGTGGATAGGCCAATTTACAAAGGAAACTCTGCCAAAATTTTTGAAAAATTTAGGACTTAGAAAAGATTTCTGTCACCTAAAGAGAGTAGGCTTAACTGTGGTGTGTGTATAAATGCAAGAATTACAGAAGGGTTAAGGTCTTTGATGATTCGAGTCTTTGCCAAATCTTGTAAATGACTTGAGTTTCATTTCACTATAACATTGTGGCGTCATTTGAGTAAGAATGCTACGTGTGGCTAAAAGTGCTTTGATGTATGGCTCCGAGCCAAGTTGGGGAGGTTGTTATTGATTAACTGATTGCACTGTTGTGTGCTATGTTGGTTCTGTCTCTAAGTATGTTGGGAAATTCTGATAAAGGTTATGGTGCTTCGTAGATATGAAGAAATAATAGAATGGTTTGAACTGTTGTTTGTAAAGAATGTTCGGTGTATAGGAAAGAAATATAGCTAAATGCATCTGTATGTAATCATGTTCTGCGATGTTAGAGTTCTAACAAGGCACGAGTTGTTCTGTTCAAAAGAAAGTTGAATTATAATTTAATAAGGGTGAATGATGCCCGAGAATAGCCTTGCGGTATTCAAGACTTTGCTTGTAACGATAAGGTGTCTTAAGATTGTGTATATGGCTAAAGAAGGTGGTTTTGTTAGAAGGAATCAAGACTTGTGTTATGTTATGTGAATGATGGGATTCTATGTATCCGTATTGGGAGGTAATGATAACGAATTCCAAATCGCAGAAAGTTCTTCAAAATAAAGCATTGTAGAATGGGGTACGTCTGGGAAACATTGAGAGAGTATTCAACGGCCTGTGAGCCCGAGACCGTGTAGTCTTGTGTATGAGTCTCGTGTGGTAACATGAGTTGAGATATTGTAGTGCTACAGTAAAGGCTAATATTAAATTAAAGATGAATCGGAAAGGAAATTGGGTAAATGGAGCAACTTGTTAATAAACTGAAACGGTATGATAAGGATACGATTAATTCCTGGTATGTGTTCGAAGTATTGACTCTTGCAGATATTGTGCAACAAATCTCTTGAGTGCTGGCAGTTGCGTAGCTTGATGTGGTTAGAAGGACTTAGTCCTGACAGTTAAACTTATGCAATGGATTCGAAGAAAGAGTTTGTGGTGTGTTCTACCGTGATTTGAAAATGAGTATATTTCCTGTTGGTATGCGAAGCATGGAATGAGTAATGAAATTGTATTCTATATGGGATCATGAAGGTCCATGACTGGTTGAGTGCGTCGATGTTTGCGGCGCAGAAAAAGGATAGAAGTTTCCAAGTTATCTTAGTGTGGTACGGTATATGCGATGTGTTATGGGAAGTTGATAATGGCATGTTCAAGGTTTTGAGAGCAGTTCATATTATATGGGAAGTCATTAAAAATTATTGAGCAGCGCGGGCAGCTGCAGGTGATTTAAGAATCAATCTTTCTAGTGATTAAGGAAAAATGGTACTGCTATTCTAGTGATTTGGCAGGATATATGGTCAAGAAGGACAAGGTAATGTAAACTAATAATATCTAGTGGTATGGTGGTATTCTCTTGTTGGATCGATTGTGATGATTGAATTGTTGATGGCATAGGAAAATTTCTGAATGACTGTCGTGGTATGAATGGATACTTAATGTGTGTTATGTATTCGCACAGTGGAGTGTGGAATCAGGCATAGTGATTCAGGTGCTATATAGGTGATGGAGACTAGAAGTTCTTGTAATCCGCCTATGCAGTGGTTGTATATCGTGTGTATTGTCACCGTTTAGCGATCATTGGAAATTGGAAGTCCTAATGGCTCTCTCTTAGCTTGATATGATGAATTTGTGTTATGATACTTGATTTCGGACTAGTTGTCATAAGTCAGGTCGTCTAGACTAATATGATATGGACTATGTCGGAAATGGCACAAAGTGCGTAGCAGAGTGCATCAGAGTATGCTCCAGCAGGGTAGTTGTACCTAGGTCCAGCGGACGGCTGGTAGGTAATGCTTTGTCAGTTGGGCCTTCGTGGCGGATATCAGTGCAGAGGTCTCTACCATTGGTTCAGTTCCGGTATTGAGGAACTTTGTCGGATGCATTTCTTGTGGCCGAGCTTGAGGCTATATATGTTTGTTGTAATGAGTAATCTGACTCGGTGTGCATTTCTTTTTGCGAGAGTTTTGCGTGGATCGGGTGGCATGTCGCCACGGGTTATTTGGATCGGGTGGCACACCGCCACAGGTATGGTATCTGGATCAGGTGGCACGCCGCCACAGATATGATAGTTTGAGCAGGTTGCACGCCGTTACCGTGTAATATGGAGCATAGCTTTTCTATAGGTTACCTTGTGTACTATATTTCCTAGTCTCTGAGGAAAGTCAGTGTTGGGTGTCGCTCGGCGACTGGCGCTTCGGATGTGTCCTTACCAGATTTGATGGCGTATATTAATTGTTTCACTGTGGGTGAGATTGATCGCTTGAGTTCAGGCCTAAATCTATGCGTGGCTGACTGCTTTGAGCATGATGAGATGACTTGAGGTGCTTCATGGGTAATAGTGTTTGGATGGAATCATGAGCCATGGCAAGGCCATATGATGTTATGACCTTTCGAGGAGAATTCAGGTATTCTATTTGTATAATGCGAGACTAGATCTCAGTCCTATGTTACGATGGTACGGAGGAATTGAATTACAGCTCTTTTGTTTGAGTTAGTTGTCATGATTTTATTATGTTCAGACGTTTCTTATTGGAGCATGTGTTGTGCTCGTCGTGGCTTAGGCCGGTGTTGAGGTGTCATATCACCCATGCGGTGTGTTATAATCGAAATGATCGTTGGAGCCATTAATGAGTGCGGGCATATGTGGTTTAAGCTGGTTAGAAAGGTAATATCGAGGTTTGGCTCCGAAATCTATGGTGGTATCAGTTAAAAGAGGGATGAATCCACGAATGGATGACCTGAGAGATGGATTCGATATATCGCGTGTTCGGTTGCCGTGTGCACTATATGAAGGTGTTGGAATAAGACTTTAGCTAATTAAAAAAGGTTTTTCAGTTAGTATTTGGTTATCACGGGAAAATTATTGTGATTAGAGGACATCGTCTCGAGTGATTGGGTTGTTGCATAAGATCTCACCCGGAGTGGCGAGTATGGGCTATTACAGTTGGATCATGTGTATCTCGAGTATAGACGTGGGATTCAGAATTGGAGTATGATTTCGCAAAGTGCAATGTGGTCTATGGTTCAGATGGACTGTGGAAGCTCAACTATATTGTGTTATCGGACTTATGATAGATAGGGTGACGTGATACCACCCCGCATATGTGCTTGGTAAGGTCATTTCAGTTGTTGAATTGCATCCAGTACAACTCTGGGTACGCTCGAGGACGAGCGTTTGTTTAAGTTGGGGGGAATGTAACGACCCGACCCGTCGTTACGGGAGTTATCGCCCCGTTTTCTTCATTTAATACCTCGATATGCTAATTTAAATGTGCATGGAGAGTTAGAAGCAAATCGGAGAGAATTTGAATATAAATGAGGCCATAAATCTCTTTTTGAGAAGGATAGTTTGGAAAAGTCATCCGAATGTTGACCGATGAGATAGACAGCTCGGAATTGAATTCTGATGACTCGACTAGTTTCAGGGGATCATTTATGACTTAGTAGTGCAATCGGAATCAAATTCGGAGGTCCAGTGTAGTTTTAGGCTTGAATTGGCTAAGGTTGAATTTTGGCGAAAACCGGACGGTAGGTGAGATTTTGGTCCGGGGTTCGGAATGGAATTACGACAGTTCCTGTAGCTTCGTTATGTGATTTTGGATATGCCTGCAAATTTTCAGGTCATTCGGACGTCGTTTGGTCGAGTTTTTGATTGAATGTTAGTTTAGGAAGTTTTGAAGAAACTTAGGCTTGAATCCGTGTGAAAATGGTGATTTTGATGTTTAGGATGGTGTTTTTATGATTGGAACAAGTTCGTATCGTGTTTTGGAGTATGTTGGTGGTTTTCGTTGGGGTCCCGGGGGCAACCGGGCATTTGGAAGTTGGGGAAAAACTAGAGAAAATTGCAGGTTGGTGCAGCAGGCATTAAGCCTTCGCGTTCGCGTGGCCCAGGTTGCATTCGCGAAGGCAGGGTCTGGCTAAGGCATCGCGTTCGCGATCAGGCCGTCGCGTTCGCATAGGCAAGGTTGGACGAAGCTTCGCATTCGCGTCCCTGGAGGTCGCGTTCGCGTAGGAGAAAGATGGAGACCATCGCGATCACGTGAAGGGGAGACGCGTTCGCGTAGAAGAAATCTAGGCGGTTGGGAATTTGTTCTTCGCGAACACGTGGGAGGCGTCGCGTTCGCAAAGAGTAAGCTGGAGCTGGGCATCACGAACGCGTGGGAGGTCACGCGAACGCGTAAGGTTAAATGGTCAGGCAGTGAATTAAAATCCAGAACAGTGTGGTCGCGGGTTCATTCACCCAAAACACAATTTTGAACCCTAGAGAGAAGAAATCACGGGGAAAACGCTGGGAAATCATCGGGTATTCATCGGAGGTAAGTTTCTTGACTCAAAAACATAATTCTATGGTAGAATTAACATCAATCTTCATGAATTTGGGTAGAAATTGTGAAGAATTGTGGCCTAGGTATTGAAAACGAGATTTTGAGTTTTGAAAGGCCATTCGAACTCCGATTTCGATAAATTTTATATGCACGGACTCGTGGCAAGACGAGGATTGCATTAGTAATTTTCTGAAATTTTTGGACAGCGGGCCCGGGGTCGGGTTTTTACCAACTTGGTGTATTATCGCGTATTTCGCATAAATTGAATTGGGTTATGTTTCTTTGACTCGAATTTGGTATAATTGTTGTGGTTTGACTAGATTCTACGCACGCGGAGGCGAAATTCAAAGGAAAAGGCATCGCGGACGAGTCTTCGACCGGCTAGAGGTGAGTAGTTTGTATATATGGTAGCCTGAGGGTTCGAAACCCCGGCTTAGCACATTGTGACGCTAGTAGGGCGTGGCTTGCACACCGTGGCAGGTGCGGGATTGATTGTGGTCTGGGGATTGAGACTTGGTCCATCCCGGATATGGATAATATGCTATTAGTGATGGAAATACACTGTGTTAGACATATTTGTGGGTTGTAAGCCTGTTTGGGACCTTGTGCCGATCTGTAGCATCCCTAGAGGATAGTATATATATGTGATAGCTATACTTCCTTAATCACTGATCTCAGTCCTGGCTTTGAAATCACATAATTGAAATGCTAAGTCACATGTTTTGCGAGAATTAAACAAAAGTTAAAGTATTTTCATAAATTATGAACTAGAATCTGGAAAATAAGTAATTGAGCTATTTGTGACTTGACTGATTATTGTAGACTGAGGATGGATCGGGCTGCATGCCGCAGCGGTTATTATGATATGAGGATCGGGCTGCACGCCGCAACGGTATTTGCGCTTGGGCTGTAGGAGCCCCTCCGGAGTCTGTACACACCCCCGGTGAGCGCCGTCGACGTTAAATGGATCGGGCTACACGCCGTAGCGGTTATGTGCATTGCATTGCATCTTTATCTGTTGAATTATTCTAGTGGTAATGTACTGTTGTTGTTTCTAGTTCGTATGAGGAATCAGACTGTAGTTTAGCTTCATTATATGGTATTCTGTGGATTTCTTACTTTCAGCTACTTGTATATATTTATCACTCACTGAGTACTTAGTACTCACCTCTACTTCTGCACCTTTGTGTGCAGATTCAGGTACACATGAGGGATATATGAGCACTCCAGCTTTTATCGGTATTTATCCGAGTTGCTGAGGTAGTTGCTGGCGTTTGTAGGACCTGGAATCTCTTCTTATTCTAGTTTTCCTTTGTATACACATTATTTAGACGTTAGTATTTGGTTTAGATATTGTTATCTGATCTTGTTTAGAGGCTCTAGACTCGTGACCCTAGATCTTTAGGTGGTTATTCAGTTTTGCTTTATTGTTGAAATAATATCCAGGTAATTGATTTGAGCTTCATGCTCGGGATGATAGTGTAAGTGGTCAGGCTTGCCTAGCAGTTGTGTTGGGCGCCATTACGATCGGGATTGGGGTCGTGACACAACCCGATCAAGCCCCACAGTGAGCATGTCTAGTTCTAATTTTCTTATGTCTTGTTGTTATTCAAAGTTTGTTTTTTTATTGTCTCTGTTCATTCCTAGCATTTGTTTTTATAATAATAATTTTTTTTACACGAACTACGCTGTGTCTAATTCATGCGGAGACATGATAAGTTGGCAGTCTACATAAGATTCGACCACTGTTTTAATAAAAAGGGGAAAATAAATAAAAAAAATGAAAGAAATAATAGAGGGGCATAGAAACACTTGAAATTAATAAGCCGAAATGATGCATGTGGTCTGAGCAATAGCATAATAGGAATGGTTTACTGCATAAAGACAATGCATCCCCAACGTGCGTTTACCATATCTATTAAATCCTAACACTAACGAGTTTGTTGTTTCATAAATATTTCTAGTCAGTTGTTAGTACGTTCTGGCACCACACCACTATCCAACTAGATCTAAAGGACCTCTACCTTTAAGCATGACTACTTCGGAGCACAACATCGAGGAAGAGAGGCCAACCAGCCAATTACTGAAAGAAGCCATGGAGAAAATAGAGCAGATAGGATTGGAAATGAGTGTGATGCACTTAGCCTTGGACAAAGCACAGAAGAGCCCTGAATTACCAGTCAATCCTACAGTAGGACATGCTCCAAAATACCCGTACCCAGGCCTTTCAACAAGAATACCAGGTCATCACTATTATCAGGGGAGAAGCCCCTATGACACCCAAGCTCCACCACCTAACCAACATTTCCCACCACCAAGCACTCTTGTTTTTATAGGACCCCCGCCATCCACACTACATAGATCAAATAGCGAGCCATTATTTCCGGCTCATGATACTCAATATTTTCCCCCGGAACATACCTTCAATGCACCGGAACCCCATAACCCTCGCATGGAAATCCCAACAGAGCATGAAAGGCTGGCAAAGGCTCCGGAACAGGATGAGGTGATAAGAAAGGTCAGAAGCCTTGAGCAAACCCTTAGAATTATGCGTGGGTTGGGCATTTAGGTCAGTGTGGCCTACAAATATTTGTGCCCTTTTCCCGACGCCCAGTTACCGGCAGGGTTCAAAATGCCCAAATTTGACTTATACGCAGGGCACGACGATCCCATGGCGCATCTACGTGGGTTTTTCAGAAAAATGAGAGGGGCAAGTGGCAAAGATGAGATATTAATAGCTTATTTCGGCCAAAGTTTAAGTGGGTCAGCGCTCGAATAGTACACTAGGCAAGATCCTAGCAAATGGTACATTTGGGATGATCTGGTCCAAGCATTCGCCAGTCATTTTCAATACAATCTTGAGATAGTCCCAGACCGTCTCACATCACTAAGGACAGTTAAGAAACCCGGGGAAACTTTCTGCGAGTTCAGTTATCGTTGGAGAGAGTAAGCTGCTAGGGTAGATCCTCACATGAGAGAGGGATAAATGGTGGATTATTTCTTGCAGACATTGGACCCAACCTACTTTGGTCATTTGGTGACAACGGTTGGAAAATCTTTTAATGAGGTGGTGAAAATAGGGCTCATTATAGAAGAAGGACTAAGGTCCGACAAAATTTTGAACTACTCAGCGCTCAAAGCCACAACCCAAGCTAGTCAAAGCGGCATAGGAGGTGCGTTGGGGAGAAAGAAAAAAGAAGAGGTCGTTACGGTGGAAGCAGGCAGATGGTCCAAAACCAGAAAATCATACAACAACCAACCCAGACCCCACAATCCAAATTATCCATATTCCTCACACAGCCCACCATAACACTACTATCCTCCGTAAGAACCACATTTTTCCGTACACCAAGCCCAAGCATACACCCAACCTCCGGCATGCCCGTAATGGCGCGCGCTAGCTCCATGTAATACATACCCAGCTCCGCATAATACCTACCCAACTTCACAAAATGCCTACCCACCACCAAGGGCATACAGAAATCCTGCAGGGGCAGGTTTCCGGGGGAATCAGGCGTTCAGGAATGAAAGGATTCAGAGGCAGAGACCATTCACTTAATTAGGAGAAACCTATAGTGCTTTGTTCCACAAATTAAAATAGATAGGTTTGTTTAATCCTATTGAACCCAGATTGCCAAATGCCTTGCCTCAAAATTTGGACCACTCGGTACACTGTGAATATTGTTCAAGATCTCTAGGACATGACACCAAGAAATGTTGGAAGTTGAAGCATGCGATCCAAGATCTTATCAATACTAATAAGATTGAGGTTCAGGAACCCGAGGCATCCAATATTAACCAAAACCCCCTACCAGCCCACCACGAAACCCAAATAATTGAGATTGTGCATGGAGAGGGAGAACCCAAGAAGCCATCATAGACAGTGATGATGATCTGGACCAGTGCAAAAGAGAAATAAACTAGTGGGGAAGTGGAGGTACCAATTAAGAGGGAGGATATAAAGCCAGTAGTAATATTGGGGAAGAACCCATCCGCCGCTACAAAGATAACAAAATTGGTAGTGTTTGGAGCGTCATTTGCACTTGTGGTGGTTGTGAAAGGAGTTTGTAGGGAGCCGGTCATCATAAAGCCGGTAACCCAATGTCTCGTGACCGATAGCAAGGCCGTGCCTTGGAAGTATGAAAAGGCAGTGGTGTTGTACAAAGGAAAGACAGTAGAGGAGGATATTTGCGAGGCTCAAGGATTGACTCGATCGAGATGATGTTTTGACCCCATAGAATTGAGAAGATCTAACCCCGCATTGGTGAAGAAACCAGTAACAGAGGAGAAAGCTGAGGAGTTCTTAAAAAAGATGAAAGCCTGGGACTACTCTATTGTGGAGCAGTTAAGAAAAACCCCAGCCCAGATTTCGTTGCTATCCTTATTGATCCATTCTAGTGATCATTGCCAGGATTTGATGAGGATCTTGAATGAAGCCCATGTTCCAGATAAACTTTCTGTAAATCTCTTGGAGAAGATAGTACACAAAATCTTTAAGGTGAACCGAGTGACATTCTCCGATGATGAATTGCCAATAGAGGGTACGGAACATAACAAAGCCTTATACTTGATTATGAAGTGTCAAGACTCGGTGGTCACTCAAGTATTGGTGGATAATGGTTCAAGTGCCAAGATCTGTACTTTGGCTACTCTAAACAAAACTGTATAAGAGGTTTTGATGGAGGGAGTACTAACTCGCCTCTGCATCAGAGGTTTTGATGGAGGGAGTACTAATTCAGTAGGTGATATCATACTGGAACTAACCATTGGTCCAGTAGATTTCACTATGGAGTTCCAAGTGGTGGACGTGGCCATATCATACACTCTGCTATTGGACGACCCTGGATTCATGCTGCCAAAGCAGTACCTTCTACATTGCACCAGATGGTGAAGTTTGAGTGGGATAGGCAGGAAATAGTGATGCACGGGGATGATGGCACATGCATTATGAGTGATGACGTGGTGCCATTCATGGAAACAGAGAATGACAAGGGACCATGGGTATACCAAGTCTTCGAAGGGGGTTTCAGTGGACAAGGTTTCTGAAGGTGAGGACCTCGAATTTCCTAGGATCTCAGCTAGAACTTTCATGATCGCCTCAGAAATGATGAATTGTGGGTTTGTACCAGGAAAAGGTCTGGGGACCAAACTCCAAGGTATCATTCAACCCGTTTCTTTGCTTGATAATTTGGAGACATTCGGGTTAGGGTTCAAGCCAACAGTAGCAGATATGAAGAGAGCTCGAAAAATGAAGAAGAAAGTCTGGGTCCTTCCCAAACCAGTTCCACGCCTCTCCCGGTCTTTTGTTAAAGCAGGTATCAAGAGGTTGCCGAACCTAAGGATTCTTGGATCGTCGATTGGACTAGAAGGAGATCTGGACCGAAGATTTGAAAGGTTATTTGCTGATGTCAACAAGATCAAAGCTGGAGAAGTTTCCAGTAAAGCGGACATACAATATGTGGGGCCTAAGGCCAAAACCAACAATTGGACGGCTACTCCTCTTCCCATCCGGAAGGAGTCTTGGTAGTAGGCTCTAGATTTTCTTTTGTTTCCTAGATTATTCCAGAGTTGCAATCTAGTTTTGGTTTTGTTTGTATTGTGAAACTCTGTTATTTCCGCATCTTAATAAAATGAAAGTTTTCCTTCTTTTCTTGTTTTTTTATTTCCTTTCTTTTATTTCTGAACAGTTCTATTTTTGCCGGTTCCAATGACATGGCATGCACAACGGATCTTCAACCTAGTCTAAAAGATTAGTCTGATTCTGAATTAATTATGCAAGAAATTGACTATAATGATGAATCGAAATACGATGAAGATGAGGCCTTTGAAGAGATAAGTAAAGAGTTAAGCCAGTTCGAAGAGAAAACCAAGCCAAATTTAAGTGACACTGAATCCATGAATTTAGGGGATGTTGGCAATGTTAGAGAAACTAAGATTAGCGTTCACATTGAATCACACAAAAGGGATGAGCTAATTAAAACACTCATAGAATTCAAAGACGTTTTGTATGGTCGTATGATGACATGCCAGTTTTAAGTAACGATTTAGTGGTTCAAAAACTGCCCACTGACCCGGCATGTCCTTCCGTCAAGTGGAAATTGAGGAAATTCAAAACAGATATGAGTGTGAAGATTAAAGAATAAATAACCAAACAGCTGCAAGCAAAGGTTATTCGCGTCACCAGATATCCCGAGTGGTTAGATAATGTGGTACCAGTACCAAAGAAGGATGGGAAGATTTGGGTATGTGTCGACTACTGCAATCTTAATAAGGCAAGTCCAAAAGATAACTTTCCATTGCCCAACATTCATATTCTGATCGACAATTGTGCCGAGCGTGAGATTGGGTCTTTCGTGTATTGTATTGCCGGGTATCGTCAGATCTTGATGGAAGAGGAAGATGCAGAAAAGATAACTTTCATCACTACATGGGAAACTTATTGCTACAGGGTAATGTCGTTCGGTTTGAAGAATGCTGGGGCAACATACATAAGAGCAATGACTACTGTGTTTCATGACATGATACACAAGAAGATTGAGGTGTATGTAGATGATGTGATCATAAAATCCAAGCGTCAGGAGGACCATGTAGCAGATCTGAGGAAGTTTTTTCAAAGACTTTGGAGGTATGACATTAAGCTCAACCCATCAAAATGTGCATTTGGGGTTCCCTCAGGAAAAATGTTAGGATTCATTGTCAATCAACGAGGCATTGAGTTGGATCCATCAAAGATCAAATCCATCCAAGAATTTCCAGCACCAAAGAACAATATAGAAGTAATGAGTGTTTTGGAAAGATTAAACTACATTTGCCGATTCATTGCTCAGCTCACATCGACATGTGAACCTATTTTCAGGCTGTTAAAGAAGGATGCTGCAGTCAAATGGACTGAAGTATGCCAAGAGGCTTTTGATAAGATAAATGAGTATTTGTCAAACCCACCTGTGTTGGTTCCACCTGAACTTGGGAGGCCTCTGATTCTTTATATAACACTTTTGGATAATTCACTTGGTTGCGTATTGGGTCAACATGACATTACTAGCAGAAAGGAACATGGCATCTATTCTCTTAGTAAGAAGTTAACAACATATGAAGTTAAGTACACTCACCTTGAAAAGACATGTTGTGCCCTAACTTGGGTGGCACAGAAACTGAAGCATTATTTGTCTTCCTACACTACTTATCTCATTTCACGTTTGGATCCATTGAAGTATATTTTCCAGAAACCTATGCCTACAGGGAGGTTAGCAAAATGGCAAATATTACTTACAGAATTTGACATCATCTATGTGACGAGGACGGCTATGAAAGCCCAAGCACTAGCCGGTCACTTAGCTGATAATCCTATTGATGATGAATACGAACCTTTAATGACATATTTTCCATATGAAGAAGTGTTGAAAATTGATGAGTTAGAACTAACCAAGGAGCTAGGGTGGAAGCTTTTCTTTAACGGAGCTGCAAATGCAAAGGGAGTTGGAATAGGAGCAATACTTATTTCTGAAACAGGACATCATTATCATGTTACGGCTCAACTACGTTTCTATTGTACTAACAACATGGCTGAGTATGAAGCATCCATTTTGGGGCTATGATTAGCTGTGGACATGGATATCCAAGACGTCTTGGTCTTGGGAGACTCGGATCTTCTGGTACATCAGGTTCAAGGTGAATGGGAAACAAGAGATTTGAAACTTATCCCATATCGTCAATGTTTGCATGACCTGACTAAACATTTCCGGTCAGTAGAATTAAAAACATATCCCAAGAATGCATAATGAGGTCGCTGATGCTTTGGCTACTCTAGCATCGATGTTGCATCACCCGGACAAGATTCATATTGATCCGTTATATATTCAAGTTCGGGATCAACATGCCTATTGCAATGTGGTGGAGGAAGAAATTGATGGCGAGCCATGGTTTCATGATGTCCAAGAATACCTCAGGATAGGAATATACCCAGAGCAGGCAACTGGAGATCAAAAGAGAGCTATTTGGTGATTGGCAAATGGATTCTTTCTTAGTGGAGGAGTGCTGTACAAAAAAACCCCGTATATGGGATTGCTGAGATGTATAGATGCAGGTCAAGCTACAACAATAATGACAGAGGTACATGCCGGAGTTTGTGGGCCACATATGAGCGGATATGTATTGGCCAAGAAGATTTTTCGAGCAGAATATTATTGGCTCACTATGGAGCATGATTGTATAAGTTTCGTACTAAAATGCCATCAGTGTCAGATACACGGAGATTTGATTCATTCTCCGCCGACAGAATTGCATACAATGTTAGTGCCATGGCCCTTTGTTGCTTGGGGTATGGATGTTATTGGACCTATAGAACCTGGAGCTTCCAATGGTCATAGGTTCATTCTGGTAGCCATTGACTATTTCACAAAATGGGTGGAAGCTAAAACATTTAAGTTAGTGACTAAAAAGGCAGTTGTGGATTTTGTTCATTCTCATATCATCTGTAGATTTCAGATTCCAAAAGTGATCATCACGGACAACGGTGCTAATCCTAATAGTGGTTTGATGAAATAAGTATGTCAACAGTTCAAGATTACACACTGTAATTCCACCCCGTATCAATCCAAAGCGAATGGCGCGGTTGAGGCAGCGAACAAGAATATAAAAAAGATATTACACCACAGCTACTAGGTTTTATGCACAAAACTTTTACGGGGCCTTACAGCACTACTGTCTGCACTTCAGTAGGTGCAACTCCTTACTTGTTGGTGTACGGAACTGAAGCAGTGATACCAGCAGAAGTTGAGATTCCATCCCTCCGAA
The DNA here is from genome assembly GCA_032618575.1 of Nicotiana noctiflora. Taxonomy (NCBI): domain Eukaryota; kingdom Viridiplantae; phylum Streptophyta; class Magnoliopsida; order Solanales; family Solanaceae; genus Nicotiana; species Nicotiana noctiflora. The sequence continues at coordinate 69,445 of JASVEL010008642.1, forward strand.
TTGTCGCTGAAGCTGAAATTGACGACAATGAGTGGGTCAAAGCCCGATTGGAGAAATTGAGCTTAATTGATTAAAAGAGATTGGCAGCAATATGTCATGGCCAATTGTATCAGAGGAGAATGGCAAGAGCATATAATAAAAATGTGCGTCCTAGGAAATTTGAAGTGGGACAACAAGTGCTGAAGCGAATATTGCCACATCAAGCCGAAGCGAAGGGCAAGTTCGCACCAAACTGGCAAGGGCCGTATACTGTGACCAGAGTGCTGTCCAATGGTGCTTTATGTCTGACAGATGTCGAAGGAAGATGTATCGACATGGCTATCAATTCTGATGCGGTCAAGAGATATTACATGTAGTTTCCCTAATTAAAACCTTTTGTTTCATTTGTTTGCTTGTACTTGGTGTTTATCGGATAATGAAATGACGGAGGCATTTCTTTCTTCTATCCAAAAATTTAACCTTTGCTTTCCCCCTTTTGAGCCTTATTTATTCTTTCACATCCCTCTCTTAGAATCGATAACGGAAAGAGAAAAATAAAATAAAAATAAATAAATAAAAAATAATAAAGAAAAGAAAAAAAGGAGTCACAAGAAATCTAAAGGAATCAAGTGAACTACGTTTGACCTGATTCCTCAAAGAGGATACGTAGGCGCCGCACGGCTCGGTCATAGTCTAAATAAAAGTTAATCCTTCCCCAAACAAGAAACTGGGGCAGAAGTTATTTTGTTTTTTATGAAAAGAATTTTGAGTCCAAGAGTTGTAATGTTTCACCCATTCAGAGTTGTTTTGAATTTTTGATACTTTTTTCTTTTAAGCCCACACAAAAACCCATATGAGTTGTCCGAAAAAGACCTCCCGATCAGTATCCGGGAAATGCCCAGTCAGGCAAGTAAAAACCAAGTAACACGCTGATCCCCAACATAAAGGGAATAACCTAAAGGAATCGATAGCCAAAAGAATCCCCAGTGAAGTGAATCTTATCGGTATTGTTTCAATCCCCAGCAAAAACAAAATAAAATGGGAGAGTCTTATCGGTGAAAACCTTCACAGGCACCATAAGGCGACGAAAGCTGAGAAGAAATAAAAGGAGAAAGTCTTATCGGTGAAAACCTTCATGGGCACCATAAGGCAATGGTAGTTGAGAGAAATGTGAGAGCCTCATTAGTGAAAACCCCTCGAAGGGCACTATAAGGCGACAAGATAGATCGGCGGAAAGGATTCGCATTTGATAAAGAGTCAGGCACCTGTTCATCCTCAGTGAATGAGGGCATCAGAAAGATTGATTGATACAAATAGACTGGGTTGATTAATCCGGAATACACGACGTGATCGTTGGAACCAGTTATCCCATTCAGATAAGTTCCTTTTTGCTTTTTCTCAACATTTCTCTAGAAAGCTTCCTTCTTTTTCTATCTTTTCATTTTCTTTGTTTAAAGATTTTTGTCCAAGTTTATTTTGAGAGACTTTTCAGAGCTTACTATCAGTTTCCAAATTGGTGTGAAGCATAATGAGGGTAGGGCAGACCAAATTGGTCTGGAATGTCAGAAAATTGGGAAGACCTGAAAGATGCGGTCAAGAAAATCGCGGACCAAGTTCCAAAAGAATCCCCAGCAGATTTTCAAAATACGCGAATAACTCTGACAGATTATCAACCAAGTCCCAAGATGGTCGAAGAATACCAAGAGGGAAAGGAAAAGGGAAAATGCATCCCCAAGCAAAATAACCCCTTACAGTTTTATCCTCAACAATGCTATCTCCAGCAGTATTGAGGGAAAATGAAACATTTTGAAGAAAGTGATTTTTGAGTTTCACCGGCAAGTTTTGAAACACAAAAAAGGGAAGGGATAAATGGAAAAACCATCCCCCAGCAGAAATACCATTCTCAGCGAATAACGTTATCCCCGACAAGTTTCGAGAACTTAGAACACGGAGAAAGAAAAAGCCATCCCTGGCAGGAGTGGCACGGCCATTCACCGCATTTTAAACTAACAAATTTTCTTTGATTTGAAGCAGGTAAAAGGAAATGTTGATGATAGAAGAAATACATGCCACAAGGAATATTACCAAAACTGGGGAATAAAACTTTTGCCATTGTCAAAAAATTTTCAAAGGAAACAAGGAAATCAATTCAAGAGATTTTTAATTTCAAGAAGTCAGGAGCCCGCCTGTAGAATGGAGGTTATTATTTCAAGATGAAGAAGTCAGGAGCCCGCGTGTTGGAACGGAGGTTGTTATTTTTAAATCGAAGAAATCAGGAGCCCGCCTGTAAAATGGAGGTTGTTATTTCAAAGAGGAAAGTCAGGTGCTCGCCTGTAGAATGGAGGTTGTTATTTCAAATTGAAGAAGTCAGGAGCCCTCCTGTTAGTATGGAGGTTGTTATCTTAAGTCGAAGAAATCAGGAGCCCGCCTGTTAGAATGGAGGTTTTTGTATTTGACTTAAAGAAGGAATCAGGAGCCCGCTTGTAGAATGGAGGTTGTTGTATTTGATTCAAAGATAGAAACAGGATCCCGCCTGTAGAATGGAGGTTGTTGTATTAGATTCAAAGAAGGAGTCAGGAGCTCGCCTGTAGAATGGAGGTCGTTATTTCAAATTGAAGAAGTTAGGAGCCCGCCTGTTAGAATGTAGGTCGTTATCATAAGTCGAAGAAATCAGGAGCCCGCCTGTTAGAATGGTGGTTGTTGTATTTGATTCAAAGAAGGAATCAGGAGCCCGCCTGTTAGAATGGAGGTTTTTATCTTAAGTCGAAGAAATTAGGAGCCCGACTATTAGAATGGAGGTTGTTGTATTTGATTCAAAGAAGTAATCAGGAGCCCGCCTGTAGAATGGAGGTTGTTATTTCAAATTGAAAAAGTCAGGAGCCACCTGTTAGAATGGAGGTTGTTATCTTAGATTGAAGAAGTGAGGAGCCCGCCTGTAGAATGGAGGTTGTTGTATTTAATTCAAAGAATGAGTCAGGAGCCCGCCTGTAGAATGGAGGTTGTTGTATTTAACTCAAAGAAGGAGTCAGAAGCCCGCCTGTAGAACGGAGGTTGTTATCTTAAGTCGAAGAAATTAGGAGTCCGCTTGTTAGAATGGAGGTTGTTATTTTAAATTGAAGAAGCCAGGAGCCCGCCTGTAAAACAGAGGAATACATTTCAAGGTCAAAGCATAATTCAATAACACCAAGGGTTACAACAAGTATCCCCTGAATAACAAGCTTTAAAATGAATTATTACTGTAATATCCACAGCATAAGTTCAAGTTCAGCAACCAAGAAAGGCCGACAATGTCAAGATGGAAATAAAGGAACATCAGAAGAATGCAAGATGCAAGCTCAAGGCAACACATGAGCCAATTAAAGATAGATAAGATTTTCTAATCCTTAGTTTAGTCTAGCTTCTTGTTTTCTTTTAACACGGTGTGATAAGGAGATCAGTAAAGCAGCAGTAACGGCATGCAGCAGCAGTAACAACGGAACCACAATCCCTCGGTGGTCCCAGCTACCAAAATTCCCGAATTACATTGACCTGATTCCTGTTTAGCCCAAGGTCGTAGGAGGCCTTCCGAAGCAAAGGCTCGGTCAAGATCTTTTCAAAATGCTTCACACGGAGTGCACGAACGGGCAAAAATCACTCGTATTTGCTCACTTATCTTTGCGCGAAAACTCTTTGTGTTTACGGGCAAAGAGGGGCAGCTGTGAGCACGTGATTTTTGCCTCACATGAATTACTCCCACTAAATCAAAACAAATATTGTCTATTTTATTGTGTGCATTTTTGTGAATTTTCGTGATATTTCTTGGTAATTGCTTGCGTTCATATGCATGTTTATTTGTCTAAAGTAATATAAAATACAAAATATGTCACATTTTTGCACCTAGTATATAATTTTACAAATAAGAGTAATTAGGTTTTTTTTACAAAATGAAAATCACAAAAATAAATAAATAAATATGTATTTGTTGTCATTGTATGATATTATTTTAATTAAATGTGTTAATTGGCGTGTTAATTGTTGTTAAGTATTAATATCTGTGTAGTTTTATTTTTTTATTATACAAATTAATTAGAATTTTTTTTTATTATAAAGAAGGAAAAGAAAAGAGCTGAAAATCAAAGAGAAATTCGTGATTTGGGCTAAAATCTGAGACCAAGAATCAGGCCCAATTCATTTCATGACCCAATCCAGTTTCTTGATCCCTCAGACCTCACCAAATGACGTCGTATTGGCATCTTAAATCTGAGCCGTTGATCTAGCTAATCGAACGGTCCAGTACAACTCCAGTCTAAGGCCAAATGATGACGTTTCAGAAGATTTGATTGGGGCCATTCATGCAAATCAATCCAATGGCCTAGATCACTTCTCCCAAAACTCGTCTACAGACTCAATCCATATCCCTCTAACCGACTCCCCCCACTTAAACCATACGAAATCATTTCACTAGTAGTGAAGATATCCAAACCATTGATCTCTTCAAATCCAACGGCTCGAATAATTTCCACCTCCTACTATATATTATTTCAACCATACCCCACCCCCTACAACCAAACCCCACCCATTGTCTCTCTCAGAGACTCAAACAAACGCCACCGTGCTCCGCCCACCGGAAATCGCCTCACGGCGGTTCTGGTGGCCAAAACGTCTCCATCTTTACACCACAAACTGCCCTGGACCTCTTCTTCCCAAATATCCAATCCATTTTTTTCAAATCATACTGTAGTTTCTCGAATTTCAGATCGAAACCATGAATCCTAGTACACACATGAATGAAGTGAGCTGACTTGGTTAGCCTATCTACAATCACCCAAACTGAATCAAACTTTCTCGCTGTTTGAGGGAGTCCACTAACAAAGTCCATAGTGATCCTTTCCCACTTCCACTCGGGAATATCAATACGCTAAAACACGCCACCGGGCCTCTGATGCTCGTACTTGACCTGCTGACAGTTGAGGCATCGTGCTACATGACTCACAATATCCATCTTCATCTTTCTCCACCAATAATGTTGTTTCAAGTCATGGTATATCTTCGCGGCACCTGGATGGATAGAATACTGTGAGCTATGGCCTCCTCCAATATCAACTCATGAAGGCCATCAACATTGGGCACGCATATCCGGCACTGCATCCTCAACACACCATCACTATCAATAGTGACATCTCGGGCATCATCATGCTAAACTCTGTCCTTAAGGACAAACAAGTGTGGATCATCATACTGGCGCTCACAAATGCGATCATATAAGGAAGACCGAGAAACAACGCAAGCCAACACCCTGCTGGGCTCCAAAATATCAAACCTCACTAGCCGATTGTCCAACGGCTGGACATCATATGCAAATAGTCTCTCCCCAACTGGGATATATGCCAAGCTACCCATACTAACTTCCTTTCGGCTCAAAGCATCGGCCACCACATTGGCCTTCCCCGAATGATATAGAATAGTAATGTCATAATCCTTGAGTAACTCAAGCCACCTCCACTGCCTCAAGTTAAGTTCCTTATGTCTGAACAAATGCTGGAGACTTCAATGATCAATATACACCTCACAGGACACGTCGTACAAATAGTGCCTCTAAATCTTCAAGGCATGAACTGTGGCAGCTAACTCCAAATCATGAACAAGGTAGTTTTTCTCATGAGGCTTCCACTACCGAGAAGCATAAGCAATAACTCTACCCTCCTACATCAATACACAATCTATCCCCACCCCCGAGGCATCACAATATATGGTATATAAACCTGAAGCTGATGGCAAAACTAATATTGGAGTTGTGATCAAAGTTGTCTTGAGCTTCTGAAAGCTCTCCTCGCACTCATCCGGCCACATGAATGGTGCACGCTTCTGCATCAATCTGGTCAAAGAAAAAGCAATGGATGAAAATCCCTGAACAAACTGGCGATAATACCCCCCCAAACCAAGGAAACTCCTGATCTCTGTAGCTGGGGATGGTCTAGCCCAACTCTGCACCGACTCTATCTTCTTTAGGTCAACATGCATACCATTACGAGACACCATATGACCCAGAAAGGCTACTGACTCGATCCAAAACTCGCACTTGGAGAATTTAGCATACAATTTCTCCTCCCTCAACCTCTGCAACACAATGCTCAAATGCTGAGCATGCTCCTCCTGGATACTAGAGTATACCAGAATGTCATCAATGAACACGATCATGAGAGAATCCAAATATGGCTGGAACACATTGTTCATCAGATACATGAACGCTGCTGGGGCATTGGTCAGCCCAAACGACATCACAAAAAAACTCATAGTGCCCATATCTCATCCTAAATGTAGTCTTCATGATATCAGAATCTCTAATCTTCAGCTGATGATAGCCTGAACGAAGATCAATCTTCGAGAACACCCTCGCTCCCTGGAGCTGATCAAATAAATCATCAATACGTGGTAGAGGATACTTGTTCTTCACTTTTACCTTGTTTAGTTGTCTATAATCAATGCACATCCTCATAGAACCATCTTTCTTCTTAACAAACAACACTGGTGCACCCCACGGTAACACACTAGGGCGAATGAAGACCTTATCTAAAAGCTTCTGAAGCTGTTCTTTCAATTCCTTCAGCTCAGCTGGTGCCATACGGTAAGGAGGAATAGAGATGGGCTGAGTACCCGGCACTAAGTCAATGCCAAAATCGATATCCTTGTCCGGCGGCATGCCCAACAGGTTTGATGGGAACACATCTGGAAAGTCCCTCACAACGGGCACAAAATTAATACTAGGAGTCTCAGCTCCCAGATCCCTCACAAATGCTAGATACGACAAACACCCTTTTTCAACCATTCTCTAAGCCTTTAAGAATGAAATAACATGGCTAGGGACATAATCAGTCGAACCCCGCCACTCAATCTGAGGAATACCAGGAATAGCCAATGTAACTGTCTTGGCATGATAGTCTAAAATAGCATGGCACGGGTCCATGCCCATGATCACATCAAAATCCACCATACCTAAAAATAGCATATCCACTCGGGTCTCCAGACCCCCAATAGAAACAATACAGGATCGATAGACGTGATCCACAATAATCGTATCACCCACCGGGGTGGATACATGAATAAGCAAATCAAGACTACCACAGGTCGCACCCAAATGATATGCAAAATAAGAAGACACGTACGAATATGTAGACTCGGGATCAAACAAAATAGAAGTATCTTTGTGACAAACTGAAATGATACTTGTAATCACTGCATATGAAGCAACAATGCCCCTCCTATCAGGAAGTGCATAGAAATGTGCTTGACCAACACTCGATCGCTCCTCACTCCTGGGGCGACCTCTAGAAGACTGACCTCCACCTCTACTAGCCTAGATGGTGCTAAAGAGGAATGATGATCCCTCTGCTGAGACCTATCCCTACGAAGTCGAGGGCACTTCCTCCTAATGTGGCCAAACTCGCCACACTCAAAATAATTGCCTGGAGCTGGAGAAAGGGACTAAAGGGAACCCCTCACCGCAGATGAACCCTGGGTCGAAGAAGTAGGTGATAAAATCTGAGTTGGGAGGGTGCTGAGCGAAGACTGGCCCTGCTGAAAACCCTGACGGCCACGGCTAGAAGAAGCTCCACTATGCTCTGGGCGACTTGACGGATGAGGTCTAGATGAACGACCTCTGCCCTAATGAAACTTCCCCCTGGATGGAGCACCACCCAAACTGGCAGAACCTCGAGTCCTCTTGGACTCCCTCTCCTCTCGCTCACGGCGACGATCCACCTCAATAAAGCATTCCATATTAACCACCTGCTCGAAAGATGCTGCCAATACTTTCTCCATGGCCATCAAGATACAAATAGAATAGTTGAGGCCACCAATGAACCTCCTGATCCTCTCCCGATCTGTCGGGATCATCCAAGTAGCATGCCTAGCCAACTGAGTATACCTCAACTCATACTGATTCACTGTCATATCACCTTGCACTAGCCATTCAAACTGGCGATGTAGCTCTTATCGACGGGATTGTGGCACATACTTTTCTAAAAAGAGAGTGGAAAACTACTGCCAAGTAAGGGGTGCTACCCCTGTAGGCTTACGCCTCTCAAACTCCTCCCACCAAATAAATACTGGACCTGAAAACTGGAATGTAGTATATAAAACACCACTGGACTCAAGAATCCCCACTGTACGCAACATCCTTTGACACTTGTCTAAGAATCCCTAGGCATCCTCTCCCTCAGTACAACTGAATGAAGACGCTTGAAGTGTGCCAAATATCACGATCTTGCTCATCATCAGGCATCATCGGACCAACATACTCTAGGGCTGGCGCAACTTGCGCAATTAGAATAGCCGGTGCAACTGCCTGTGCTGGGACTACCTCTGGCGTCTGAAGTCCCTGCACAACCTGCTCCGGTGTGTGAGCTGCGGGGGTCAAATGACCACCCCCGGTCTGAGGTACCGCTGCTGTAGAAATAGCGGAAACTACCTGAGCCAATCCAGTATAGACTGATAATATCTGGGCCAAAGCCTCCTGAAGGCCAGGAATAACAATTGGCATTGCCGGCACCTAAGCGGGTGCTGCTGGAGCCTCAACCACTGGGGGCTGATCCTGGATAGGGGCAACATGTGGGTCTACTGGCACTGCCCCTGCCACTCTACCACGACCATGACCACAACCGCGACCACGGCCTCTAGCTGGTGGCAATGGTGGTCGTCCACCTCGTCCTGTAGCAAGAGTCCTTGCCATCTGCGAGAGAATAGAATACAGAAATTCAATTCTCGGAATAACAAAACCGCACAACAGAGTTTAAGAAATGTGAAGCGTTTCCTAAAAGATCTGCAGCCTCCCGAGGATAAATACAGATGTCTCCGTATCGATCCGCGAGACACTACTAACCGGTTCAAGACTTATGAGGCCTAGTAAACTAGGCTCTGATACCAACTTGTCACGACCTCAAAACTCGGTCGTGATGGCGCCCAGCACATTGCTAGGCCAACCTTTCCAATTTCACACAATACCGAGCTATGAGCTCTCACTTTACTTCAAAAGAAATATTTAACGATAATAGAAGTATGATATTTTAGAATAAGTTGCAAAATAACCCAACACAATGTAACACCTCCCATAGATCTGGAGTTATAAGCCATGAGCCTCTACCAAGAATACAATAGTGATACTGAATACAACTATATCTGACAAATGCGGAAAAATGTTTATAAGATAAAGGAAAAAATAGAGTTTCAGGTCCTGTGGACACTAGCAACTACCTCGATAGTCCGGTATAATCACTGAATCAGTTGGGGAGTTAGCCCTGGTGCGATGTACCTGGATCTGCACACAATGTGCATGGAATAGTGTAAGTACTTCCAACTCAGTGGTAATAAGTACGGATAAAGACAGTGAAGATAAGAACACCCAATATTGCACTAAGCAAGGCTATATAATAATATTCTTTTACCACTTTTAATAGTATAAGTCTCAAAATTAGCAATAACAGCTAAACAGTACAACATGTATATCTACATGCAATGGAGGTGCATGAACATGACTGCTACGGCGCGTAGCCCAATCCATTTGGGTACCCGTGCTCACTGTGGGAGGTTTAGACTACGGAGGGGCTCCTACAGCCCAAGCGCAATATTAATAATATGCTGCGGCGCGCAGCCCGATCCACTATCAGTCCAGCTACATGCAATGCAAGCCTCACAGGCACAAAAATATCATTTTGAAATCTCTTTTTATCAATAACAGTAGAAAAATAGTGTTCAGAAATACCAGAGTTTGGAAAACCATTTTAGACAGTGTTTAGCTCAGGACTAATATCAAGATAACATGCTATAACCATAGAAGCAATGATAACGATCCTCATGGGATCCAAATAATTGGCTCACAGCCCAAAGATATCCACAACCATCCAAGTAGGAGATTTACCGGCTCAAGTATAGCCAACATCACCGTATAGTACTACACAGTCGGACTAAGCCATAGTCCCCAATCACAATCGACCCCACACTCACAATAGAGTATGTGTCTCTCCTCAATACAGCGTCACATAGTGATATAATGAGGTTTCAAACCCTCAGGTCATCATCCATACCCATTACTCACCTCGACTCGGCTCGAAAACTAGCCCGCAATGCCATTTCCACGAGAATCGGCCTCCACGGGTCCAAAATCTTATCAAAACCAATAGGAATACATCAAAATTGGCTAAATGAACATAACCCAATCGAAACAACTCGAATTACACCCAAAACCACAAAGTTTCCAAAACCTGACCCCTTGGGCCTACTTCTCAAAAAATTACAAAAGTCACATTTTAAGAATCCTTATCTCACCACGAGTCCATACATATAAATTTTATCAAAATTGGGATCTATTTGCCCATTCAAATAATATATTTACTATATCCTAGGCTAGAGCAAAAATCCCCCATTGATACACCTTAATTCTTCCAATTTTAGAGGTTAATTCCATAATTTATCAATATATTAACATAAACGGAGTCCATGAGAGCTTACCTGATGATACCTCTTGATTTTCTCCTCAAAATCGCCAAAATCGCCTCTAAGTTCGAAGCCCCAAATGAGTTATTAAGTTCAGAAATTCGAACCAGCACTATTCATTAAACCCTGACATTTTTCGCTTAAACGATAGTTGGCTAGCTTTCGCGAGACCGCTTCTGCAGAAGCTTTGTCGTTTCTGTGACTCCCATTAAGTCACCTGACCGCTTCTGCAATTCGTGTCTCGCTCCTACGAGACCGCTTAAGCGGGATTTACTCCGCTTATGTGAAGTTCCTTGGATCCCCTTGGACTACTTCTGCGAATCATACTCACACTTGCGACACCACTTTAGTGGAAATTGTTCCGCTTCTGCGAAACTTCGATGAGCAGCCCAATAGCGCTTCTGCGCTCAGACGTCCGCCTCTGCGGACTCGCTTCCGCGCCACTTTTTCTACAGGAGTGGAATACCAGCAGTCAGGTATCATAAACCTAACCACATAGTCAACTTCAGGTTAACTTTTCAAAAATAAGCTTCACTCTAAAAGGTTGTATGCCTTATTTTCAACCAGAATTAATCCGAATTCACTCGATAGACTCTAACACAGATATAGAAACATGAAACAACATAATGAGGGGATAATGGGGTGGTAACTCTCATGACGACGGGTCGGCTCATCACAAAATTAATGGAGATACTACGTCAAATTTAGTTGAATATTCCTTTGATGGATGCCTTGAGGGAGATGCCCGGTTATGCAAAAATTATAAAGGATCTAATGTCATAGAAGTTTGATTTTTAGTATCTTTCAACTGTGACTCTGACACAGACCTACAACATAGTAGTGACAAGACCGATGGCTCAAAAGATGTATGATCCAGGTAGTTTCACTATTCCATGCACAATTGGGAGTTATTCATTCGCAAAGGCATTATGTGATTTGGGAGCCAGCATAAATCTGATGTCCCGGGCTGTATACACCAAAATGGGCATTGGCAGAGCTAGACCGACTTCGATGCTGCTACAGCTGTACGACCGCACAGTAAAGAGGCCAACTGGTATTCTTGATGATGTGTTGGTGCAAGTAGGGAAGTTTATGTTCCCTGCAAACTTTGTTATTCTGGATTGTCAGTTAGATGAGGAGATACCTCTTATTTTGGGTAGACCATTTTCGGCCTCTAGAAGAGCACTGATCCATATTGAGACTGGGGAACTAAAAATGAGACTGAATGATGAAAAAGTCATATTTAATGTTCAACAATCTAAGAGGAGACCCGATGAATATGATAATTGTTCTCTAGTGGAGGCAGTAGATGTGATCCTGTAAGAAGATGATGTGACTCTGACTGTTAAATATCCATTAGAGGCATGTTTGACGAATTTAGAGGAGATGGATGGTGAAGGGTTAGCTGAATGGGTCATTCCACCAGAAAGCCAAGGATTCTGGACAAGGGAACCTCAGTTCGAGTCCCTTGAGTTAGAAAAAAGGGCTTCACCTCCAGCAAAGCCATCAATAGAGGAACCACCCAAACTGGAGCTGAAGTCACTCCTAGATCACCTCAGGTATGTTTTCTTAGACTGATACTACTTTGCCAGTTATTATATTATCCGGTTTGCCATATGTGCAACTAGACCAGCTGTTACATGTACTGCAGGAAAGTAAGACTGCCATTGGCTAGACCATGACAGACATAAAGGGTATCAACCCAACCTTCTGTATGCATAAGATTCTCTTGGAAGAAGGGCACAAACCTTCTAGAGAACATCAATGAAGGTTGAACCCGAACAATAAAGAGGTAGTAAAGAAGGAAGTGATCAAATGGTTAGCTGTGGGAATCATCTCCCCATCTCTGATAGCAATTGGGTTAGCCTATCCAATGTGTGCCAAAAAAAGGGGGAATGATTGTTTTTCATAAGGAGAACAATGAGTTGATCTCAACTCGTACAGTCACGGGATGGCAGATTTGCATGGACTACCAAAATATAAACACAGCCACCCGGAAGGACCATTTTACCTTGCCTTTTATTGACATGTTGGACAAGCTGGCCGGGCGATCGCACTTCTGTTTCTTGGATGGATATTCGGGGTACAATCAGATATCAATAGCCCCCAAAGATAGAGAGAAAAAATCCTTCACTTGTCCATATGGCATATTTTCCTTTCGGTGAATGCCTTTTGGGCTTTGCAATGCATCAGCGACATTTCAACGGTGCATGTTAGCCATCTTCATAAACATGGTGGAGGATATTATGGGGGCCTCTATGGATGATTTATCCGTGGTGGGAGATTCATTCGAAGAGTGTCTCCACAACATAAGAAGAGTGCTTAAAAGATGTGTGGATACAAATTTAGTGCTAAACTGGGAGAAATGCCATTTTTTGATACAGGAAGGGATAGTCTTGGGGCATCGAGTGTCCAGCAAAGGAATTATGGTCGACCATGCTAAGGTTGACGTGATTGAAAAGTTACCACCGCCCACTTCAGTCAAGGCGGTGAGAAGTTTCCTTGGACACGCCGAGTTCTACCGGTGATTCATAAAAGATTTTTCCAAAATTGCTAACACATTATGCAAACGCCTTGAAAAGGATCAGCCCTTTGTGTTTTCTAATGATAGCAGGCTGGCATTTGAGGAACTGAAGAAGTGGTTGGTGACTGCACCCATCATTGTTGCATCCAATTGGGAGCAACAATTTGAGCTCTTGTGTGACACAAGTGACTATGCCATAAGAGTAGTCTTAGGGCATCAAAAGGATAAGTTGATGCACCCGATTTATTACGAAAGCAGAACTCTAAGTGGTGCACAACTCAATTACACTGTGACAGAGAAGGAGATGTTGGCGGAGGTATTTGCTTTTGACAAGTTCAGATAATATCTGATTAGCTCCAAGGTAATTGAATAAATTGACCATGCAGCTCTCAGGTATTTGATTAAGAAGAATGAGCCTAAGTCGTGCATGATTTGTTGGGTGCTGTTGTTGCAAGAATTTGACCTCAAAATCTGTGGTCGTAAGGGCACAAAAAATCAAGTTGGTTATCATCTATCACGACTTGAGGGAGCTAAAAAATCAGTCGAGGTTAAAGAGATTCTGGAAACTTTTCCAGACGACCAGCTGCTCGCAACTAGTCTTGAGGAAGAGCCATGGTACACAGACTTTGCAAATTACCTGGCATGTAGTATAGTACCCTCTGACCTTTCATCTGTCCAAAAGAAAAAGTTTTATCGTGATTGCCGCATGTATTATTGGGGCGAGCCTTATTTGCTTAGAATATGTGTTGATAATATGATCTGGAGGTGTGTCCCCGAGATAGAACAATCTTTTGTTTTGCAGGCTTGTCACGCAACAACATATGGAAGACATTTTGGAGGGGTCAGGATAGCAGCAAAAGTGCTAGAGGCCGGATTCTTTTGGCCAACAGTGTTTAGAGATGGACACCTATGGGTGAAGGGCTGTGATGAAAGTCAGTGGACTGGGAATGTTTCCCGTCGCCATGAGATTCCCATGAACCCGATTCAAGAGATAGAGATGTTTGATATTTGGGGGATTGACTTCATGGGTCCCTTCATCAGCTTATTTGGAAATAAGTACATAGTTATTGCTGTGGATTACGTGCCTAAATGGGTAGAAGCTGCAGCGTTATGAACACCTAATTTTTTACCACATAAATATTTATGTTATTTTAATCGTAATATTTAAACTTTCATCATTCTTAATAGATTTTCTTTAAACAAAAAAAAATACAAAAAATATTCACATACTTATAGTACAAATTTTATTTCTATTTATAAATAAGAAGAAAATTAACAAAAAATATATATATTTGGTTTCATTTAATTAGAATTTTAATTTATGGTATCTTTTTTTTAGTATTATTTAAAGTACATGTAAATATTCAAAAAAAATTTGTAAGAAATGATGGTTAGTCTTCTTATATTTATAAGTTTAATTTATATTTAAATATAAAAACAAAAATAAATAAATAAATAATATAACAAAAAAAGGATAAATCTTGAAAGATTTTAAATAAAAGATTATCCTAACTACTCACCATGATCTTCTCAACCCTATTCTCCCACTCCAACTTCAACTCTAACTCCCTCCACACATCTATATATACTAGTCTCAAGGTACGCGCTTTGCGCGTGTTTTCTATATTCATGGATACATAACTTTTAAATCTTTCAAATTCATATTAACTAATATTTATGAGTTATTAAAAATATTATAGGAAAAAAATGTAGGATATGCAAATCTTAGGAAATATGGTACGTAAGTAACATTTATAGTTTTGATATTATAATATCATAGTAATATATAGGATAAACTTAATTAATTTTGATGTGCTAGTTCCGTTACACTATATGCAAATCTTAGGAAATATAGTACGTAACATTTATAATTTTGAGATTACAGTATATAAGGTAAATTTAATTAATTTTGATGTCTTAAATAATAGGATTTCCTATGTAGTCATTGAAATAAGAAAACTTTGGTAAGTAAAGTTTTAGTTGACTTCAAAATACTAAATATTAGGAAAATAATAAAATGACTATTTTATCTAGTGTGAACTTTATTTTAAAAGGGTAAAAAGGCAAACGACATTTCGCTAGAGGTCTTTGTGCTTTTAATATAGTATAGATGATGACACTCTTAGAGGGAAAAGGAGACAAAAAACGTAAAAAAAAACGCAAAAGGAAGAAAGAAAAAGAGATAGAAACAGAAGCAATTAGTACCTTTTTTGCTCGGTTCGGTTTGTCACAACCCAAATCCACTACGGGTTCGTGATGGCACCGAACATCAATGTCAGACCAGCCAATTAGATTACCAATTAATTCCCTCTTTTAATATTTTTGAAATTCTAGTTTTTCTTCCCGTTTCACATAAAATAAGATCACTTCTCGAATTTAAACTTAAATAATACCAACTAGTACAAGGATTCACTGAAACCATCCTGGAAACCCGGTGTCACAAGTGCATGAGCAACTACTGATTAAAACATATAATACATCACAATATCCGTCCGTAATGCAATGGACAGAAAAAAAATATACAGTAAGTAGGAAGGGACTTTAAAAGCTACGGGTCACCTCGCATACTGCAACTCAGCTAGTCCCTGAATCGTCCGTGCCGTTGCGCCCCGTAGGCCGCTAATGTATCAAGTAGCCGTGCAACAAAAATGCACAGAAGTGTAGTATGAGTACGAAATCAACATGTACTCAGTGAGTGTCCCGCCTAATCCTGAAGGGGTAGAGAAGAGATAGCCAACATTGAAACACTCTAATGGCGACAATTATTTGTTCTAGATATACATATCAAACAGTGGACTTATCTTCTAACATGATTCTTATTCAGATAGAGGAAACAAGTAAACACATAATTCTATCATAGGAAGTTTTCTAGGATCCTTTTTCATTATTAACAAGGTGATTTCGAGCGAGAGGGAGGCATCTAACGACTTAAACAAGTCTAGACAGCAATACAAGCATGTGCAAATGATACTGAAGCGACAGCCTAATCCAACAGAAATAAATGTGCACTTGCCGAGGGTCGACGACGTGCCTATAGATGCATCTATTAATCTGCTGAGGCATTTGGCCCGTTCCAAAATAAACACACACACAGATAGATAAACAGTCAGGAAGTCAACATGGAGCAAATATCCAGGAAAAAGTACATTCTCTTTTATTAATTTGAGAAGATGAAGCTTAAGGCTTTTAGAAAGTCCCATTATCAATTTAATGTGATTTAAGCAATCTAAGCCATCAAGGATTTCACAATTAATCCACATATAATATGTTTTTGGGTCCTAAACTACCCGTACAATAGCATATAGTAGCTACGCATGGACTCTCATCACCTCGTGCGCACGTAGGCCCCACAACTAGGAGTGCATAATCAATTTAACTCACCTTTGGTGTAATTTCCCCCTCACATAATTAGAAAGGAGACTCACCTCGCTCCGAAGACTTGTAATCGGCATTCTACATCCTTCCGAAGGCTTGAACCAACGCACAATGCACCAAAGCTAGCCAAATAATGGCAAACTAATGAGAATATACTCAAATACTCGCTACAATTCAAATTATACAATTTTCCGACTCCACTTTGTGAAATGACACAAATTTCCTTGGGCCCATGTGCCCGGATTCGTAAAATTATTGAAAATAAGTATTATCCATAACTCATATGGTGTATATCCAGAACATATCAAATTTTGTCCATGAATCGACCCTCAAAACAAGGATTTACCATTTTTCAATTTTGGGGCTAAAAATCTACATTTCAATCACCGAAATACGGATAAAAATAGAAACCAGCAGAAATAATCAGGAGAAACATCAAAATAAAGGTCAAATATTTACCTCCTTATTGAGACGAGAACAACGCCGCGAAAATCACCTCAACCGGAGCTCTATAACTCAAGATATGCCCAAAATACTAAACTTCTTGGTTTTAAACACTATCGAGGCCCATTTTCTGCTTTTGCGGATAATTTTTGCATATGCAGGACCGCTTTTGCGGTTCTATTTCCGCTTTTGCAGTTCTCACAGACACCAACTTCTTCCGACACGGAAATGAGCATAACTACCTCATACGATGTCCAAATTCGACGATTTATTTTCCTTTGGCTCCGAAATTTCGATACGGATCTAATCATTCAAACAAAACTGAATTTGAAGCTCATTTACATAATATGGTACCCCTTTAAGCCCAAAGATATGGTGTTGAAATATCAAATAAGAACGTGATCACAATGCGAAACACACCCGAGGCCCCCCGGACCCCAACCAATCATACCAACTAGTCCCAAAATACATTACGTACTTGTACGAGGCCTCAAATCACATCACAAATGCCAAAATCATGAATCAACCTCAAATCCAAGCTTCATGAACTTTGAAGTTTCCATCTTCTATATCCGATGCCAAAACCTATCAAATCACGTCCGATTGACTTCAAATTTTGCACACAAATGTAAAATGACGTAATGAAGCTACAGAAACATTCAAAATTCCATTCCGACCCTCAGTTCAAAATCTCACCTACTAACACTGAAATTCACTTCAAGCCAAACTTATGAAATATCTTCCAAAATGCTTACTTCCACAATAGGCGCCAAAACACTCCCGGATTATCCAAAACCCGAACAGGGCATACGCCCAAGTCCGATATCATTATACGAACCTGCTGGACCCTTCAGATCCTGATTCTGAGGTTGTTTACTCAAAAATCCAATCCTAATTTGTTCTTTCAATTTAAAGCTTCTAAAATGGAAATTTTCATTTGAATTTAACTCCGATCTCCCTGAATTAAGATTCCGACCATGCGAACACGTCATAATACTCGAAATGAAACTGTTCATGGCCTCCGACTGCTGAACGGAACGCTAGTACTCAAAAAGACCGGTCGGGTCGTTACACTGTCTCTCAATTTCAAACTTTCGATTGCTTTGTCAGTTGTTTTTTCCACACCTTAGGTATGTTTTTTATACATTTTTTGTAATGATCTAATTTTAGTTAATAGAAATGCAAATCTGGTGTTTAGTTTTCCTATCTCGTATTTAATGTATTTAGTTTGTTATGGGTGTACATGATTTCTTATTAAGTGCATTGATGTGGATTTATTAGCATGTGTAGAATATTTTTATTTAGCCTAGTCCTGTATATTTGAGAATCATGTTTAAATGTAATGAATACATATGTTTGGATTTCTTTTGGCCAGAATTGTAAAACTTTACTCTACTGGTTTGTCAATGGTCTATTGAATGCTCGAATCACTTTTCTGTTCAATTTTGGGTCGCTATTATTTAAACTTTTAAATTTGAATCCTCAATTTTGCTTCATCTTGTTCTAGCTTACGTTAACCTTGAATTAAAACGTCATACAAATTACTATGGATGTGTATATTCTGATTTGTTCTCTATTTTCACGTGCTGCAGCCTTTGTTTTCACATCTTGCCGTCTTTAAGATTTGGGATATTCAACACACTTATTAGAAAATGTCTTAAGTATTCACAGTTTGATCTCTTTTTTATCCAATAAATGAAAAGTACAAGTAATTATAGTTTTATCCAGAAGTTAGATATTAGTTTGTAGGTAAGGAAAAGACCCAATAAGTTTTGCTAGTGCAGATCTTTATATAACCATAATTTTTATTTAGAAAGAATTTTAACTCATGAACATTCATAAGTTACTTTAATGGAAATTTTACCACCTATAAAATAGGTTAGTACCCTATTTATAACATATAAATACCTTTTTAAGATTTTACATAATATAATAACCTTTTTTATTTTGTAGCAAAAAATTTAAATTTAATACTTTCCTATATTTAAGCCTTATTAGATGGTACAAAATAATTTATGGTATAACTCCCAGTTTTTTGTGAAATGGCGCCGCTTAATACAGCATAATACACCTAAATACAAATTCACCTTCCCATGATTTGTGCTGAAACGTTATTTTTTTCCCGCTTAATATAGCTTAATACACCTAAATACAGATCATGATTTACAGGAATCCTGTTTGTGCGGCGTCATTTCATGTTGTATTATTGAATACAATTCGTTTAATACACTATATACATCATAAAATAACGTAAAACATATCTATATCACGTAATATAGGAAAGGGTTTCTATTTATTGCTAATTAGGTCTTAATGAATGCCTTTTGTGAAAAATTCTCTAATTTAATTGAGTACAAATCGTTTAATAATCCATCGAATCGAGTCATTCACAATTGAATCACTTAATCCACGGCCCTCACATAATATTAACTAGTGTAGGAAATACTATAATCGTAGTTTGCTTTAGGCTCGATTTAGATTAGTATTGCAATTCCGTCTGCGTAACATAATTATGAATTTAACTCTAAAAAGGACTCGAGGGATACATTTGTGCAACCAAACTTTTTTAATAAATCAACAAAAGCGTTATTAATCGTGGACATGTTCGCGTGACATGATTTTGACGCGCCAAAAGATAAGCGTATACGTACGCGTAACTCAATTTTTTAATTATATATAAATCAAGTGATTAAAAGCGATAAAAGGTAAATGCACATAGGTTATGAAATAAGTAATTAGATAATTTAAACCAAGTAATAATCACTAACGACCATGCTAGAACCACGGAACCCAGGAATGCCTAACACCTTCTCTCGGGTTAACAGAATTTCTTATCTAGAATTTCTGGTTCGCAGACTCTTTAAAAATAAAACTTCCTCGATTTGGGATTTAAAATAAACCGATGACTTGGGACACCATAATTTATTCTAAGTGGCGACTCTGATCTTATATACCTCCCTCGGCATGTGGTGTAAAAAACAGGTGTGGCAAGCGTTGCCCACTAATGATGCAAGATTAGTGGTGGGATTTTTTAAAAAGAACATATTCACTCGATTTGGGACACCAAGAGCGATCATCACTGATGAAGGCACTCACTTCTATAAAGAGCCTTCGAGAAATTGCTTGCAAAGTATGATGTACGCGACAAGGTGGCTACCCCTTATCATTTGCAAACTAGTGGGCAGGTTGAAATATCCAACAGAGAGATCAAGAGTATGCTAACCAAGATTGTTAATGCCACAAAAGCTGATTTGGAAAAAAAATCTTGACGATGCACTCTGGGCCTATAGAACTGCACTCAAAACACCAATAGGTATGTCACCATACAAGTTAATATTTGGGAAGGTCTGTCATCTGCCTGTAGAGATAGAACATCGAGCTTGGTGGGAACTAAAGCAATGGAACATTGATCCCGATGCAGCTGGACAAAATCGACTGACAAAGTTGCATGAGCTGGATGAATTTAAATATCATGCCTTTGAAATCATGAGGTTCTACAAGGAAAGAATGAATAAGCTACATGACAAGCACATTGTGGATAGAGATTTCAAACCCGGTGACAAGGTATTATTGTGTAATTCAACGTTTAGATTGTTTGCGGGTAAGTTAAAGTCCCGATGGTCAAGACCATTCAGAGTGGTGCAAATGTTCACAAGTGGAGCTATAGAGATCAAATCAGAAGATGGGACAACAAGTTCACAGTAAATGGGCAAAGGTTGAAACAATAACTTGAAAAGGGGATACAGTAGTGATCAATTTGAAAGAACCCAGTACACGAATGAGGGGTGATGATCAAATACTTGTGTCGTGCTGTGATATTAAATCAAGCGTTGCGTGGGAGGCAACCCACGAATGTGTTATAAATTATAGTACGTAACTTCTTGTATAAAAAAACAAAAAACAACAAAAATTAACGCTGGAATACCCACTAGCGCGGCCACGCTAAGCCAGCGTGCATCCACCGCTAATGGGGTTTTACACTGCCTCAAATGTTACCCACTAGCGTGGTCGCGCTAAGCCAGCACGCAGCCCGCGCTAATATGGTTTCATACTGCCTCACGTTCATTGAATATCACGACCTAGATTTTCCACCATCGGGAGTCGTGATGGCGCCTGCTAACGGAGCTAGACCAGCCAAATATTAACATTCTCTGATAAACCTCTATAATATAATAAATAAAAATCAATTAAACAAGTGCGGAAGACTTTTAACTTAAATAAAATGAAACCAAAAATTTGCGGATGTTGAAACATGACTCTACCCAGAACCTGGTGTCACTACTTATGAACTTTTAAGATTACTAAATACAACCATCTGAAAGAAAGAATAACAGTCTGTCTCAATATAAAACTAACAAACTAAATAAAATAGAAATGACTCCGGCACCGCAGACGTATGCGAGGCTACGTCAAGAATCCCTCGACTGAAGGCCTATTCGAGGTCTAGTACTGCTGCGGTCCGAAAGCTGCATCCTGGTCTGTGCAAAAGAAACACACAAAGTGTAGCATCAGCATAACCGACCCTATGTGCTAGTAAGTGCCTGGCCTAACCCCGGCGAGGTAGTGACGAGGCTAGACAGGACCTACCATAAATAGCCTATAGAGATATATGTGCAATAAAAGGACATATACCAATTTAAGCAGTAAAAAGGGGAGGGACATGCTGGGGGAAATACTGCAGTCAAAATATAGAAATCATCCGTAGAGAAACGAAACTGAACAATAACACTGATAAGGAAAGCACATGAATTCTCTAAATACGAACACAATACACACAGTCTATACTCCGTAGTGGTGTGCAACCCGATCCTCAACAGATATCACCGTTGTGGCGTGCAACCTGATCCTTAACAATCAATACTATTGCGGCACTGATCGGTGCAGACTCAACCATTGGGAAGAGTGAGCGCTAACAACATTTACCCGATAGTGGTTTCGGGGTCAGTTCCTCAAGGAGCTAGTCATGGGAGTCGAGTATTTGTGAAGTCTAGGAAAGTATTTTGGCTCCTAATTTTTCTTCTATCATTTTTGGTTTTTCTTTTGTTTATCAACTAAATTTATCAACTACAATTGTAAGCTAAAGTATGCTAGGTAATGATGCTAGTTGTATGCAATAAAAGAAAAGCACTAGGGCCGTAGCACTCACCTAGGTGACTAATTAACGGGTATAGAATTCTAATGCAAGGATAATAATTGAGGGAAATATGGCTAACCATTGCACTTATCTCTCACTCTCACACCTCTCGGTAGAGAGACTAATTTTGCCCAATTGAGTCTCTCATGACCAGTAGGGTTGGCTAATTTGCCCAAGCAACTAATGGTTCAAGTATGGTAATTACTCTCTCGAGGTTTAACCCGTTACTTGGGACTACCATTCTCATGGGTCCATCCCAAATCCTTGTTAGGTAAATTGTGAGGTCATAGAATCTCTTTTTTAAGAAGTGTCAAGACCCACTAAGCTAGACTTAGTGTTTACAACCACCAAATCCAAGTGAAAACATACAATTAACCTAGATACCAAACACCCAAAATATCCAAACAGTAAGAAAAAATACCCATTAATTACCCACACTAGGGTTGAGCCACAACCCTAGCTAATGGGTTTAGCTAGACATGGAAGAAGTAGAAATAGAAGAAATACTAGAAGAAATTGACATAATCATTAACTACAAGATTAATCTACTTGAATCCATGTTACTTGTGAGAGAAAATTGCCTAAAGTAGGCTAATGAAAATTGTCTCGTGCTTAGCTGCCCAGATGGATTACAAAACTTAACCTAAAAAATAAAATGTTCTATTTATACTACACAGGAAAAACTGGACAAAAATACCCCTGAGGGTCTGGCGCAGACCGCATAGAAACGTCATGCGGCCGCGTAGGGCAAATGGCCTTCATATCTGGGCTTCTTGACTTGAGGATGCGGAGCGGGTAAAAATGCCACGCGGGCACATAGGTTGAGTCATGCGGACTACATGAAAATGGTGCACGGCCGCACAGGTGTGGTCATGCGGACCGCGTCGAAATGATGTGCGGCTACACTGTATAAATCATCCTATTTTTGGCACTGATTTGGTGTGCAGCCGCGTGGGACTTTTCCTTATCTTTTTGGGCCTCTGATCAACCATCATTGCGGACCGAGTGAAAATGAATGCGGTCTGCATAGATCTTCTTCAGAATTGTTGCTTCCCTGAACTTTGTTGTGCGGCCGCATGACAAATCAGTGCGGACCATGCAGCTTGGGCTTTAGCTTGATAGCTGTCTGAACTTTCCTGTGCGGCCACACATCAAAATAGTGCGGTCCGCACAGGTCATCTACTTCCCAACTATTAGTCATCTTTGGGTGCTTGGCAGGTTTCACTCCTTCTTTGAGCCGAATTGTGGTATTCATCATCTAGTCGCTCAAACCTGCAATCAAGCGCAACTTGTAAGCAATTCAGGACTAATCAAGAGCAATTTATGCACAAAGCTTAGGTAATAATGGGTATAAAACATGCACAATTCTTAGTTATCAACTCCCCCAAACTTAAACCTTTGCTTGTCCTCAAGCAATTAAAATGAGACCCACCCCTCAATAGAAAAAGTCCAAGTAATTCATGTTTATCTTAAAGTAACCTCAATCAAGCATCAATTGGGACTAACAATTGCCCTAAATATGAATGCATTATTAACACATTTAAAACTTTTGAAAACTTTTGGATCAAGTATGACACAAGAGCCTCAAAGGTTGACACATCTTATCAATGAACCTTTCTCAAGTACTTTGGTCATTGTGGAACCCAAACTCAAACATCCTCGACTCTCCCTAAGTGAATCTCACCTTTTAGATTAATTGCACACAAATCAAGGTGGAAGGATTTTTCGCTCATCTCTCTCAATGAAGAGACCCTAAGTCCGGTTCTAAGTACTTGCCCTTCATGTAAGTATCCACTAATGTATGTTTCCCTCAACTCAAGATCATATAGGGATTTTTAGGAGTCATTGTGAACGTTTTTGGGTAAAGATAGGATATGCCTTCGTCCATATGGGTTCAATCTTCTCCTAAGCACTTCTTTTGATTCGTTTTGGCATACTTTCTTGACTCATTTGAGTATTTCTTCTTTCAAGGTGTTAGAGAGACACAATGTCACTCTTTCTTTTGCAATTCACACCTTTCTCCTTTTTCGCATCTTTTTCCACTTTTTGTTGACCTAGAGTCCCCCTTTTTGGGTCTTTTTCACTTTTGTCTCTCTTTTTGCCTTTTTTTTTCTTTTTCATTTCCTTCCTTTTCTTTTTGCGATAGTGCCCTTTCTACCATATTGGTGCATTTCTTGTCTATCCCCCAAACTTAGATATATGCCATTACTCTAGGGAAGATGGGTTCCAAGAGAGGGTTTCATTAAAAACGGGTATAGGCTTGTAACTTTGGTGCATGAAAGAAGAAGGTTTAAGGCTCAAAAGGGGTGGACTAGGGATCATTGCGTTGGTAGGTCATGAAATGGATCAAGTTAGCATTTTTGGATCAAGGAGAGCCTACAATCACGTCTCAAGTCAAGTTCCACCTATGATTTCGCCTCAACAAACATTCGGGGCAAGTTCTAGACAATTGGCTCGGTACTTGGGCTCACAAATCGAATTCTCGCCACACATACACTCAAGGATTGCCAAAGATGGAGTCGAGGGCCCACAATGACCTTAGTCACGATTAAAGCGCACAATGGCCCATATTGACCATATGATGATTGTTTGGTCAATACAAGAGTCTCAAGGTCACGACATTCACCATCCTAAACACAACTTAATGTCTTTGACCATAAGATCAAAGGAAAATGTGCTAGGCCCAAGTGAAGCTTTTCCTGAGGTACCCTTAACTACAAAAACTTGGAAATCAAAAAGAAAAATCAAAAACTGACTCAACCCTTAAGAAAGTTGTCATACTATCTATCATTGGGATGGGCCACCCGGTTCACACAACACTCTACCGTTGGAAAGAACCGTGGCATTAAAAAAACCAAGTGCTTATTGCAACATCAAAGCAAAACCAAAAAGAGGCTACGAGCCTAACTTTGCACTAAAACAAAAAAATTTAACGAAAATAACAAAAAAAGAAAGAAAGCACAAATGATAGCCAAATGAATATGTACACATGGGAAGTAGAATATATAACTAAGGGTGTTCAAAATTAAAATTTATATACAAACCATCTATGTCTATGAATGTATTGCGAGTAGAAAATATATACGATCATCCAGTTAATCAAAAACAAAAAGTAGGGCCACACCCCCACAAATAAGAGCTAGCATTATCCCCAATGCTAACTACCGAATAAAACATCAAAAACGGTCAAAGGATATAGAATGGCCCCTCAAGCCTCATCAGGTTCCATGTGCTGGTCAGTGGCTCTCGTGTCCTCTGTACTGGCAGGGACCTCAGATTGGCCCCGAACCTGCTATTGATGTGTTGCTGGGACAGGTGCCTGCTCTGAGTCTAGCTCATCAACTGAAGGGGCACTAGAGGGACCCTAATGCTTGGGAGCGACTAATATCATAACTCCCTCAGTGTTGGGGAGTTTTCTCTTCTTCTTCGGCCTATGCTCATCCTCCTATGGCTACTCAAATGGTGGCTCTATGGCCGGCTCCTCAAATAACAAGTCTAGTAGCAGCTGATCCGCCACTAGCTTGTCCACCTGCTCCTTCAATGCTTCCACCGACACCTTTGAGGCTTTTGTCTTTCTCGGCTTTCTATGCTCCTTGGCCAAACTCTTAAATGCCTTGCTATGCTCATCGACCACCTTGGCCAAGGAATCCTGTTTTGCCATCATCTGCTCCTAGTTGGACAGGATTTTCTTCAAAGTCTCCTTAATAGAAGTAGGGATCTCAACAGTTAGCGACACTCGCTGGGCTTGTACGGCTGTGGTCAATGTGGACAACTTGGATGTCACTGCCGACATCCAGTTGTTGAGACTGGCTAATGAGTGCGTGAGCTAGTTGGTGGAAAATTTGTGAGTCTTTGATACCGGGATCACCAGATCAGTTGAGGTGGAAGGGGGTGTTGTGGAAGGTCCTGGGGGCACTGTAGGGCACTGTAGTGGTATAAGTGGGCTGGTCAATGGCAGTTGGCTATTCAGACTGGCCAACTGCAGAAGAATTGGAGGCTTGGCTCTTCTTGGCATTCTTTGGGTTGACGGGACCTTTTTGATCATACCATGAATATGGGCTTACCGCAGGTACCATAACATCATATTTCTTCTTTTCCACCCCCAGCTCTTTGAAGTACATGGTCAATGTGTTGGGGAAGGGGTAGTTTGTCTTTGTTTCATTTCTCACCGTAGAAATCACCCTACGCATAATGTTGCCCACATTAAATGGGAATCTGACCATGATGGAAGCAACTAATATAGCACGCTCAATGGGGACGGAGTGATCATGTGTGGTCGGGTCAAGCCGATTACACACGAATGTCAACCACCCTTTTGCTTCAAAGTTTAAGGTGTTTAGGAATATCTTTTCATGTGAATTAAGCCACACCGGGACTATACCTAGAGCTGCTAAAATTTTAGCTAACCACGGGAGAGCTTATTCTTTCATAGTGAACTTCTCAAAAACCCCAAGAATTCATTAAGAGTCTTCCCATCAAATAGCACGATCTTGTCCCCCACTATTGTAGTTGTGTAGCCCCGAACTATATGGCGAACATTTCTATAAAATTCCTTCACCATGTGCTCATTTGCCAATCCCAGTCATTCTTTGAAGAAGCTCCAACCCTCTCTCATATGGAATTGTGCTTGTAAGTGAGGGTTGTGAGGAACCAAATCAGCATCAATGAACCGCCTGTCCGCAATGAGCTTTCTCTTGGGCCACCATTCCCTGAATTGGTGGAATGCAGCCTGACTAACGAACATGTCCTCCCAAACCTCGGGTTTCCTGGTCCGTTCTATCCCCCATCTTGTGGTTCACCTCCTTCCGCATGTCCTCCACTCTCCCATGATATTGAAGATGTGGGAGAAGTGGAGTAATTGTCATTTCTTTCCTTTTCTGTTCCGCACTCATCACACGAGTCCGAAGCTACCACATTCATTGGCCTCATAGAGGTGGCCACATTTTCTTGCTCAAGGGAAGAAGACATTGGTGTTGGAATCTCCATGGACATGTGTGTGGGGGTGGACTCTAAAGTCACACTCCGGGAGAGGGCATACTCACTACCAGTTGATTGAGAAGCAGCCATGTCGGCTGTCCTAATTATCTTTCTATTATTTATCATAGTTTCTGACAAGAGGGGTTGCTCTGATGGTAAGCAACCCCCAAAGAACCACCTCTCCCAGTTTGCTTCTCTTTGCCCCAATGTTGTGGTTGTGCACCTCCTCATTTTTCACAATTTTATGCAAGCGATAAAAGTCTAAAATTGTTAGTGGAAGCACATTAGGAGTGGACAGTTTAAAATTCAATGCACAATTACAGACATAGTATTGTAGACAGGAGGGACGCGGACCGCACAGAAAAGTCACGCGGTCCACACAGGCAAATCATTACAATTACCATCTCTCTGAACATGACCTACGGGGAAAACACTATTTTGGATTGAAGCCTCGTAGGTCTAACGCGGACCGCACAAAAATGTCACGCGGTCCACACAGGAAAATCATTAAAAACACCTTTTCTCTGAACATGGCCTACGCGGACCACACTATTTTGGATTACGGTCGCGTACGTCCAACGTGTACCGCACAAAAATGCCACGCAGACCGCACAGATCAAGCTCTTGAATATACACTTCTCTGAGCCTTGGCAACGCGGTCTGCATTATTTTGGACTGCGGTCGTGCTGGGTTCACGCGGACCACGCAGAGGAATTTTTCAATTACAAATCAAAGCACGCGGACCACACACAAATGTTGTGCGGCCGTGTAGGGAAAACATGACTGGGTAGGTTATTTTATTCTTTTTGGTTCAATGTTTAACATCCTAAGTGTCCCTACTCAGTATTTTTAACAAGAAATTATGCCTAATTTCAACATGAAATCACAAACCCTATTCTAACTATTAACTAAGATGAACAAGAAAGAAATGAAAAGAAATTAAGAAGTTATTCTAGTAAAAATCAATTAAAATAAACACAAATTACACTAAGAATTGAAATATATATGAGTTGTTACCAGGGATAAATGAGAGTGAAAATATTGCACAAGTTAAGCGGGTGAACAGTAGAAAGGTACTCTCAGATGAAAATTTGCGAAAGAGCTTAAAGGAGGGCCAAGGATCCTATTTATAGAAGACCATGGGACCTATATGTTACCTACCTGCGCGGCCGCACAAAAATGTAACACGAACCGCGCAGGGGTTTTCATCCTTGGATTATTAGCAAAGTCCACGCGGACCGAACTGTTTTGGTAGGCGGCCGCGTGGGAACTTTCAGAGACCTATCCACTTTGGCAATTTCCACGCATACCGCACTGGTTTAGTGTGCGGCCGCGTGGAAACCTTCAGAGACCTTCACAAGATTTATTTGTCCAGCGCAGACTGCACAAAAATGCCATGCGGCCGTGCTGGGTCTTCTGAGTTCAATTCCTTGATCATTTAAATCCCACGCGAAGCACAGTGTTTTGGTGTGCGGCCGCGTGGGCACTGTTCAAAGACTGCTCATTTTTGAGTTTTGCCCTCCACTGATTCAACATTATCCCTGCAACATTTCACAAACCAGCAGCTCAAAAATCCTAATCTACAAAGGAAAAACAAAGAAATTCAAAAGACATGGGTTGCCTCCCGAGAAGCGCCTGATTTAACATCGCAGCACGACGCGGGTAACCATTATCTCACTTCAAGTGTATAAGCGCCACCACGTGGTTATCATCAACCTTGCCCAAGTAATGTTTAACACAATGCCCATTAACCCATAATACTTCACCATTTTTGTTTTTGAGATCAAGGGCACCGAAACGAGTTACAAAAACCACTTTAAAGGGACCACTCCATTTGGATTTGAGCTTCCCCGGTAATAACCTTAGCCTTGAGTTGAAAAGAAGGACCATATCACCAATATTGAATTATTTTCCCCGGGCATACTTATCATGGAGATACTTCATATTGTCCTTATACAAGGATGAGTTAGAGTAAGCATGAAATCTAAACTCATCAAGCTCATTCAGTTGTTCCCCTTAGAGGTTGGCCGCAACATCCCATTCCAAATTTAACCTTTTCAAAGCCCACATCGCCTTATGCTCTAGTTCCACCGAGATATGACAAGCCTTACCAAATACCAATAGATATGGAGACATACCCGTGAGCACATGATTTTTGCCCTACGTGAGAATCACTCCCAAATTCAAAAATAAAATAGGTTTTGCATTGCGTGGGATTTTCCGTAAATTTTGTGCCATGTCTTAATTACTTATTTGTGTCCTTTGTCTATGCGTGTCATTATTGAATTAATTAAAAAACACAAAAAATATTAGGACCCAATTTTACAATTAGGAATTATTTAGTTTAGATCTTTTGTGTTTTAATTATTTAGGATTTTAAATGAAGAAAACAAAAGAAATTGAAGCAAAATCGGATTTGGGCCATTTGAGGCCAACCAAACACCAAAACAGGCCCAAAACTCCCCATTAGCCCAATCCAGGCCGTCTCCAACACCAGCCAAACGATACCTCCATCCCAGCCGTTGATCTTCGTTGATCAGACGGCCCTCATTCCATCGCCCCAACCCGTCTTACAGTGACCCGATCACTTTGAGACCGACCCAGCCTCATTTGATGAAACGGTGTCGTTCGATATGCACCAAGAGATCCTGGCCATCAAAATTAATCAATCCAACGGCCAGGATCTCATCTCATACCCCGTATATAACATCAACCCTACAGCCCAGCCCCTCCTAAGAACCCCCTCTTCGTCTCTAAGTCAGAGATCAGGTCTCTCGACCTCCGCCTCTCTCCGCCGCACTCCGCCTACCGGAAATCGCCTCACGGCGGTTCTGGTAGGCCAATGGCCACCAAATTAACACCATAGCTCCCCCTAAACCCCCTCTACACGAATCTGTGGTCCGTTAACCTCGAATAATCCCCAAATGTCTCGAATCTTCAATCGAAGATTCGAGTTAAAACCAAAACCACGCCAAACCACTCCAAACTCACCCCGAACACTCATGTGACCTTCCTTACATGCTTGCCACCTTTAGTTTCACTCGAATCTGACCGGAAATACTCGAACCCTAAATCCGAGCCCAAGAACCCTAATATTCAAAATTAGGGAATTTCGTCAATGGAAGTCTAATAGACTTTAATTGGGACGTTTTCATTTGAAAACGTTCCAATTAGAGTCCTTTCGACTCCAGAAATGCCAACTCGAGCCCGTTTGGCCTCAAAAGTTCAAGTCCGTTCGATCCCAAGTCCTTGGTTTCCAAATTTCTCTTCTTGAGGTAGTCTCTTTTCTTTTTTTTTCAGTCTTTATTTGTTTTTATACTCGTTGGCGGTATAGTTTTGATTTTTGCTTGTTGTTGATTAATTTTGTTCTCTGCCTCTCCCTCAAAGACCTGTTTATATGGTCAATTGTTCTTTCTATTTCGAATGTGTGTGTTATGAAATATGTATTCGCGTCGATTAGCGTCGTCGAATAATTAACTTCGCATATGTCCGGCATTGGCCGAGATTTGTTGAAGTCACTGTTTTGTCATTAGTTTGTTATCAATTATACATGTTGTGGTCGATTTAATGAATGTCGTCATGTAAATTTGCGAAGTTGTTGTTTAAAATCCCGGGCAGTGAGTCATTGCTATTAGAATGAAATCGATTTGAGGATTTCTATTTTGTGGGATCATTTGTTTGTTTGATTTTAGAATCTGAGTAAGCTGTGAGATTGGATATAGCTGTTAGAGGCTTAAGATGAATTAAATTTAGTTATAGAATTTCAGAATTAGTGGAATGTCACTTTGAACACATATATGAATCATTAGGGCATGTTGAATTATGTTATATTAGGGACACAAAGTAGTGAAGGCCAGAGATTAGTCTTAGTTTAATATGCAATGCACATGGAAGAGTGTTAGGACTTGCTGGACAGCAGGATTTCCTACATTTTTTTGTTCTGTTGTTGTTGTTGTTGTTCTGTTGCTGTTGTTGTTGCGAACTGTTGCTGTTTGTTCTTTGCTGCTGTTGTTGTATACTGGTACTGCTGTTGGGTTAACTCATTACTGACTGATCCTTCTTCATTGTGGTAAATTCCAGGTACACAATCTTGTAACTTCAAGTGATCAATTGATTTAAGAAATACAAATTGCAACTGTTTCGGATACATATTTAGTCATTTGTTCATTGTATTTGCCTTTCTATTGGGCTGTCAATTGAACTGTATTGTTTTAATTGATATTGTTTTAAGTTTTTTAAAGTTTGACTGTTTAGATATATTGGAATAAGGCTTTTTATAGTAAACGGAAGGTGAAGCTAGTAAATTAAGTGTTGTTGTTTCATAGTGCTGTTTGTATATAGTTATAATTGGTATTTTGTTTTGATATATTTCAAAGTATTAAAGAAGAAAGCAGAGAATGTAGTATATACGTATGCAGCAGGGATTTCTTGTTAATATAGCTATTTGATTGTTCTAAATAAATTTAGTTAATTAGATTATTAGAGAAATACAAAATCTCCTCACAAATATAAAGATTATAATTAGTGATTCAGGCGTAAATTTGAATAAGTTGGAAATCAATTCCTAATTCTCCCATGTTATACAACATCTTGTAGTTCATATAAGTAATATAGGCTAAATAGGTAATTAAAATTGGAAATACATTCTAAAACTGTTAACGGTTGAAGTGTGCTGTGGAATGGAAATTCAAGAAAGAGTTGTTTCATACAAAAGCAGGTTGTGATTGGTTGTAAGATTGAAACTCATTGTACATTGTTAATAATGGTATGGACTATTTTACTCTTTCGTTTGGGCTTGCCTCAGGCCCAGCCGTGAAAAATGAAGAATTTAACATGTTAGCCAATTTCATGAAGTCTTGTACAATTTGGTTCCATTATAGCTAATCCCATGATGTGTTAAATACTGAATTTCAAGATAAAAAGAAATATTATAGATTAGGATCGACCTTAAATAGAATAATGGGACGAGCCTCGCCAAACAAAAAATGATAGATTGCATGGCCCTCAATAAAGGTTTCAAAATACTTAGAACTCGGAAGAACCGTCTAGCGAATTTCACGGTCTTTCCAAAAGTTAATCAAGACGATAGACTCTTTAGGCACGACTTTAATAAAAATACTTTTCCTAAATACGGGTGCGCATTTATGTGACCCAAATCTTACTCTCGACGAAACTGAAATACATTAAAGTCACAGGCGTACCGGTTGCGGTGTGACTCGAAATGTGTTTTCGTGACGTCGCAATTCCTCTAAAATTAAAAAGCGGAACATTAAAAGCACATATATTGAAATATATAAAGAAATCAGATAAAAAAACAAAAATTGCAGTTGAGCGACCGTGCTAAAACCACGGAATCCGGGAGTGCCTAACACCTTCTCCTGGGTTAACAAAATTCCTTATCCAGGTTTCTAGTTTCGCAGACTGTATTACGGAGTCATAAATTTCCTCGGTTCGGGATTAAACCGGTGACTTGGGACACCATTATTTTCAAAAGTGGCGACTCTGAAAAATTAAATAAATTGATCCCGTTCCGACTGTCCTTTAAGTGGAAAAACTCCTTCACTGATTATTATTATATCCCTTCTCGGGGTGTAGTATTAAACAGTGGCACATACATTACATTACGTTTTGTGCGGAAAAAGGAGGTGTGACAACACTTAGGATGTTAAACATTTGAAGAAAAAAAATAATAATCCAACTTCTTTGACCAATCGGTCCTATTCACATTCACTGTTTTGGACAATATAATCTTAATTTCCCTATTAGAAACCTCCACTTGGCCACTTGCTTGCGGATAGTATGGGTAGTAACCTTGTGGTTAACTCTATATTTGGTGAGCAAAGAATCAAAGGCCTTCTTGTAAAAATGGGACCCCCCATCACTAATGATAGCACGAGGCATTCTAAATATAGTGAATATGTGCTTCTTTAAGAATTCCAGAATACTCCGGGCTTCATTGTTGGGAAGAGCCACGACTTCAACCAACTTGGAGACATAATATACCGCCACGAGAATGTACATGTTCCCACAAGAGCTTACAAATGGGCTCATAAAGTCAATGCCCCACACATCAAAAATATCAACCTCAAGAATGGTGTTAAGAGGCATCTCATCCTTTTTAGAAATCCCACCGGCTCATTGACATGCATCACACTTTTTCACAAAATCGCTTGCATCTTGTAATAAAGTCGGCCAATAGAAACCACAAATTAGAACCTTTGTTGTTGTTCTCACTCCCCATGATAACCATTATAAGTAGAAGTGTGACAAGCTTCCAATATGCTCAATTGTTCTTCTTCCAAGACACAACGACGAATTACACCATCGGTGCAAATTTCTAACAAGTAGGGCTCGTTCCAATAGTAATCCAAACTATCCCGCTTGAGCTTCTTCCTTTGGTTAGAAGAGATTTCATACGGGACTACATCAGTCACAAGATAATTGGCCATATCGGAAAACCA
The DNA here is from genome assembly GCA_032618575.1 of Nicotiana noctiflora. Taxonomy (NCBI): domain Eukaryota; kingdom Viridiplantae; phylum Streptophyta; class Magnoliopsida; order Solanales; family Solanaceae; genus Nicotiana; species Nicotiana noctiflora. The sequence continues at coordinate 102,806 of JASVEL010008642.1, forward strand.
CGGCATATCATGCATAGACACCGCAATGAGTTGTTCATCCGGAAAAGTATCATTAATCTCAACACTATTGCTTTGTCTTCCTTTTTCCTCTAGCAGGCACAAGTGATCCCCGACTTGATTTTCACTTCCTTTTCTATCCACAATCTCTAGATCGTATTCTTGCAAGAGTAAAACCCATCTCATCAACCTCGCCTTTGAGTCTTTCTTTGTCATAAAGTACCTAAGGGCGGCATGATCCATATGAATAATCAGTTTGGCCCCCATAAGGTATGGGCGAAAATTTTCCACGGCAAAGAGAATAGCTAGCAACTCCTTCTCGGTGACTGTATAGTTCTTTTGAGCCTCATTCATTGTCTTGCTTGCGTAGTACACCAGATGGAACATCTTGTTAATTATTTGGCCAAGCACCACACCGACCGCTACTTCACTAGTGTCACATATCAACTCAAAAGGCAAATCCCAATTTAGTGCGGTGATAATGGGAGTGGTGGTCAACTTATGTTTCAACAATTCAATGGACTCCATACTCCTCTCATCAAACACGTACTTCACATCCTTCTCCAATAGACAACGAGTTCACAACTTTCGAGAAATCCTTGATGAAGCACCAGTAGAACCCGTGGCCTAAGAATCTCCTCACCCCCTTGACAGAAGTAGGGGGAAGTCTTGAGATAACCTCTATCTTTGCTTTGTCAACTTCAGTACCATTCTTTGAAATTTTGTGCCCAAAATAATTCCCTCTTGCACCATGAAGTGACATTTCTCCCAGTTTAGTACAAGATTGGTCTCCTCACATCTTTTCAACACTCTATCCAAGTTCGCTAGGCATTCTTCAAATGAGACCCCCACCACACTAAAATCGTCCATGAATACCTCAAGAATGTCCTCCACCATGTCGGTGAAGATTGTCATCATGCATCTTTGGAAGGTCACCGGAGCATTACAATGTCCAAACAACATCTTTGGGAAAGCGAATGTGCCATATGGACAAGTAAATATTGTCTTTTCCTGATCCTCTGGGTCATTGACAATTTGGTAATACCCCGAATAGCCATCAAGAAAGCAATAATAAGCACGACCTGCTAAACGATCAAGCATTTGGTCCAAAAATGGTAGAGGGAAATAATCCTTCCTAATGACCTTGTTGAGCTTTCTATAGTCCATGCACACCCTCCAACCTGTGACCGTGCTGGTCGGAATCAATTTATTGTTTTCATTTGTGACAACCGTGATGCCACCCTTCTTTGGAACACATTGGACTAGGGAGGTTCATGAACTATTCGATATGGGTATACTATACCGGCATCCAACCACTTGATAACTTCCTTCATGACCACCTCTTGAATAGCTTCGTTTAATCTTCTTTTGTGTTCAAGCGACGGCCTTGCATCTTCCTCCAAAATGATCTTATGCGTGCAAAAGGCATGGATTATGCCCCGAATATCCGCCAAGGTCCATCCAATCGCCCGCTTGCACTGTTGTAAAACCCCCAAACTGGCGTCCACCTGCAAGTTAGTTAAGCAAGACGAAAGAATAACAGGCAAAGTGAAATTGGGACCCAAGTATTCATACCTGAGGTGAGAAGGAAGTGGTTTCAACTCCAACACCGACTGCTCCTTAATAAATGGCTTTTTTGGAGGGGTATTGCGATTTTCAAGGTCCAATGATAACTTTCTATGCTCATAAGAGTACGATCCCATACCATGCCAAGCATTTACATATTCAATTCTCCCACCATCATCATTAGCTTCCATGTTCAAAAGCACCGCTTCAAGTGGATATTTAACATTGATCATTGCGCTTGCGTTATCCACTATCACCATCGTGACAATGTCGACAAACAAGCAAACTTTGGCACTATTTGGTTGCCTCATAGAATTGCACACATGGAACACTACCTTTTCATCACCAACACAGAAGGTCAACTCTCCCGACTCAATGTCAACCAAAGCTTTCCCAGTTTCTAAGTAAGGCTTTCCAAGAATAATTAGGACTTCAAAGTCCACCTCACAATCAAGAATCATGAAGTCGGTCGGCAAGATGAACTTATCAACTCGGACAAGGACGTCGTCGATGATACCCAAAGGCCGCTTCATAGACATATCCTCCATTTGGAGCCGCATTGAAGTTGGGCAAGGTTGACCAATTCCCAAGGTTTTGAACACTGAATATGGCATTAAGTTGATGTTTTCACCCAAGTCACAAACGGCTTTTGCAAAGTTAGCACTTCCAATAGTGCATGGGATGGTGAATGCTCTGGGGTCCTCAAGTTTAGGAGCCATAGAGTGTACAGTTGCGCTCAATTGATGGCTCATTTTGATCGTTTCACACTCCATTGATCTCTTCTTTGTGACCAAATCTTCCATGAATTTCGCATACTCGGGCATTCGCTCGAGTGCCTCCACCAAGGGCGCATTGATGGTCAAACTCTTCATCATCTCAATGAATTTTTTAAATTGGTTATCACTCTTTTGTTTTGCCAAGCGTTGAGGGTAGGGTGGAGGAGGCCTAGTGATTCACGTCCAAGCAACGGTCGTAATCAAGATAACCCAGTCTAATATGTCCAGAATCGATCCCACGGGGAATTAACCTACCAATTACAACTTTCACAATCCAAGAGTACTTCCGAATCAAGTTCCAAAATTTCGAGTATATGTTTGTGAGTGTTTCGACTAACTACTTTTGCAAGAATTAAAAAGGCTTAAAAGAAAGAATTGAATGTTAAGTAAAATAATATGGAGAAAGACTAAGGTATTGATTTCCCCTATTGATGGAATCCCTTATCGTTATGCTCATACAAATTGTTAATATATTCTATCAATCATGAACGCTATTTGTATCGTAACCCTCTCCCGAGCAATTACAATAATTTACTAGTGCACTCTCCCGAGCTACCCTAGCTAGCTTTAATTTGAATAGTTCACTTAAGATTGCACCCAAGACTTTGTTATTCCTAACCCCGTCTTTATGCCTAAAGTTATAGATTCCTCCAATAACCTAGGTGTGGTGTTGTTCAACAATATACCTAACTATGCACTCTTTTCCAAGTTATGCACACTAAATAGGCACAGCTAATCGGGGGCTCTACCAATTAACTACAATACGAATGAAGTTGGACAAATAGAAATCTAGCTAACAATTTGTAATCACATAAACGATAAGTTTATCACTCAATAGGTTCCATCAAAACATTAGAAAAGTATTTAGCTACTGATGCTCAAAGAAACAAGAATAATAATTGAATTCATAAATAAATAGTTGATAAAAATAAAGGAATTAGTTGAGAGAGTTCTCTCTTACTAATTGTCTTGCAAAAGTAGTCAAAAATACACAACTTGCCTCTATTGGGCGAACTAGGAGTTTATATAGAGGTTTTAGGGCTTAAAAACTTAATTTGTACACAACTAGGAAGTACTGTGTGGCGCCTTCCGCGGTTCGTCCGCGTTCGCGGGCGAACCGCGAACAGAGCAGTGTTCTGATTCTTCCAAAAAGTTCAGAGAGCTTGTTTCTTCGCGGTTCATCCGCGGTCGCGAGTGAACCGCGGATGAACAGAACTTCGGATTCTTCTTCAATTTTTCAAGCTCACTTCACTTCAACTCTTCACTTGGCCTTTTCATCAACATGTGACTCCAAAATAGCTCCTTTAGCATCCAATGGATCATGTGTACCTATAACACACCAATAAACACTAATCAAAGCATTTTGTTATCATAAACAATATCAATTCAACAACAAAGTGTGATTATTTAGGGCATAATTATAGTCAAATTCACCTATTATCAATACCCCACACTTAAACCTTTGCTCATCCTCGAGCAACCTTAATCACACTTTAGGCCAATTTTATTTATGTCTCCCCCAAATTATTTTACAAAAGCTAATTTTCATGATTAACCTAAGATATGCACAATCTTTACCTAATCGTAAACTCTCATGCCAGCACATTATTGCTTACTCTAATTATTTTCAAAAACTTGCAAATTTACCGTTTTCCTCTTGAGTTTCATGGCCTCACACAATTTATTAAGAGAAGTTCCCACACATAAACAATTTGGAACATGGAACTTATATATATCGAAAGAATTCACTCACTCTCAACAAAGAACATTCATATGCATATAGACACATCATAGGCTTGCCCCTAGTGTAATACTCCATTAATCGAGTTATTCAATCATAGATCAAGAGGTCTTTAAGGGTTGTAATGTTGGCTACGGGACGGGTAGGATACTTTTGGTTATAGTGGCTAACCTCCCTAAGCACTTTTCTTCTCTTTTCCACAACTTCCCTTTTAGTTTTCTTCCTTATGTCTCCCCTAAACATTCCTTCACCTTTATTTGCTTTTAATCCCCAATTTTCTTTTGTTGGTGTAACTGGCCTTTCTAATTTACATATATACATTGATATAGCTCTTTTTTTCTCATATTTTTTTTCTCATTGCTTTGCAACATATTTACATTATTTTGGCCAGTTCACTATTTTCTACCATACATTCTTGATTTTCCCTTTTTCAATTTTCCTTCACCCCACACTTAGACTTTTGCATATTCATTACAATACAAGTGCTTCTAGGAGGTAAAGTAGAATAATATAATAATTTGAAGAACATTCAAGGGTTATCAAAGAATAGGCTTTAAGCTCAAAGGGGTTAACTAAGATATTATGTACGGGTGAATTCATGTCTATTGGTTTATGGGGTAACACAAAGAAATGCCTCTATCCTTTCTACAACCAAACAACTTCTATTTCGCTTTGCAAACACACGGGGCAAGTTCTAGGCATCATGTAAAGCATACAATGTAAGTAAAACCTCACACACACATAGCATGCAACTCATTTGGAATCCGGTTTATCTACAAAGTCCTATCGATGTTTAAGAAACCATTATTGTGCAAATTTAAGGCATATTGAGATTCTACGGTCAAGCTTAGAAAATACATTCTCAAGTTCAATTAAGCTTTGCTAATGTGCATACTCGGGGTTACATGTTACCCTTTTTCCTCTAATCCTAAGAAAAGAAAAATCTACCTAACCCGGTTCAATAAAAACCCTTGGAAAAGAACCGTGGTCAAAAGAAAAACCAAGGGGGAGGTGATACACTACCTAGAAAAAGAAAATAAAAGAAAGAAAAAATTCCTACGTGGACTACTTCCCTCAAGAGTACTTGTCCTAAATAGTCCGTCATCAGGAAGAGTCCTCTACTCATATTTTTGGATTTTTAAATTTTTTGATTTTTTTGTATGTTTTTATTCCGACTTGGACCCTTAAGAAACCCGTCGCCAAGTGTCCATCATCGGGCCAAGCCAGCTATTTGTATTAACAACTACAACTAATATATACAACATATACAAGATAAGTCACCCACCCCACACTTAAAATCATGTCATGTACTCATCACATAAAGATAAAAATATAGCTCAAGAGGGGCGAGAAAACTTACCTGAGACTCACTCGGAGTCGGAGACGGTGGATGGGTCGACGTGACATGCTCGACCAAGTGCTCGGAGCCATGCCATGAACCTGCTTTCCGACCGAGCTTGCCTCTGTGACATCGCGTCTAAGCGCGTGTGCAAGCCATCTACGAAGTTGCGCAGATCAGCATTCTCCTCCTCCATGGACCTAAGCATAGGTCGGGTAGATTCGGACCTAGACATACTCGCTCCACGATTAGCATGCTTGGAATGTCCCGCTGAGTCAGTGGAGTGCCTGGCCCGGGCAACCGGCACAGGGTCAACCTCAGCATCCAAGTCGATGGGGTCATTGTCTCGGCCGACCCGGATTTGTGAAGCTCTAAATGGAGCTTTTGGTGGGAGATCACCATCCGCGGCCAGGACCGGGGTATGATGGCCGAGACACAAAGTAGTGACGAGAGATGGGTAATAAAAACCCTTGGCTTTGAGGGAACCCCTCAGCACCATCTCGTCACTAATTAAGCGGGCGATGTCCACGTCCCGTTGTGTTACAAAACACCATGTTAGAAGTGCCCTATTAAAATTGACATCCGTGGTGTTGCTGGAGGGCAAAAGCCGGTTACATATGATAGAAAACCAGCATTTAGCAGTATGTGTAAAATAGTTAGAATGGAGTGTTTTATTTTGTATCCAAACTGGGATGCCATCAACACATAAGGCCTCAATTAGCATGTCCCAGGTGACACCAGTCCTATCGTGGTAGTAGTCCATGTCACTAGTATGATTCGGCAGTCTAAGTGCCTTCCTAATTGTATGAGCATGGGAGTAGACGTACTTACCTCGGACGAATACCTCCCTAGCCAAACATTAGAGAGCATTGGCATAAAACTCCCTAACAAGCATCTTGTTCACGAGGGGCGGTGCATCAAATTGGAACTCCATTTCGCGTCGGCGAATTTCGTCATATATTTATGGCTTTTCAGACCGCAGGGCCAACCTGTCAACTTCAACTTCCTGGAGCCAGGACTTAGCCGCCTTGGCGTGGAAATCACCTTCCGCCTCCTCGCTGGCGAACCTTGACTCGTCATATGTAGGTTGCCTAGAAGAGCTAGCACCCTTTCGTGATCTTTTGGGGGCCACGATCCTGCACAAAATAGACAACCAAAAATTTGCATAATGTTAGAACATCGGTTGGCTACTCAGACTTCGCCCTCAGTGGAATACCACAATTGTCTCTTTAGTGTTATCATCCCATAACTCCTATACTTAATCACTTATCTAACAATTTCACCAATTCATATTCAAATACCCCACACTTATTTATTTTGGCAATCTAACATGACCCAATTACCCTAAACCATCTCCAATAATATACAAGAACAAGCAACTCACTATTTGGGCATTATTTCCCCTAAAAATTCATTAATCAATTAGTACAATTATAATAACCAACACTTTTGGGTCTCCAAAACAATAAAATTAGCATTATTAACTAAATTGGAGACCCAACAACACAATCTCTACCATAATTCCATCCATATCACAAGGTTCTTAAAAAAAATTCATATAACATTCTACTACAAAAATCAAGTAATATATATGGATTTTACTCAAACTAGCAATATATACTACATATTATACAAGTTAAACTACTATTAACTAATTAAGTCTACCAAATTAATAAGAAAAATTAAAGAACTAAAAGAAGAAAGAAATAAAAAGAACAAGAAGAAGAAGACTTACTATTGAGAGTAGTAGAGGAGTAAGATTGAAGAGGGGGAATTATTTGGAGAGGGATGGAGGAGAGAATTGTAGAGAGAAGGAGGAGATAAATTTAGGGAGAGAGAGGAGGTTGGGAGGGATGGTGGCGGCAAGAATGGGGAAATAAGGGAGGGGTTTAGTGTTTTAGGGTTATTAAAGGGGGGGGGGAAGGGATTTAAATTAATTTTTTTTGTTTTCTGTCCACCGCGGAACTGACCGCGGTCGTTCGCGGTTCATTCGCGGTCGTGGACGAATCGCGAACAGTCAGATTCAGAGAGGGTCTTTTTTCGCGGTTCGTCCGCGACCGCGGATGAATCGCGAACAGAGACCTTCTCTGAATAAAAATTTCGCTGGTCAGAATTTTTTTTTATTTTTATATAGACTAACTATAATGAGAATACTTACAACATGTTCGTGGGTTGCCTCCCATGTAGCGCCTGATTTAACGTCACGACACGACTCGCCTTAGTGCACTTTAAGGTTCTCTAGACCTTTGAGGTTCATCTAACCGTAGTTCCACTTTGTCCTCGATGTCATCCATGCCGACATAAGGTTTCAACCGCTGTCCATTTACTTTGAATGTGTGTGAACCATTAATGGTCTGAATTTCCACAGCGCCGGAATCAAATGCCTCAATTACCCGAGAGGGTCCTAACCACCTTGATTTTAATTTGCCCGGGAACAACCGTAATCTCGAATTGTATGACAGTACCTTGTCCTCGGTTTTGAAGTTCCGCTCAATGATATTATGATCGTGAATCCTCTTCATCCGCTCTTTATACAGTCTAGTGCTTTCAAAGGCCAGATACCGGAATTCTTACAATTCATGCAACCCGGTCATTCTAGATTTCCCCGCTTCATCCTAGTCGAGATTCAATTGCTTCAGTGCCCTCCATGCTTTGTGCTCTAGTTCCACAGGTAGATGACAAGCTTTCCCAAACACCAATTTGTATGGTGACATGCCGATTGGTGTCTTGAATGCTGTCCTGTAAGCCCATAATGCGTCATCAAGCTTCCTGGACTAGTCGGTCCTAGTGGCGTTCATTGTTTTTTTTAATACACTCTTTATCTCCCTGTTGGAGACCTCAACTTGCCCGCTGATCTGCGGGTGATACGGAGTGGCCACTCGGTGTTTCACATCATACTTGGCCAATAATTTCTCAAATGGCCGGTTGCAAAAGTGTGTGCCCCCGTCACTGTTTATAGCCCTTGGAGTCCCGAAACGGGTGAAAATGTTCTTCTTAAAAAATTCCACCACCACCTTAGCATCATTGGTGGGTAATGCTGCAGCTTCCACCCATTTGGACATGTAGTCAACTGCAACAAGTATGTATTTATTGCTGTATGAGCTGATAAAGGGCCCCATGAAGTCTATTCCCCAGACATCGAACACTTCTACTTGCTGGATTGGGTTCATTGGCATTTCATGACGCCGGGAGATGTTCCCGGTGCGTTGACTTTCATTGCAACCCTTCACCCACAAGTGTGCATCTTTAAACACCATTGGCCAATAGAAACCAGCCTCAAGTATTTTGGCTGATGTACGCACTCCTCCAAAGTGACCACCATATGCTGAAGCGTGACATGCCTGCAAAACAAAAGAATGTTCTATCTCGGGGACGCATCTCCGGATCATGTTATCGAGACATATCCTAAATAAATAGGGTTCATCCCAATAATAAAGCTGGCTTTCACAAAAAAATCTTTTCCTCTAGACCGATGAGAGGTCGTGAGGAACAATACCGCTGGCCAGGTAATTTGCATAATCTGCATACCATGGCGCTTCAAGGAGAGTAGTGTGAGCAGCTACTCGTCTGGAAAGGTTTCCAAAATTTCTCCACTCTCTTTGACAATTTCAGCTCCTTCAAGTCGTGACAAATGATCAACGACTTGATTTTCAGTGCCCTTTCTATCACGATTCAAGGTTCGAACTCTTAGAGAAGCAGCACCCAACGAATTAGGCGCGGCTTAGAGTCCTTTTTATCAATTAAGTATCTTAAAGTTGCATGGTCTGTGTATACAGTTACCTTGGATCATATGTGAAAGGACCGGAATTTGTCAAATGCAAACACGACTGCTAGCATCTCCTTTTCCGTCACTGTGTAGTTCAGCTGTGCTCCACTCAATGTTCTACTGACATAGTATATTGGATGCATCAGCTTGTCTTTCCTTTGGCCAAGCACTGCCCCCACTGCATAGTCACTTGCATCGCACGTTAGCTCAAACGGTTGCTCCCAGTTGGGGGCAATGATGATGGGTGCTGTGACCAACCTCTTCTTTAGCTCCTCAAAAGCAATCCTGCATTCATCAGAAAAAACAAAGGAGTGATCTTTTTCAAGTAACTTACAAAGAGGGTTTGATATTTTGGAGAAGTCTTTGATGAACCTCCGGTAAAAACCGGCGTGTCCAAGAAAGCTTCTTATGGCCTTGACGGATGTTGGTGGAGGCAGCTTTGCAATGACATCAACTTTGGCTCGGTCTACCTCAATGCCCTTGCTTGAAACCCGGTGCCCCAATATTATACCTTCTTGTACCATGAAATGGCACTTCTCCCAGTTTAGCACTAAATTTGTCTCCATGCACCGATTTAGCACTCTTGTCAAATTGACAAGGAATTCATCGAATGAATTCCCTACCACTGAGAAATCATCCATGAACACCTCCATAATATCTTCCACCATGTCGGTGGAAATGGCCATCATGCACCTTTGGAATGTGGCAGGTGCATTGCATAGTCCGAATGGCATCCTCCTGAAGGCAAAAATGCCATATGGGCATGTGAAGGAGATCTTCTCTCTATCCTCGGGGGCTATGGATATTTGAATGTACACCAAGTATCCATCCAGAAAGCAGAAGTGTGACCTCCCTGCCAACCTGTCAAGCATCTGATCAATGAAGGGAAGTGGGAAGTGGTCTTTGCGGGTGGCTAGATTCAGCTTCCTGTAGTCCATGCATATTCTCCACCCGGTGACGGTTCTAGTTGAGATCAACTCATTCTTCTCATTTTTCACCACCATCATGCCACCTTTGTTTGGCACACATTGGACCGGGCTAACCCAGCTGCTGTCTGAGATTGGGAAGATGATTCCCGCGTCTATCCACTTTATTACCTCTTTCTTCACCCCTTCCTTCATGTTAGGGTTCAGCCTTCTTTGATGTTCCCTGGAAGGTTTGTGTCCCTCTTCCCGGAGAATCTTATGCATGCAGTATGCTGGGCTGATCCTCTTTATGTCTGCCATGGTCCACCCAATGGCAGTCTTGCATTCTTTTAGTACTTGTATAAGCTTTTGAGCCTGCACATCTAACAAACCAGATGAGATAATAACAGGTAATGTGGAGCTAGGACCTAGAAATTCATACCCGAGATGAGATGGTAGTGGTTTAAGCTCAAGCTTTGGTGGCTCTTCTATGGATGGCTTTGCAGGAGGGGTCTATCTTTTCTCTAAGTGTAGAGGCTCGAATTCAAGCTCTCTCTCCCAAAACCCCTTGCCTTCCGGAGATAGTACCCATTCTGCTAGACATTCACCATGTACCTCTTCCAAGTTCATCAGGCATGCTTGAAGTGGATCTTTAATGGTCAACTCTGCATCGTCGGTCTCCACTATCACATCAACCGCATCAATAAGAGAGCAATTCGCAAACTCACTAGGGCGCCTCATGGATTTTTGCACATTGAATATGATCTCCTCATCATTCAACCTCATCTTGAGTTCCCCGGTCTCACAATCAATCAGAGCTCTCCATGTGGCTAGGAATGGTCTTCCTAAGATTATAGGAATTTCCTCGTCCACCTTGCAGTCAAGAATAACAAAATTGGAGGGAAACGCAAACTTCCCCACCTGGATAAGCACATCATCTAATATACCAAATGGACGCTTAACCGTCCTGTCAGCAAGCTGTAATAACACGGAGGTAGGCCTGGCTCTCCCAATACCTAGCCTCTTATATATCACCAAGGGCATGAGATTAATGCTCGCCCCCAAATTACACAATGCCTTTGCAAAGTCATAATTTCCTATAGTGCGTGGAATGGTGAAGCTGCCTGGATTAGATAGCTTCTCAGCAATGGGTCTAGAGACCACTGCACTACAAGTCTGGGTAAGGGTCACGGTGGCCAAGTCTTGGAAATCAAATTTCCGCGACATCAAGTCTTTCATCATCTTAACATACCCATGCATTTCTTTTAAAGCTTCAATTAAGGGGATGTTTACCTGGATTTTCTTGAGCATCTCAAAGAACTTTTTGTATTGCTCTTCTTTCCGGTGCTTGGCTAACCTTTGGGGGAATGGTGGTGGAGGCCTCTTCTTCCCAATGACTTGGGACTTTTCTTTCTCTATCACTTTCTCTTCAACCTACTGCTCTACCTGTTCAACTACTTTCTCCGTTCCCTGTTGCGCCTCTTTATTTTTAGCAACTGGCTGGACTGTAACTTCTGTCAACCCTGTGGACTCATCCAGTTCAATGGGCACTGGAGTGAGTGTCTCAGCCTGTGTGTCGATTTTCTCTCTTTCTTTCTCAGCATCAAGATCTCTACCACTTCTCAGAGTCACTACCATCAGCTGCTTTAGGACTTGGTCTTTTGGGTTTGTTTGTTTATCTGCAGGCAATGTCCCTTGAGGATGATTGTTAAGTGACATAGCAATCTGGCCCATCTGTACTTCCATATTCTTGATCGATGCGTCATGTGCATCTATTCTTTCATTAGTTTTGGCATTTGACCCAATTACCTGCTGCATCATAGCTTTCAACTCTGTGAACCCATCGTCATGTCTACCCCCGTGCTGTGGTGGAGGTGGATGGTATCCCTGTTGTTGATTGCTGAAATTCTGAGGTCTAGGATATGGAGCCATGTTGTGTGGTGGTCTCATACCTGTTGCATTATATTGTGGCTGAGGAGGCCTATACTGCTGTGGAGCCTGCTGACCCCAACTCTGGTTACCTTGTCGCCGCCCTCCATAGTTAGCCACATAATTCATGTCTTCATGCTGATGATGATGTTCTTGGTCTGCAGCCCATGGATTACCTAAGGGTTGGCTAATGCAAGATGTGCGTAAACCACCATTGGTAGTGTCTACAATATGAACCTGCTGCTTGACCCCTGATTCTTCCACCTTCTTTGTCAGGATGCTCATTTGTGTCAATAAAGTGGCCATGTTCTCCTCTAGAGTGTTGGATGGATTCAAAGGTACAGAGTGTACCACTGGTGTGATAGGAGCATTCCTGGTCGTCCACTCGGAATTTTGAGCCATCTTGTCTAGCAAATTTTGGCCCTCTCTCCAAGTCTTGCTCAGAAAAGCCCCACCTGCTAAAGCATCTACAATATTCTTCATACTGTCTGAAAGCCCCATGTAGAACCTTTGACCCAACATCTGCTCAGGAATCCCATGGTGAGGACACATAACCAGCATACCCTTGAATCTGCCCCAAGTTTCATGTAATGTCTCCATTGGTTTCTGCTTGAAGCTCACAATCTCATCAATTTGTTGAGTTGTCTTATTAGGTGGATGAAACTTGTTGTGGAATTGCTTGACTAACTCATCCCAAGTTGCAATAGAGTTTATGGGGAGTGAGTTTAGCCATACATGTGCAGCCCCTGTAACTGAGAACGGAAAGAGCAATAGTCTGATGGCTTCCGGAGTCACATTCGGTTACCTCTGTGTCTTGCATATCGAGAAAATGTTCTTCAGGTGCTGTTGTGGATCTTCAACCCGAGACCTAGAGAATAATCCCTTGTTTTGCAACAAGTGTAGCATGTTGTTAGTAATCTGGAAAGACACAGCTTGAATTGCTGGCACAACTATGGCAGTTGCCAAATTATCCGTTGTGGGTTGTGCCCAGTCATATTGTGCACCTTCATGTGCCTTCTGCGCCTCTTGCATATTTAACACAGCTTGCTGGTTTGGTTCGTTTACGTCACCCATGCCGAATTCTAGTTTGATTTGTTGTTGAGATTGCTGAATTTGTTTGATAGCCTTGTTACGTGCCCGAAAAGTTTGCTCGGGGTCTGAGAGTCCTTCAATTAGTTCTCCAGTCCTTGCAGATTTTCTAGGCATGCACCCGAGTACCCAAATCAACAACCGTCAAAATATTCAATGTAAAGTGTAGAAAGAACCTGACTACACAAGAATCTTGAAGTTCTGTCAATGGCAATTGATAATTCCGTTAATTCCCCGACAACGGCGCCAAAATTGATTCACGTCCAAGCAACGGTCGTAGTCAATATAACCTGGTCTAATAAGTCCAGAATTGATCCCACGGGGAATTAACCTACCAATTACAACTTTCACAACCCAAGAGTACTTCCGAATCAAGTTCCCAAAATTTCGAGTATATGTTTGTGTGATTTTTTGACTAACTACTTTTGCAAGAATTAAAAAGGCTTAAAAGAAAGAATTGAATGTTAAGTAAAATAATATGGAGAAAGACTAAGGTATTGATTTCCCCTATTGATGGAATCCCTTATCGTTATGCTCATACAAATTGTTAATATATTCTATCAATCATGAACGCTATTTGTATCGTAACCCTCTCCCGAGCAATTACAATAATTTACTAGTGCACTCTCACGAGCTACCCTAGCTAGCTTTAATTTGAATAGTTCACTTAAGATTGCACCCAAGACTTCGTTATTCCTAACCCCGTCTTTACGCCTAAAGTTATAGATTCCTCCAATAACCTAGGTGTGGTGTTGTTCAACAATATACCTAAATATGCACTCTTTTCCAAGTTATGCACACTAAATAGGCACGGCTAATTGGGGATCCTACCAATTAACTACAACAAGAATGAAGTTGAACAAATAGAAATCTAGCTAACAATTTGTAATCACATAAACAATAAGTTCATCACTCAATAGGTTCCATCAAAACCTTAGAAAAGGATTTAGCTACTCATGCTCAAAGAAACAAGAATAATAATTGAATTCATTAATAAATACTTGATAAAAATAAAGGAATGAGTTGAGAGAGTTCTCTCTTACTAATTGTCTTGGAAAAGTAGTCAAAAATACACAACTTGCCTCTATTGGGCGAACTAGGAGTTTATATAGAGGTTTTAGGGTTTAAAAACTTAATTTGTACACAACTAGGAAAGTACTGTGCGGCGCCTTCCGCGGTTCGTCCGCGGTCGCGGGCGAACCGCGAACAGAGCAATGTTCAGATTTTTCCGAATAGTTTAGAGAGCTTGTTTCTTCGCGGTTCATCCGCGGTCGCGAGTGAACTGCGGATGAACAGTACTTCAGATTCTTCTTCAATTTTTCAAGCTCACTTCACTTCAACTCTTCACTTGGCCTTTTCATCAACATGTGACTCCAAAATAGCTCCTTTAGCATCCAATGGATCATGTGTACCTGTAACACACAAATAAATACTAATCAAAGCATTTTGTCATCATAAACAATATCAATTCAATAATAAAATGTGATTATTTAGGGCATAATTATAGTCAAATTCACCTATTATCACCTAGGCAAAGGTGTCTTGGCTTTGGGCACTTCTGACTCGGGCATATCTATAACATGTTCCCTAGAGGGGTTCACGTTCTCTTAAGTCTCCTCCTAAACCTCTTGAATGTCAATTCTCACTTCATTTCTTGCACTTGGTTCAACAACATCATTAACTCCCGTAGGCATATAATCATTAGGCAACTCATTCTTGAGGCATGCACATTACCGCCTCTTCCACTCCGTGTGGTCACCACCGTTACATGGTTGTTGTACCCACCCTTAGGATTTACTACCGTGTCACTAGGTAGCGCAGCCTTTGGGCGAGTATTTAGAGATTGTGAAATTTGTCCAAGTTGTACTACCAAGTAGCGGATGGAATTATTATGTGAAGCTAATTGTGCATTCGAGTCTTGAGTCCTCTTCATCATTTGTTCAAACATTACCTTGATTCTCCCGAATACATTGCCCGAAGAACTCGACCCTTTCGATTGATACGGTGGCGGGTTGTTTGGTTGTTGAAACATCGAGGGCCTTTGAAAGCCTTGTCCCGAATTATCTTGGCCACCATTGTTATTGTTCCAATTGTTGTTGTTCCAATTATTGTTGTTTCCACTCCAATTTCCACTATTGTTGCTTTGATTACTCCAATTCCAATTTTCGTCGCCTTGGAGTTGATTTTTGTTATTCCAATTGAGACCTCCTTGTTGATTATTCCCATTCCCTTGAGATCACCATTATTGGTAGCCTTGGTTTCCTCTATTGCCTTGGTATTTGTTGACATATTGACAATCTTCACTTTGCTCATCATAACATTCATTTGAATAACCACTACCATCATCATAATTTTTGCAATTCCCCTGTTGTTGTGGCCCTCTTTGCCTTCTCTTCATCATGTTTACTCCTTCCATAGCATTAACTTGGCGCAGGTTTTGCACTTGTTGCAATTGCGCCTTCATTAATTGATTCATTGTTGTTGTAAGTTTAGCAATGGCTTAGCCATGGTCATGCAACTCTTTATGCAAATGTATAACATTGGGATCACCTTGAGGAACATTTACCCGACTTTGCCATGTCGAAGAAGTATCGGCCATTTCATCTAAAACTTCACATGCTTCATTTTACGGGAGCTTCATAAAGTTTCCACCCGTCAATTGGTTCACAATGCATTGTTTTGTTGTGTTGATGCCTCTATAGAATGTTTGTTGAATCATCACATCAGTCATGTCCTTATTCGGGAACTCCTTGACCATAGTTCTAAACCTCTCCCATATTTCATGCAAAGGCTCTGTCGGTTCTTGTTTGAAGTTCAAAATCTCATCACGGAGCGCCGCCATATGACTTGGAGAAAAGAACTTGGCAATGGACTTTTCTACCAATTCATCCCATGTAGTGATTGAATGATTCAATAACCTCTCTAACCAATCCAACATTTTACCCCGAAGAGAGAACGGGAATAGCCTCAATCTTTAATCATCTTTGGACATATTGGTTTGTTTACTTCCCAAACAATTATCCACGAACCCCTTCAAGTGCTTGTATGCATTTTTATCGGAGGCGCCCGTAAAATACCCTTGTTGTTCAAGAATTGTCAACATAACATTTTTGATTTCAAAATTCCCCGCCCGAAGTCGGAGAGGAACTATTGCACTTGCATAACCTTGGTTAGGGAGGACCCTTGTAGCAACCCTTGGAGGAGGCGGAGGAGGGTCTGGAATTGCATCATTAGGATTTACACTAACATTTCTACCTCTCCTTAGTATTTGTGGTACCTAGAGTTCCTCTTGTTCTACATCATCAACCTCCTCCCCCGCGACCACGTTGTCAAGAGGGATATTCCCATTTAAAGACATTAGTACCTGTTGGTTTGACACTAATAATGTTAGTAAAAAGAAGGAAAGAGAAGCAAAACACATAACTAGTTACACAAATAGTCGACACCGTAAGCTCCTCGGCAACGGCGCCAAATAGTGATCGGTGCGGACTCAACCCTTGGGAAGAGTGGGCACTAATAATCTTTACCAGGTAGTGGTTTCGGGGTCAATTTCCTCAGGGAGCTAGTTATGGGAGTCGAGTATCTGTGAAGTCTAGGAAAGTATTTTGGCTCCTATTTTTTCTTCTATCATTTTTGGTTTTTCTTTATTTTATCAACTACAATTGTAAGCTAAAGTATGCTAGGTAATGATGCTAGTTGTATTCAATAAGAGAAAAGCACTAGGGTCGTAGTACTCGCCTAGGTGACTAATTACGGGTATAAAATTATAATGAAAAGATGATAATTAAGGGTAATATGGCTAACCGTTGCACTTAGCTCTCACTCTCACACCTCTCGGTAGAGAGAGTGGTTTTTTCCATTTGACTCTCTCGAGACCAATTGGGTAGGCTAATTTGCCCAAGCAACTAATGGTTCAAGTAGGTTAATTACTCTCTCGAGGTTTAACCCATTACTTGGGACTACCATTCTCATGGGTCCATCCCAAATCCTTGTTGGATAAATTGTGAGGTCATAGACTCTCTTTCTCAAGAAGAGTAAAGACCCACTAAGCTGGAGTTAGTGTTTGCAACCACCAAATACAAGTGAAAACATACAATTAACCCAAATACCAAACACCCAAAATAATCCAAACATTAAGCAAAAAAATCCATTAATTACCCATACTAGGGTTGAGCCATAACCCTAGCTAATGGATATAGCTAGACATGGAAGAAGTAGAAATATAAGAAATACTAGAAGAAATTGACCTAATCATTAACTACAAGATTAATCTACTTGAATCCACGTTACTTGTAAGAGATAATAGCTTAAAGTAGGCTAATAAAAATTATCTTGTGCTCAGCTGCTCATATAGATTACAAAACATAACCTAAAAAGGTAAAATATTCTATTTATACTACACATGAAAAACCGGACAAAAATACCCATGAGGGTCTGGCGCGGACCGCCTTGAAATGTCATGCCGCCGCGTGGGGCAAATGGCCTTCACATCTGGGCTTCTGTACTTGAGGATTCGGACCGCATAAAAATGCCACACGGCCGCATAAGTTGAGTCCTGCAGACCGCGTGAAAATGGTGCACGGCCACACAGGTGTGGTCATGCGGACCGCGTGGAAATGGTGCGCGGCCACACTGTAGAAATCATCCCATTTTTGGCTCTCTGATCTTTTTCCCACGCAGGCCGCACTGATTTGGTGTGCTATTGCGTGGGACTTTTCCTTGTCTTTTTAGGCCTCTGATCAACCATCATTGCGGAACGCGTGAAAATGAATGCGGTCCGCGTGGAGCTTTTGAAGAATTGTTGCTTCTCTGAACTTTTTTGCGCGGCCGCATGACAAATCAGTGCAGACCGCACAGCTTGGGCTTTAGCTTGATAGATGTCTGAACCTTCCTGTGCGGCCAAACATCAAAATAGTGCAGTCCGCACAGGTCATCTACTTCCCAACTTTCAGTCGTCTTTTGGTGCTTGGTAGGTTTCACTCCTTCTTTGAGGCGATTGGTGGTATTCATTATCTAGTCGCTCAAACCTACAATCAAGCGCAACTTGCAAGCAATTCAGGACTAATCAAGAGCAATTTATGCACAAAGCATAGGTAAGAATGGGTATAAAACATGCACAATTCATAGTTATCATGCGTGCAACCCGATCCTCAATATTCATCAATAATTATTACAGTTGTGGCGTGCAACCCGATCCTCAACATTTAATACCAAAGACTCACCCAAACAACAACTGCAACTCAAGTGCGAGGGGAGTAACAACCATTAAATAGAGAATCCCGGTAAGGAAATACAATTATCAATTCCAACATCCCATCAAGGGAGAATACAATAAATGCTTACGTCTTGGCAAGGGACTAACCACTACACATTTCACTTTTAATCGCTTATTTTTTGGGTGACAATTTTCTAGTTCGAGCCAAATGCTCCAATAAGCCAAACCAATCACAATATATATATATATATATATATATATATATATATATTCCTAACACATCATTCGGACCATGACACCACATCTACTAGGTTTTATGTACAAATATTTTACGGGGCCTTACACCCAGCAAGAAAGATGTACCATTAAATCCGAATTCAACACATATAAGACCCAAGGTCATGCTAGACTCTGATGCATTGATAACCATCACCACACCTATACACCGGACTCCACATTAGCAAATAGCAAATAACATCCTAATCCTAATCCCTCAAGCCAAAGTTAGAACAAACACTTACCTCGGTCCAAAAATAGCACTCAAGGCTCTAAAACAGTTGTTCCTTTAGAATCTGACTTCGAAATAATGATATCTAGGCACAATTCGATTCAATAGTATCAATAAGAGCTCAAAAACATAATCCCATAGTCTGGAAATGAAATTCTCATCATTCTTCCAAAAATAGCAAAATCCGACACCGGGCCCTCATGGTCCAAACACGAGGCTCGGACCAAAACCCAATCACCCACAACCCCATGATTTCAAATATATAATTTGTTCTAAGATTCGACCCCAAATTGAGGTTGAATCACCCAAAATATCCAAATCCATAATTCTACCCCAAACCCTTAACTTCTACCTTTAATTCATGATTTAGGGCTACGAATTTGATAGATGATGATAGGAAATGAAGAAGATGAGTTAGATAATACTTACTCAAGGAAATTTGATAAAGGTTAGCTCTAAAATTCGCCTAGGTGCTTTGGAGAAGACAAGGTTTGAGACAAATGGGAATAATCCCGTAATAGCAACTGTTTTAGGCTTTTAAAATGACTAGGCAAAATTGCCCTACGCGATCGCGTGAAAGGGACTGCAAGCAAGAGTCCTCTCGAAGAATGGATACAATCAAAAGTTATTCAAGATATAAATGAAACACAAGAACCAGTTGGAAGATATAACTAGGATATTGTAAATCATAGAGCATAGTTTAGCCTAGTTTCTTTTATGTTTACCACTGTGTAATAAGGAGATCAACAGGCAGCAATAACGAGTAACAGCAATAGAGTCACGACTCTCTGGTAGTTTTTAACTACTAGACATTCCAGAACTACACTGACCTGATTCCTGTTTAGCCCAGGATATGTAGGCAATCTTTGAAGCCGGATGTGGTTAAAACTTTCAAAAAATTCTTCACACGGAATATGCGAGTGGGAAAAAATCCCTCATTATTGCTCATTTGTCTTTGCACTGAAACTCTTCGTGTTCCAGAGCAAAGAGGGGCAGCTGTGAGCACATAATTTTTGCCCCAAGCAATTAATTCCAAAATAAAAATACAAAAACGATTTTTTGATTGAAATTGGTTTATTATTACATAGAAAATATTGTTTGTTTTTTTTTTTTGAAAATAAAGCAAAGAAAATTAATATAAAATACATTTTGTATTAATTAGAAAATACCAAAAATACAAGAAAATTACTCTTAATTCTAGAAAAATCAGAAAAATTAAAAAAAAATACAAAGAGATAATAAATACTGTGGTAATAAAAATACAGAAAAACAATAAACAAAAAATACATAATACAAAATCAATACAAGAGAATACAAGAAATAATAATACAAATACAAAATTGGACTTTGAAAATGGGCAATTAGGTGGCCCAAACAGACCAGGCCCAAAAAAAGATAATACCGGTCCGTCTGTATAAGGAATCAAACGACATCGTGTAGAGGAAATAAATCTGGACTGTTGATCAATTGATCAAACGGTCCAGAGGTAACGGTTGCATAACAAACAAAATGACATCATTAATTTAAGACAATCAGGACCGTTCATTGGGTTAATCTAACATACGAAGTTAAAAGCCTCATTTAACCATAAGCCGTCGTTTGATAGCAAACAAATCCTGGCCCTTCATCTGATCAAATCCAACGGTTGAAACACACCGTTATACATTCAAAATATTAATACACCTCCGGTATATTCAAGTTATTAACCCATTCATCCTTATAACACCAAACGCTAGTCGCCCTTGTCTTCTTTCTTCTCTCTCACCTGGGCCACCGGAACCCTACCGGTAGTTCAATTCCAGTCTTCTTCTCTGTTCAAATTCACACCCCTGAACCTACTCCTCCTCCTCTTTCACCCCATCACCTTAGTCCCGGCCAAAAACCTCTCCTTCATCTCAAATCTTGAAAAACAGGTCGTCAGAACCCTAGCCGGCGACTACCACATTTTGAATCACCATTCACCATTAACACCGAAGGACCATCTTTTCATCCTCTTCAACCCCCACTAGGCCAAATCCCTCGAATAAGCCCCAATTGTCTCGAATCTTAAAAAACATTTCGCCAGAACTGTACTCTGGCGAATACCCCTAACCCCAAAACCACCTCATCAAACCCCTAATCCTTTTCCAAGAGCCTTTCTTACAAATAAAGACTCGAGGAGTCTGTTTAACCAAGAAAATGGTCTCAGGACCTTCTAAATGCCGGAAAATCAAGAACAAGAAAGAAAATGAAGAAAAAGAAGAAAGAAGAAAGAAAGAAAGAAAGAAAGAAAGAAAGAAAAGGAAAAGGAAAAGGAAAAGACACACGTAAAAGCTAAGTAACCCAAAAAACCCTAATTTTTCTCCACTGTGTATATTTGTTTCTGTTTGTCTTTATTATATGTCGATTTCCTTCTATTCTGAGTCTGTTGCATGCTCAAGGTTCCTTTAGTTTGTTCATCAAAGCAACTATGGATTCACATACTATAAGTTTTTCTTCTGATTAAGTCACTAGTTGAATTACATACTTTGTAGCCACTTAGGGTTTTTACTCGATAGGTCTAGATTCTTGATTGAGTGTTCTGTTACTTGGATTCAACCTATTATCAATTTGTTTCTGTGAGTCCTGTTAATTGAGTGCTTAATCATAATATGGCAATATCTGTAAGAATGTCTAAAGATATATAAATGATCACAATGTAATTTTGACTCACAATGTAATTTTGACTCTTGACTCTTCTGAATTTCTGATTACTTAAAGGATTAATTGGTTAATTAGTCGTATTTGGGCTATATTTGCAAGATTAGTTATATGTTTGTTATTTCTCCAACTAAGACTTTGTTACTTAGTCTTAACGTGACTCTGATTGAAAGACTGTCCACTTGAGGTTATTTGTGTAAATTCAAATTTGACTTTAAGGGTCTGATTAATTAAAGGTTAGTCGGGTAAACAGAATAAAGCATAAGGGTTAAAATAGGAAGGGATAAATGGTGTTCTGTAACTAAACAAAAGAGGTAGGGATATAAAAGGCAAAGTTGTCAGGTTCATATGTAATTAGTTAAGTATTAAAGGGCATTCTAGGTATAAATAAAGGGTAAATAGGTAGAAAACACTTGCAAGTGAGGGTCATAAAGGCATTTACGCCTAAATAGAATAATGCAGAATATCCTAGAACCTTCTAGCAGGGGTCCAAGTATATTCACGATTAATTCACATACACCAAATTGAAAATAATTGAAAAACGTAGGGGTGGGAAATCTAAATATCTAATTCAAATTTCCCTCCCTTTTTTACTCTATAAATAGGCCTCTGTAGGCCATATTAAAGGGAGGTTAGAACTTTTAAAATGTAAAAAATACACTAAAATATTGCTACTGTTTCATTGCTGTTGTTCGAGTGATATTTTGGATTTCGGCTATTCTGATCGCTATTCTTTATTATTTGGTTGAATTCATTGGGTCTTCTACTCTAAAATCGAGCTTGTTGCTGTGTTATATTGTATTCATTGTTGTTGTTACTTTGATTGATGCCTATTACTAATCTTCCTGGCTTTCTACATCCCTAGAACTCATTGTTTTCCTCTCAATTTGACCAGGTACACTCCTGATCTTCAAGGCTGTAATTAAAGTTGTGAAGATATGAAATCATCAGCAGTTTTCTATTATTGTTTTTTATCCTGCTCATATTTTAGCTATAAAATACCTTAGAGTTATGTAATTCGTTAGGATCAAATGTATAATTTGGGCCTGCATGAACTTTGAACTCTGATTTATGTTTTTCTTCGGTAGTAGTTTAGATATTCATGTATGATAATGCAAGGTAGATCAATTTTAAAATAATCACCTAGGTGACAGATTCGAAAACTATTAAAATCTAGAAACGTAATACTTCTTGTCGGTTAAGTTTTGAATCAATAGTTTTTAATGAAAAAAACATGAAATAATTTAGATTTAAATTCTTTTTGTGATCTTGATTTGTTTACACTAGACTTATAACTCACATTAAATTCAGAAGCATGATATGAAACAGAAACTTAAAAACATGAAATGAAATTCAGGACTTAATCTGAATATGTCAACTATAGATCTATTTTAGCATCTCCAGTTAAACAAAATAATAAGATAGTTCTGCATTGGATGAGTATATATGTGTTTCGGCTGATAAACTCAGTCTTAGTTAGTTTGATAGCTAAACAGTAATATACAAACGAAATTAGTGTTAATATTCCAGGTTAATTTTAGATATTAAATTTAGAATACTTGTTTACAACAGTGATTAATTCAGTAAAAATGTTTGAACCTGCTTTGGATCTATTAACGATTTGGGCCTGGTTACGAAAAGAGGCCCAGATTCAATCACTATGGCCTATGAGCTTGAGTGCAAATTATATGATAATACAAATTGGGCTCTAATTAGCCCAATGCACTTTTGTGCGTTCACCTTTTGTGTTGGATACGATTTCTAGGCCCAAAACATTTAGTGGCCTGGATGTAAATGGAATATATAGTCAAACAGTATTAATAATTATGTTAAATAGGGGACAATATTATTACAAAACATAGTACACAATAGATTTGACTTTAAAAATTAAAATGAGAGGGGCCTCGTTATAGGGCAAAAACGCGCGGGACCCTCAATAAATTATAAAATATTTAGACTCGGAAGGATCGTTTAGCTAATTCCGCGATCTTTCACAAAGTAACAAAGAATAGACACCATTAGGCACACTTTTAATATACATTCTCATGAATGGGTGCATATTTATGTGACCCAAATCCTACTCCCAATGAAGTCGAAATATATCCAAAGCCACATGCGTACTGGTACGGTGTGGTCAAGGATGCATTTTTACGACGTTGCAATTCTTAAAATCCAAAAACGAAATACTAATGCACATGATTGAATTATACAATTGAAATAAGATAAAATTAAAAACAACAGTTGAGCGACCATGCTAGAACCACGGAATCCGGGAGTGCCTAACACCTTCTCCCGAGTCAACAAAATTTCTTATCCGAATTTCTAGTTCACAGACTGTCACAGAGTCAAACTTTCCTTGGTTCGGGATTAAACAAGTGACTTGGGACACCATTATATTCTCAAGAGGCGACCCTGAAAATTTAAATAACTAATCTCGTTCTGACTATCCTTAAATTTGAAAAACTCTTATACGCCCGCACGAGTATCGTAGTATAAAAAAGGAGGTGTGACAGCTCTGGCGACTCTGCTGGGGAAAAGTAACCCGGAACTTCGGTTCATGGTTTAAGAATTCGAGCTCAGTTAAATTGTTGTTTTTGCTTATATCTGATTTCATGTTTTGATTAATGTGCTATATGTTTACCGCTTTGATATTACGTGAACTGTATATATAAAATTGTGCCGAAAACCTTTCTCTTCTTACCTCCGGGGATATGCTTACTTGTTGAGACTCCCCTTTCTGTTAAGTCAATACCTAATAAGAAAATAGAGGCCGGATAAGTTACAAAGCCGGACGATCCCGCGGGTCCCCCTGTACGCAGCCCTCTTCTCGATCAGAGTTGTCCGCTCGGGTGCACAGTCTGGAACCCATGAAAAATCAGGATATTGAGCCTAGAATTAGGACGATTATTTGCATCATATCTGACTTACGGGACTCAACACATGGGTTGGGTCCGTCCAGGACAGGTGACCTGAATATGAAAAGACCAAGCATGAGTATATGTTGCATTTATTTGTCTTGGGCCATTTTGTTGACCAGCTAAATAATTGAGGAGAAAAATAGCAATTTTAGAAGAAATCGATGTCCAAATACTGATGAAACTTTGTCAACATTTTGAAGAATTTATCAAAAATAGTTGGAGTAAGTCAGTTTTTTCGAAATTAAAAATAGTTGGTCTAAAACATAATTTGACCGAACTACGCTGATTTGTTTCTCACCACGTGTGAGATACGTAGGCAACCCTCATCGGGTCCAACCACACCTTTTTGCAAAAAATAGCAAAAAAAATGTCAAATTTTTAATTTTGTTATAAATAAGCAGGGTGATTCTATTATTGTTTAAAATAAGCCGAATGTCCCTCAAAAGGACGTCGAAAGGCTGTTTTTGCAATAATAGCCACTTTGAGTCATTTTAAATAATTAACAGGCACAGCCTTGAAATATTCCTCGCTGAAATGTAGAAAGGCCGTATTTGCAAAATCAAGTTAGAGTCATCTATCATCTTTATAAAAATAATCAATTTGTCAAATAAGCCACTACATGGCCGGTTTTGCTGAAATAGCCATATTTGGCATTGAAACTTCCTTAGTCTTGTGTTGGCATGTGGCGATGTTGAATGATGCCCCATGGGCCCCAAGATGGTCATCGAATTTGTAGTTTCTTAAACAAAATTTTGCAAAAATAGTTACTTTGTCAAAATAAGCCATTACATGGCCAATTTTATAAACATAGTCATAATTGACATTAAAAACTTCTCAGTCTTGTGTTGGCTTGTGGCGATGCCGAACAATGCCCCATGAGCCCCAGGATGAGAAAATTTTCGAGTTTATTTTCTTAAATGAAATTTTGCAAAAATAGCCACTTTGCCAAAATAAGCCATAAGATGGCCTATCTTGTAAAAATAGTCATAATTGACACTAAAAATATTCTTATTCATGTGGAAATCTGTGGCACAAGATGTGAAAGTTTTTCATCAAGTTTGTAGTTGGAGTCGGCCTCTATAATTTTCCTTCAAACAAAACAAATTAAAAAAAAATCAAATAAACATCTCTTTATTTTTGCATTAATTTGCAAGAACTACGCTCAGTCTGATTCATGCGGGGTCATGATACGTAGGCAATCCACATAGGATTCGACCATAACCAAAAAGAAAAAAAAAGAAAAGCCAATAAAAGACAAAAAAAAAAGAAAATAGTGGAAAACCAAGAAAGAAAAAAATGTAAAAATAATGCCTTAACGCTAACATGGTGGCTTCGTTTTGTTAATCCAGAAAGTTGAGGTGGTTGGTTGTGGTAAACTGGAAAACAAGATCCAAGGAAAATGATAAATGACATCGAATCTATTACGAGCGCTCAAGAAACTCAAGGTCAGAGAGTTCAACAAGGGTCTACTGTGGTTAAGGAAAATAGAACAATGAAACAACAAATGACCAAAATGCGTCAAGCATGGGCCAATGGCCAGGGACAACCTTCTCTTGAGTCGCAATTTCCTATACAGCAAAAACAATACCACTTTCCCGAGTACCAATCGTACTCGTTTGATTTGCCTGCGAACATCAAAAAGCCTACTAAAAAGAGGGTACAGGAAGAAGTAGCCCAAAGAGTGAAAAGATTAGAACAACAGCTGAAAAACACGCAAGCAATGACAGGTCAAAAGCGTGTCGCCTTTGGAGATCTATGTATGTTCCCTGATGTCCACTTGCCACCTGGTTTCAAGGTTCCCAAATTTAAAAAGTACGATGGACATGGAAACCCCATAGCCCACCTGAAAGGTATTGCAACCAATTGAGAAGTGTGGGAAGAAATGAAGAATTGCTTATAGCTTATTTTGGGGAAAGCCTCTCGGGAGTAGCATCTGAATGGTTTTGGGATCAAGACACATCTTTTTGGTACGTCTGGGATGACCTGGCACGGGCCTTTATCAAACAGTTTCAATATAATATCGACATCACCCCAGACCGCATTTCCCTTTCTAAATTGAAAATAGGGAATATGCTATAAAATGGAGAGAGCAAGCATCTAGAGCTAAGCCACCCATGGATGACCACGAGTTAGTCACTATTTTCCTTCAGGATCAAGAGCCGGATTACTTTCAAAACATGATGTCCGCAGTTGGTCAATCCTTTGAATAAATAATCAAAATGGGAGAAATGGTGGAAGACGGTCTTAAGACATGCAGAATTATAAGTCAAGCAGCTCTCAAAGATGCAGCTCAGGCTGTCCAAAGTGAATTTGGTGATGTGAATGGGAGGGATGAAGAAATCATGATGATATCAGGGTCGAGAAGAGGTCTAGGAGAATATCTCAAAGGTGTATGCACTCACATCAAGTTTTCCACGGCCCCCTTAAGCATTACTACCCACCTCAGAACCTCCCACACTTTGTTGATCTAGTCCAATATTTTGCTCAACCCTCAAATCACCCAAGAAAGCGAGCACGTACATGACGAAATTTCCACCAGCCTCCACAAGATTTTCAAGTACCTTATAACCCACATCAAAGCGAGGGGTATGGAAGGGAACAAAAGTTGAAAAATAATTTTACACCAATAGGAAAGTCCTATGCAAGCTTGTTTGAGAAGTTAAAACAACATGACATGATTGCACCCATTCCTCCAAATCTGATGGATCGACGTGCGAGAAGATTTGACTCATCTAAAAGGTGTGAATACCACTCCAATGCTTTGGGCACAACGTGGAAAATCGTCGGGATTTGAAAAGAGAAATAGAAAGGATGATCCAGGAAAATTTAATTCAAGACAATGGCATTCAGAATATCATGCTGCATCCATTACCTGAGGAGGCACACCTGGTGGAAATGATGCCCGAGGGGGATGAGAATCTTCTTGGAAAATTATCAACTGAAGTTGAAGATATTGAAACAGAAAGTGGTCTTGGCAACATTAATGCAGAACTCAGTGGCTAAGATGCCATGCTTGGTAATTGGGATGGCGCTCCATCTCTTGGAGTTTTGGTGGTTTATTTTGGTGTCATTTCTGTAGTCCGGGTTATTTCAGGGTTGTAATCCGGACATTGTCTTGGGAGTCAGAACCCTTCTATCTTCCCACTTTGCTTTGTTTAGTAATAAATTTGTTTAGTGCCATCTAGGTTTGTAATTCTAATATAGTCTGTTCGTTTTGTTGTTCGTCTTGTTGTTTCAACCTATCAGTTTAATACAACTCTTCATTTCCCGTCATTTTTAGTCATTCCATTTCTAATCATTATACAATTCTTTTCATATTGATTTTAGTGACATGACATGCACATAATTCTCGGCCTCATTTAATAGTCAATGAAACAATGTAAAGGTATTTGGAGGAAATGAAACATATACTGAACCAAGTGAAACTGGAAAACAGAACGTAAAGAAATGCCGTGGAAATGCATCATGCTTCATCGGTTAAAGCCAAAGGCAAGAGTACCCCAAGGCTAAAGGTACCATTCGTGGTATCGAGGTTGTTGCTCAATGGCACTAAGAATCGACAAATACAGACGGCAAATATTTGGATCAGTCGAAAGGTGTTTAAATGTGTAGTTTGTACTTGGTATGTATTGAAGATTAGAATGACGAAGGCATTTCGTTCTGCCATCCAAACACTTTATCTATTGTTATCCCTTTGAGCTTTGTTATATTTTTTCTTTCATATCCCGCTTTCAGAATCAACAACAAAAATTGAGGATTGAGCGGGGAAATCAAGTGGAGAAACAGAAGAAAGGAGAAAAGTAGAAAAAAGAAAAAAAAGAAAAAGAGAAAAGAAAAGAAAGAAAGAAAAAGAAGAAAAGAAAGTTAAAGAGAAAAGAAAGGAAAAAGAAAAAAGAAAAGAAAGAAGAAATGAAAAGAGAAGAAAAGAATGCAAAGAAAAGAAGAAAATTGGAAGAAGTAAATATCGCAACATGAAGCGATCATATATCCGAACTACATTTTGACTAGATCCCGAAAGGGTACGTAAGCATCTTCACTGAGGTTCAGTCATACCAGAAATAAAGTCCAAGGTTCCCCATAAAATTGAAACTCGGACAGAAGTTATGATCATTATGGAGAATATGATTCGGAAAGTTGTAATTTTGAAACCCAAGTTGGAAAATTTGAGCCTTTATATCTTTCTTTCTAAAACCCATCCAAAAGCCATATTACGGTCCAAAGAAAGACCTTCGGATCAAATTCAAGAAAGGGCAGTGCAAGTAGGTGAAAAAGGCAGGTTACGGACAACACTCGAGTATTGGAAGATGAAGAAAATAATAAAATGAGAGAGTCTTATTGGTAAAAACCCTCATGGACATCGTAAGGCGACGTGAGTTGAGAGAAATAAAATGATAGAGTCTTGCTGGTGAAAATCCTCATGGGCACCGTAAGGCGAGCGAGCTGAGAGAAATAAAATGAGAGAGCCTTATTGGTGAAAACCCTCACACCGTAAGGCAAAAGTGAGAAAGCATTTTGTGGGAAGAAAGCAGCAAAGCAAGCAATGTTTGGGTCAATTAAGTTGGCAAGTGAATGTTGATTTGGTTGGACAGACTGGGTCGATTAGCCCGGATGCATGGCATGATCAAAGGAATTAGCCTTCCCACCCAGATAAGTCTCATCCTTTTATTTTCGAAATATTCCTACCGTCAAAAACTTCGGGGTCATTGCATTTCATTCTTCTTTTCTTGAAATCTGTCTACAAGACATTGTCAGTTGTAAGCTAATTACCAACTTCTCAGTTGTATGGCACAATGAGATTGGGGTCCATCAAAGGACAGGGGGAAAACATATAGTCGGAAGAAAGTAAAAGAAGAAACAATAAGAGAGTCACAAGGAAAGTTGGGTTTAGAGAATTGTTGGAAAACAACCAGAAGTTACAGCAAGGCAGTACAAAAGCAAGATGAAACAAATTCAAAAAAAGAAGCAAGGTCAACAAGAATGCCAGCGGCTAACCACCATTTTTATACAATCAAACTGTTCATTGAGTAGAATAGGGACAAAAAGATTCAAGTTCTTACTAATCACTTTAAAGTGAATGTGACCAATGTGGATAAACCATGGAGCGCAAAAGCTCGGCAATCAGGCACCCACTTGGATAATAAGGGAAGTATTACGTTTTATTACACCCAGTTATCAAACTGGGGCAGAAATTTTTCCTTCGTTTTCGTTTTTTGCAATCAGGCGCCCACCTGGATAACAAGGGAATATTTTTAAAGATTTTTGCAATCAGGCGCCCACCTGGATAACAAGGGAATACTTTCCAAATTTTTTGCAATCAGCCGCCCACCTGGATAACAAAGGAATATTTTTCAAGTTTTTTGCAATCATGCGCCCACCTGGATAACAATGGAATATTTTTCAAGTTTTTTGCAATAAGGCGCCCACCTGGATAACAAGGGAATATTTTTCAAGTTTTCTTGCAATCAGGTGCAAGTTTTTTGAAATCAGGCGCCCACCTAGATAACAAGGGAATATTTTTCAAGTTTGTTTGCAATCAGGCGCCCGCCTGGATAACAAGAAAATATTTTTCAAGTTTTTTTTTGCAATCAGGCACCCACCTGGAAAACAAAAGAAAACTTTTCAAGTTTTTTGCAATCAGGCGCCCACTTGGATAACAAGGGAATATTTTTCAAGTTTTTTGAAATCAGGTGCCAACCTGTATAACAAGGGAATATTTTTCAATTTTTTACAATCAGGCGCCCACCTGGATAACAAGGGAATCTTTTTCAAGTTTTTTGTTTTCAGGCGCCCACCTGGATAACAAGGGAATATTTTTCAAGTTGTTTTGCAATCAGGCGCCCACCTGGATAACAAGGGAATACTTTTCAAGTTTTTGCAAATCAGGCGCCCTCCTGGATAACAAGGGAATATTTTTTCAAGTTTTTCACAATCAGGCGCCCACCTGGATAACAAGGGAATACTTTTCAAGTTGAAATCCTTCTTTTTAAAGCTAATATTTAATAGCATGATATATGTATCCCCATAATGGGGCATAAAAGTTTTCTTTGTTTTAATAATAAGCAGGCGCCCACCTGAAGAACAAGGGAATACTCTTCAAGTATTTGTAAGCAGGAACCCACCTGAAGAACAAGTGAATACTTTTGAAGTTTTTCAAGCAGGCGCCCACCTGAAGAACAAGGGAATACATTTCAAGTTTTGCAAGTAAGCGCCCACCTGAAGAATAAGGGAATTCATTTAAAGCAACTTGCAAGCAAGAGTCCTCTCGAAGAATGGATACAATCAAAAGTTATGCAAGTTACAAATGAAACACAAGAACCAGTTGGAAGATATAGCTAGGATTTTGTAAATCATAGAACATAGGTGACCCTAGTTTCTTTAATGTTTACCACGGTGTAATAAGGAGATCAGCAGGCAGAAATAACGAGTAACAACAGTAAAGTCACAGCCCTCTTATAGTTTTTAATTACCAGACATTCCAGAACTACACTGACCTGATTCCTATTTAGCTAGGATATGTATGTAATCCTTGAAGTAGGATGTGGTCAAAACTTTCAAAACTGTTTCAAACGGAATATGCAAATGGACAAAATCCATCATTACTGCTCACTTATCTTTGCACTGAAACTCTACGTGTTCCCGAGCAAAGAGGGGCAGCTGTGAGCAGATGATTTTTGTCCCACGCAAATTACTCCAAAAAAATATATAAAAATGACTTTTTGTGTGAAACTTGTTGATCATTGTGTAGAAATACCAGTGTTTGTTTTTCTGAAAATAAAGCAAAGAAAATTAATATAAAATACATTTTGTATTAATTAGAAAATACCAAAAATACAAGAAAATTACTCTTAATCCTAGAAAAATCAGAAAAATTAAAAAAAAATACAAAGACATAATAAATACAGTGGTAATAAACATACAGAAAAAACAATAAATAAAAAATACATAATACAAAAAAAATACATGAGAATACAAGAAATAATAATACAAATACAAAATTGGACTTTGAAAATGGGCAATTAGGTGGCCCAAACAGACCAGGCCCAAAAAAAGATAATACCGGTCCGTCTGTATAAGGAATCAAACGACATCGTGTAGAGAGAATAAATCATGATCTTTGATCAATTGATCAAACGGCCCAGAGGTAACGGTTGCATAACAAACAAAAGGACGTCGTTAATTTAAGACAATAAGTACCGTTCATTGGGTTAATCTAACGGATGAAGTTAAAAGCCTCATTTAACCATACGCCGTCGTTCGATATCAAACGAATCCTGGCCCTTGAACTGATCAAATCCAACGGTTGAAACACATCGTTGTACTTTCAATATATTAATACACCTCCGGTATATTCAAGCCATTATACCCATTCATCCTTATAACACCAAACCATTGCCGCCCTTGTCTTCCTTCTTCCTCTCACCTGGGCCACCAGAACCCTACCAGTGGTTCAATTCCAGTCTTCTTCTCCGTTCTAATTCACACCCCTGGACCTATTCATCCTCCTCTTTCACCCCATCACCTTAGTTCCGGCCAAAAACCTCTCCTTCATCTCAAATCTTGAATAATAGGTCGCTGGAACACTAGCCGGCGACCATCACCTTTTGAATCACCCTTCATCATTAACACCCCCAAGACCATCTCTTCATCCTCTTCAACCCCCACTAGGCCAAATCCCTCGAATAAGCCCCAATCGTCTCGAATCTTAAAAACGTTTCACTAGAACCCTACTCCGGCGAACACCCCTAACCCCAAAACCACCCCCATCAAACCCCTAATCCTCTTCCAAGAGCCTTTTTTACAAAAAAAAAAAAAGACTAGAGGAGTCTTTTTTACCAAGAAAATGGTCTCAGGACCTTTTGAATGCCGAAAAATCAAGAACAAGAAAGAAAATGAAGAAAAAGAAGAAAGAAAAGGAAAAGGAAAAGACACACATAAAATCTAAGTATCCCAAAAAACCCTAATTTTTCTCCACTGTGTATATTTGTTTATGTTTGTCTTTATTATCTGTCGATTTCCTGCTATTCTAAGTCTGTTGCATGTTCAAGGTTCTTTTTATTTGTTCATGAAATTGACTATGGATTTACATGATGTATGTGTTTCTACTTATTAAGTCAATGTCACGACCCTAGTTCACCAATCATAAACCTGTCATGATGGCACCCAGTCTTCGCGACTAGGTAAGTCTAACACAATGCGGAATGTACAACTCTTATGAACAACAATTAAGATAATAGCGGAATGACATAAAAGAAATGTAATAGGTGCCGTTCAGCACATACACTTTACCAAATACCAGAATATACAACCACTAAGACCCGAAAACTCACGGGCAACACAGGTAAGAGAGTATAACAATGGCTCTATACACCAAGAGTATCTATACAACCGAAATAAAGGAATAACTGACATCACTAGGAAAGAATAGAATAAGACACTCCGGATTTACGGACGTAGCAGATTCATACCTCGAGTCTCCGAAAAATGCTCCTAGGTCACCGGTAGTGCATCTGATCAGATGGACCTGGATATGCACAACATAATTGTGCATAAAAGTAGCATGAGTACACCACGGCGGTACTCAGTAAGTGCCAAGCCTAACCTCAATAGAGTAGTGACGAGGAAGGTCAGGGCCCTACCGAGAATAATGAAGATACTGATAATAATATCTAACAGTGCAAATATAGGAGTAAGTCTGAAATAACAGAAACGAGATAAAAACTATAAGCCGCCTACAGTTAAGCTAACAAGGAGAAATGAATACAACAAGTACAAATCAATAATCCAGAATCTCCGGGAATTGAACCTGCGGTCCATTTATACTCAGTAACTCAGGATGTACGGTAATCGAACCCGCAGTCCATATATCAGTATCACAGGATCTCCGGGAATTGAACCCACAGTCCTTTATATCAGTATCACAGGATCTCCGGGAATTGAACCCGCAGTCCATATATCAGTATCACAGGATCTCCGGGAATTGAACCCGCAGTCCTTTATATCAGTATCACATGATCTTCGGGAATTGAACCCGTAGTCCTTTACCTCAGCAGCACCAGATCTTCGGGAATTGAACCTGCACTCCATAGAATACAAACACAATCAAATAAGAGAAATCATAGATAGATATGAAGTACACTGCTACAATTAACAAATAAATCCAATATCAACATATTCCAGGGAATCCAATTAAGAAAAGTAGGCATTTAGACATATAATCTTATATAATCATGCTTCCCTAGCTAACGCAAGATAAATCTTGCAATTAAACCAATTAAATAACAAAGATAACACGGATTGAGCAATTCAAGTAAGGTAGTTTTCAACAATTTGCGCAAGTACACGCACGTCACCTCGCATACAAGGCATTCAAATCAACACATATATATATCCTAGGGGAGAAAATCCCCCACACAAGGTTAGACAAGTCACTTACCTCAATCCCGGTACCAAACCGCTAAGAAATGACTCCCTTGACACGAGTATCCGACTCCGAGTGGCCCAAATCTATTCAAACCAATTCCATAGTGTAAATAACATCGCAAGTATCTAATAACACAGATAAAATTAAAGCTACGGCGTGAAAATGGGTGAAATGACCAAAATACCCCTTTAACCATCAGCTCGGAATCAAAATACTTTTACGTTTTCAGAACCCTCATACTCTCAAGAGTCTAACCATATAAAATTTATCAAAATCGGAGTTCATTTGCTCATTCAAAACATAAATTTTCATTCTATTAGGCTTAGAGCAAAATCCCCTAATGTTACACCGTAATTCCTCCATTTTCAAAGATTAATTCCATGATTTTATCAATATATTAACAAAAATAGAGTCCATGAGTGCTTACCTGATGATACCCTTTGATTTCCTCCTCAAAATCGCCAAACTCCTCTCCTAGTTCGAAGCCCCAAATATTTCTAATTCTCCGAAATTTTTGAACTATACTGACCTTAAACCCTTCAGGAGTTTTGCTTCTGCGACTCCTGTGCCGCTTCAGCGGTTCCGCTTCTGCGGAAGCCTGGTCGCTTCTGCAACCCTTACCTTAAACTCGAATGCCGCTTCTGCGGACTTTCAGTCTCTTCTACGACACCGCTTATGGGGACACTTGTCCGCTTCTGCGGAAGGTTACCAAACGACCAAGCTCGCTTCTGCGGGACTCTGCCTTCTTCTGTGGGATCGCTTCAGCGAACATAGGTCTACTTCTGTGGACTTAGCTGACCCCCACAATTCTCGCACATGTGCTTCCTTCACCGATTCTGCAGACTCGCTTCTGCGGTCCAAGTTCCACAGAAGAGGAAACAACAGAAGACAGAAGATCAGACATGCTACACTTTCCAATTTCTCCCGTTTAATCACCCGAACTCATCCCGAGGCCCCCGAGACCTCAACCAAAAGCACCAACCTACTCCAAATCATGATAACAACTTGTTCCAATCATAAAAACATATCAGTAAACACAAAACTCATCAAATTATGGCGGATTCAAGCCTAAGTTTCAACCAAAACTTCCGAAACCTACATACTATCAAAAACCAGACCAAATGATATTCGAATGACCTGAAAATTTGCGGACATATCCAAAATCACCTAAAGAAGCTACTGGAACTGTCGGAATTCCATTCCGAGCCCCAAATCAAAAGCTCAAGTATCAATCGGATTTTAAAAAATTTCAAACTTTGGTATTTCTAGCCTAAATGGGCTACGGACCTCCAAAATATATTCTGAACACGCTCCTAACCCCGAAATCACCTAACGGAGCTAACGGAACCATCGGATTTCCGTTTCGAGGTCGTCTTAACACTGTTCCGAATACGGGCCATTTTTCAACTATAAAGATCTCATTTAAGGACTAAGTGTCCTAAGACACTTCGAATTCTAGAACCGAACATCCCGGCAAACCACAATAGCAGAAATGAGCTTAGGGGAAACAGTTAATTGGGGATCGGGGCGTAAATTTCAAAAAAGATCAGCCGGGTCTTTAAATCTTCCCACACTTGAACATTCGTTCGTCCTCGAATGAGCATAGAAAACATACCTGAAGTAGTGAAGAGATGAGGGTACTGGCTGCGCATATCCTGCTCGGTCTCCCAAGTCGCCTCCTCGGCCGGCTGACCCCGCCACTGGACCTTCACCGAAGTGATGTTCTTTGACCTCAGCTTCCTGATTTGCTTGTCCAAAATGGCCACTGGCTCCTCAACATAGGATAGATCCTTGTCCAGCTGAACTGAACTGAACTCCAACACGTGTCACGGGTCACCATGGTATCTACGGAGCATAGAGACATGAAAAACTAGATGGACTCCGGCTAGGCTGGGAGGTAAGGCCATATCATAAGCAACCTCCCCAACACACCTCAAAATATAAAAAGGCCCAATAAATCTCAGACTCAGCTTCCCTTTCTTCCCAAATCTCATGACGCCTTTCATGGGCGAGACCCGAAGTAGAACCGCTCGCCAACCATAAATGCCACATCGCGAACCTTCTTGTCCGCATAACTCTTATGTCTGGATTAGACTGCACGGAGTCTATCCTGAATCACCTTGACCTTGTCCATTGTATCCTGGACCATCTCAGTACCTAGTAACCTGGCCTCGGTATTACAGTCTGCGAAATTAGAAACCTGGATAAGGAATTCTGTTAACCCGGGAGAAGGTGTTAGGCACTCCCGGATTCCATGGTTTTAGCACGGTCGCTCAACTGCAATTTTTGTTTCTATCTGATTTCTTTATATATTTTTTATTTATGTGCTCTTATATTCCGCTTTTCAATTTTGGAAGAATTGCAACGTCACGAAAATACATTTCGAGTCACACCGCAACCAGTACGCCTGCGACTTTAATATATTTCAGTTTCGCCGAGAGTAAGATTTGGGTCACATAAATGCGCACCCGTATTTAGGAAAGTATTTTGTTAAAGTCGTGCCTAAAGAGTCTATCGTGTTGTTTAACTTTGGGGAAAGGACCGTGAAATTCACTAAACGGTCCTTCCAAGTCTAAGGTTTTCATTACAATTAATTGAGGGCTCCATGATTTATACGTTATTTAGCGGGGCTCGTCTTATTTTTAAAAGAAAATCCTATGATGACTACATTTTCTCCGTTTAAATTTATCTCTAAAAAATAAAGTAAAAAAAATCTTAATTAATTATATACTAAAAAATCATTCATTAGTTACCAACTTAAGACCATTGTTACCGAAAAGAATACTACTGAAATTGAAATTATAAATAAAAATACAGAATTGACGGGTAGTATTTTTAAAGAGAAGCTAATTATCTTATAACTAACTTGAACCCATATCGTTAGAAGAATAAACCATTGGAATTAATTAATTGCAACTATTGGAAACTAAAGCTTACCTTAATTACTAATACTTATTCGAAAGTTCACTAAACTTTGACGTGAACTCAACTAGCATGTTTCAAACCTGTTGGATTAATATTCTTGACCTTATTATATTGATTCGCACTTCGAATATGTTAAACCTATCGATTCCAACTTACATGAGTTCGAAGCTAGATTTCAATAATCCTTCTAAATGTTGCTAAAGATGACTTCAAGATGACAATTGACAGTAGTCATTTCTTAATGATAGGATATCAATTCAAGTAATCTAGACTAAACTTAACATTAGGGATTAAAACATAAATTTCCGTGATTATGAGCCAAGATGGGAGACTAATTCGCGACACATCTTGTTTATTGTTAACACTAGCTAACCGTTGAAATATGCCAATAATAAAGACTAATCAAAGATAATCAATAAGGAAAGATCAAATTAAGTTCTTACTGTAATTCATAATCCCCTAGTACCTATATTAACTCGAATAATAAATTAACATTCAATTACATAAGATAATCCAAGGAGTAACAGAAAATAACTCATACAAGAATACTTAGTTAAGAGTAATCCAATGGAGGTCTAAGAATAGAACTAAGATAATCCTAAATTCACAAGACGTCTTCAATCCAAAACCATGCGTCTGGTGTAAAAATAACTCAAGTTATTTGGCTGGTAATAACATCATATACAAAGCAGACACTGATAATGTATACATTATGTATATATACTATTAACATGTAAATCACAGACTATGAATTCATTTACTGCTTTAACTACTCTTTTAACTCCGACAAACAATCCATATAATACCCAAAATCGAACTAATTATGATCCATGAGTACTATTTAGTCTAATTAACTTGACAGTCTATTCAATTATACAAGCATATTAAACTACTATCACTCATGCCATTCCATACAACTCAATTAGTATTTGGAGTAATCCTTAGTTCAATTACAGTACAATCAAATCATAACAAATCTACATAATGAAATGTATAAGCTTTTAACATAGGATAACATCAACAAAAAACACAGCTTCCATTTCGATTCATATCTTTAGCAAGGGTTGATATATCAACATAAGTTCGAAATATGTACCCGGCAATTACAATGAGGAGAAGTCAATTGCAGCAGCAGTAAGACACAACAATAACAGCAACAGAACAACAACAACAGCAACAGAACAACAAAAGCAACAGCAGGAGAACAACAGCCAACAACAGAACAACAGCCAGCAGGCAGTTCAACAACAACAGGCAACAGAACAACAACATGCAGTGAATACTTATGTGTATTTGTATGAGTGTATGTGAGTGTCTATGCTGTGAATGTGTACACCCAGTGTTTTCTGTCTGAGTGTTAATCTCTGTGAGTGTTAGTGTGTTTTTCCAATATTCTCAATGTTTGAAAAAATGTCCCCTTTGTTCTCTCTGTTCTCCTGTTCTTATAGCCTTCAAACTCAACACCAACCTCCTTTTTTTATTTGTTTCAGATCTATCTAAACCCCTGTTATTCCCCTTTTTAGTTGTCTAAGTATGACTTCAACTATTTAAAACTCTAAAGTGCAGAAAAATGTAGGGAATCCTGCTGTCCAGCAAGTCCTAACACTCTTCCATGTGCATTGTATATTAAACTAAGACTAATCCCTGGCCTTCACTACTTTGTGTCCCTGGTATAACATAACTCAACATGCTCTAATGATTCATATATGTGTTCAAAGTGACATTCCACTAATTCTGAAATTCTATAACTACATTTAATCCATCTTAAACCTCTAACACCTATATCCAATCTCACAGTTTACTCAGATTCTAAATCAAACAAACGATTGATCCCACAAAAATAGAAATCCTCAAATCGATTTCATTCTAACAGCAATGATTCACTGCCCGTGATTTTAAACAACAACTTCGCAAATTTACATGACGACATTCATTAAATCGACCACAACATGTATAATTGATAACAAACTAATGACAAAACAGTGACTTCAACAAATCTCGGCCAATGCCGGACATATGCGAAGTTAATTATTCGACGACGCTAATCGACGCGAATACATATTTCATAACACACATATTCGAAATAGAAAGAACAATTGACCATATAAACAGGTCTTTGAGGGAGAGGCAGAGAACAAAATCAATCAATCAATAAGCAAAAAATCAAAACTATACTGCCAACGAGTATAAAAACAAATAAAGACTAAAAAAAAGAAAAGAGACTACCTCAAGAAGAGAAATTTGGAAACCAAGGACTTGGGATCGAACGGACTTGAACTTTTGAGGCCGAACGGGCTCGAGTTGGCATTTCTGGAGTCAAAAGGACTCTAATTGGAATGTTTTTCAAATGAAAAACGTCCCAATTAAAGTCTATTAGACTTCCATCGATGAAATTCCCTAATTTTGAATATTTAGGGTTCTTGGGCTCGGGTTTAGGGTTCGAGTATTTCCGGTCAGATTCGAGTGAAACTAAAAGTGGCAATCATGGCCAACGGCATTGTTGCCGCCGGCTTTCAGGTGACGGAGAGCAAGGGTGGCGCTAGGGTTTTGCTCGTAGTGATATCGTCTCCGAGAGAGACGATAGTGAAGAGGGGGGTGTCTGGATCGGGTGGGGGGCTGGGTAAAGATTAAGTTTATATATGAAGGGGGTGATTTAATCTCGACCGTTCGATCAAGCAAAATCGACGGCCTGGATCTCTCACTTAAGAGAGACGGCACCGTTTGGATGGGTTACGAGACCGGTTGGTCTATGATGAAGTGGGCCGGGTTAATTTTGGGTTGGACTGGGGCGGTTTTAAGTGTATTTGATTGGGTTTGGGTGAATTTGGCCCAATTCCGGTTTTGTCTTCTTTTTTATTGATTTCTTTCACATTTCTTTACCAAAACTAAAGTTTTAAAAATCCTAAATTAAATTACAAAACTAGATTAACCTATAAAATCACTAATTAACTTCTAATAATAATTATCACACATAATTAAATAACAATAAAATCGCACAATTAGGCCATTAAATGCTAAAAATGTAAAAGTACGTATTTTTTGTGATTTTTCGTTTTCGTAAAACAAGCTTAATTACTCTTAATTGTGAACTTGAACCTTATATACAAAAAATGCAATATATATTTTTTTTTTGTATTTTTTAATATATTTAAACAAAAGACATGGACACACAAACGCAAACAATAAGATAAAAATAACATATAATCCACAAATATTGCAAACAACACAAAAACTCTTTTATTTTGAATTTTTTGGGAGTAATTCTCTTGTAGGGCAAAAATCACGTGCTCACAGCTGCCCCTCTTTGCGTGTAAACTTGAAGAGTTTTCGTGCAAAGATTATGAGCAAATATGAGCGATTTTTGCCCGTTTTGAGCACTCCGTGTGAGGCGTTTTTTGAAAAAGTTTGACCGAACCTTTGCTTCAGAAGGTCTCCTACATATGCTGGGCTAAACAAGAATCAGGTCAGTGTAGTTCGGGAAGTTTTGGTAGCTGGGACTACCGTGGATTGACACTTTGCTGTTATTGTTGCTACCGTTGCCGCTGTTGCTGCTTACTGCTCACTGACCTCCTTATTACATCTGTGCTAAACGAAAAATAAGAAGCTAGACTAAGTTACAGCATTGCGAAATCTTATCTATCTCTTCAACTTGATTTTGTCATGTTCCTTGCTATTCCGTCTGACTTGATGTTCCTTCTGATGCTTCTTCTCTTCTGACAATTGTTATTTCGGCCTATCTTGATTGCCGAACTCCGACCATTGGTCCCTTCCTTGTGATCTTCGAACCATTCTGCTTCGAAGTCTGAATCTATCTTTCTGATCCTTGTTGCCTTCCTTCCGATTATGAACTTGGATTCATGCTGGGGATTTCCGTTACATTCTGTAACTTTCCGATTCCTCGCTATCCTTATTAAATCTTAGAAATTGAGACGACGTTCTGCTTTCCCGCCGGGCTTTTGACTTTATCGACACACTCTAATCATAAATCGCCACTCCATTCTTCAAGCGGGCTCCCTGACTTCCACTATATCTTCAAAACTAAATCGCCACTCCATTCTTCAGGCGGGCTCCCTGACTTCAACTCATAAACTTCGAAACTAAATCGCCACTCCATTCTTATTAAATTACCTTTAACTATAACTTCAAAAACTAAATCGCCACTCCATTCTTCAGGCGGGCTCCCTGACTTCAACTACTACTTCAAAACTAAATCGCCACTCCATTCTTCAAGCGGGCTCCCCGACTTCAATTACAACTTCAAAACTAAATCGCCACTCCATTCTCCAGGCGAGCTCCCCTGACTTCAACTACTACTTCAAAACTAAATCGCCACTCCATTCTTCAAGCGGGCTCCCCGACTTCAATTACAACTTCAAAACTAAATCGCCACTCCATTCTCCAGGCGAGCTCCCTGTCTTCAATTACAACTCCAAAACTAAATCGCCACTCCATTCTTCAGGCGGGCTCCCTGACTTCAACTGCAACTTCAAAATAAATCGCCACTCCGTTCTTCAGGCGGGCTCCCTGACTTCAACTACAACTTC
This sequence comes from Nicotiana noctiflora, assembly GCA_032618575.1. Taxonomy (NCBI): domain Eukaryota; kingdom Viridiplantae; phylum Streptophyta; class Magnoliopsida; order Solanales; family Solanaceae; genus Nicotiana; species Nicotiana noctiflora. The sequence goes on from JASVEL010008642.1 coordinate 144,124, forward strand.
AAACTTAAATCGCCACTCCGTTCTTCAGGCGGGCTCCCTGACTTCAACTACAACTTCAAACTTAAATCGCCACTCCATTCTTCAGGCGGGCTCCCTGACTTCAACTACAACTTCAAAATAAATCGCCACTCCGTTCTTCAGGCGGGCTCCCTGACTTCAACTACAACTTCAAAATAAATCGCCACTCCATTCTTCAGGCGGGCTCCCTGACTTCAACTACGACTCACTAATTTCATCCCATCCTTTATCGCTTTCCTTTGTTTTCTTGTACCATTTTCTTCTTCCTGCATCGTCTCTTGGGCCACCCTTTCATCTGAATTACCTTGTCTTGGAATATCTTTCCAACTGGGTCGCGTTACTTTTCCTTTGGCTGCTGGAGATATCTTCGGAACTGTTTACTCACCTGCTGGGGATGATGCTGCTGTGGAGGTATTCTTTATTTCCTTCATCCTTCATTCTCTCTCGGACTCGCCGGGGATGGAAATGTCATTAACCGAGGATTACCCTGGCGGGGGATCCCTTTTCCTCTTCCTTCTTCCCAGACCTCCTTCGAGGCTCGCGCTTTGCTCCCTTGAAAACTTGTAGGATATAATGCTGCTGGGGAAATCTCGAAGTCAGTGTTCCGTTTCTTCAAGAACTGCTGGGGATAATACTAGGCTTAAAGATCACTTCCTCGTGTTGTCTGGCCTCTTTCAAAACTATTCTGCTCGAAACTGGTATTTCCCAAAATCTTGTGTTGCTTTCTATCCTTATCCACCGGGTATTTGCTTTCAAGAAAATTTTCGCAATGGGAGAAAATTTTCTGCCCCAGTTTGATAACCTTCTACGTGGCATGCTTTTCCGCCGACGAACCCTCTTTTCCTGCTTTAAATCAAAGAAAAATTGTTAGTTTCAAAACGCAATGAGTGGTCGTGCCACTCTTGTTGGGGCAATTTTCCCTTTCTCTTTCAACTGCTTGGCCTCCCTCGAACTTTTGGGAGCGCCGTTGACACTTGCTGGGGATGATGCTCTTTCCATAGATGGTCTCTCATTTCTCCTTTTATTTCAACCTTCGGTTTGGTCCGACCCTTTTAGTCGATGATCTGTTGTGAGAAATCGTCTTCTGGATGTGTAATATGTGTCCATCGTACTCCATAATTCCCGTGAACCTTTCAATCAACTTGTCATTCCAACCTTAATATCGGAACGACTTTTGCCTTATTGCCTCGTTCCACGCCTATTCATCTTCATTGTACCGCTTTAGGAGACTTGGTAGTAAGCTTTGAAAAGTCAATTTTCGAAAACAAAAGAAAGAAAAAAAATGATATATAAAGAATGCTGACCACGAATGACAAAAAGAAAGGGAAGACTTTTCTGAGCTCAAAACTGGGAAAAACTTATCTGAATGTATAACCAATCCAATGGTTATGTCGTGCCTTTGAGATTAATCTACCCAGTCTATTTATGTCAATCACTTTCTGACGGCCGCATTTTGCTAGAAGTAAACGAATGTCCAAACCTTGTCTCATGCAGACACCTTGTAACCATCTCGCCTTGTCACCTCATAGTGCCCTTCAAAGGGTTTTCACTAATGAGATTCTCTCATTTCTCTCGACCTCCCGTCGCCTTAGGGTGCCCGTAAAGGTTTTCACCGTAAGACTCTCTCATTTTATTTCTCTTAGCTTTCTTCGCCTTAAGGTGCCCGCGAGGGTTTTCACCGTTAAGACTCTCTCATTTCGCTTTCTTTCCATGCGGTGGGTTGGGGTATTATCCATGAAATTTCCTCTAAAGGGCTATCCCTTTTCAGCTTGTGAGTCCTAGATTCAGTCGAGGATTGAAGTGTCATTCGTAGTTTTCATTCGCATGACTTGGCATTTCTCAAATACTGATCGAGAGGTCTTTTTTGGTCATTAATATGGTTTTTGTGCGCGAGGCTAAAGAAAAGGGGTTTAACCTCAACGGTTAGCTCATTACAACTTTCGGAATCCACACTATCTTTTCAAACGAAACAATGATTTCTGCCCCAGTTTTGTTGCTTGGGGAATCTTTGATTTTTGTTTTACTATGACCGAGCCGTGTGGGGCCTACGTATCCTTCTTGAGGAATCAGGTCGAACGTAGTTCACTTTTTCTTGTGTCTTTTCTTTGTTTATTTTTCTATTTTGTTACACATCTTCCTTGAGGATTCCGAAAGAGGGTATATGAAAGAATAATTAAGGCTCAAAGGGGAAAACAAGGGTTAAAGTGTTTGGGTAGTAGAAAAATTGCCTCTGTCATTTCATTCTCCAAAAAATGCCAAATACAAACAAACGAAACCAAATGTTGACAAATACATTAAAGAATTACACATAATATCTCTTGACTGCATTGGAATTGATAGCCATATCAGTGCATCTTCCCTCAATATCAGTTAGACATAGCGCGCCGTTGGATAATACCCTAGTCACAACAAATGGTCCCCGCCAATTTGGAGCGAACTTGCCTTTCGCTTCGGCCTGATGTGGTAGAATTCTCTTCCGCACATGTTGTCCCACTTCAAATTTCCTGGGACGTACCTTCTTGTTGTATGCTCTCGCCATTCTCTTTTGATACAATTGGCCGTGACATACTGCTGTCAATCTCTTTTCATCGATCAAGCTCAATTGCTCTAATCGTGTTTTGACCCACTCGTCGTCATCAATCTCAGCTTCAGCGACAATTCGGAGGGATGGGATTTCAACTTCTGCTGGTATTACTGCTTCAGTCCCGTACACCAACAAGTAAGGAGTTGCACCTACCGAAGTCCGGACGGTAGTGCGATACCCCAACAGCGCAAACGGTAACTTTTCATGCCATTGCCTAGACCCTTCTACCATCTTCCTCAATATCTTCTTTATATTCTTGTTTGCTGCCTCAACCGCACCATTTCCTTTAGGACGATATGGTGTGGAATTTCGGTGTGTAATCTTAAACTGTTGACATACCTCTTTCATCAATCCGCTGTTAAGATTGGCACCGTTATCTGTGATGATTTTCTTTGGAATTCCAAACCTGCAGATGATGTGGGAATGTACGAAGTCCACCACCGCCTTCTTGGTCACTAATTTGAAGGTTTTGGCCTCCACCCACTTGGTAAAATAATCGATCGTTACCATAATGAACCTATGACCATTGGAAGCCGCAGGTTCTATAGGTCCAATAACATCCATACCCCATGCAACAAACGGACATGGTGCCGACATTGTATGCAATTCGGTCGGTGGAGAATGAATCAAATCTCCGTGTATCTGACACCGATGGCATCTTCGCACGAAACTTATACAATCACGCTCCATAGTGAGCCAGTAATATCCTGCTCGAAGAATCTTCTTTGCCAATACATATCCGCTCATGTGTGGCCCACAAACTTCGGAGTGTATATCTGTCATCACCGTTGTGGCTTGACTCGCATCTATACATCTCAACAATCCCAAATCTGGGGTTCTTTTGTACAACACCCCTCCACTAAGGAAAAATCCGTTCGCCAATCGCCGAATAGCTCTCTTTTGATCTCCAGTTGCTTGCTCTGGGTATATTCCTAACCTGAGGTATTCCTTGACATCATGAAACCATGGCTCACCATCCATCTCTTCCTCTATCATATTGCAATAAGCATGTTGATTTCGGACCTGAATATGTAACGGATCGACACGAATCTTGTCCGGGTGATGTAACATTGATGCCAACGTAGCCAAAGCATCGGCAACTTCATTATGCATCCTTGGGATATGCCTGAATTCTACTGATCGGAAACGCTTGGTCAGATCATGCAAACATTGACGATACGGGATAAGCTTCAAATCTCTGGTTTCCCATTCTCCCTGAATCTGATGTACCAGAAGGTCCGAGTCTCCCAAGACCAAGACGTCCTGTACATCCATGTCTACCGCTAATCGTAACCCTAAGATGCATGCCTCGTACTCAGCCATATTGTTGGTACAATGAAAACGCAGTTGAGCAGTAATAGGATAATGATGTCCCGTTTCAGAGATAAGCACAGCCCCTATTCCGACTCCTTTTGCGTTCGCCGCTCCGTCGAAGAAAAGCTTCCACCCCTGGATCCTCGGTTAACTCCAACCCATCAATTTGCAATACTTCTTCGTCTGGAAAATACGTCCTCAAAGGTTCGTATCCATCATCAACAGGATTCTCAACTAAGTGATCGGCTAGGGCTTGAGCTTTCATAGCCGTCCTTGTCACGTATATGATGTCGAACTCCGTAAGTAATATTTGCCATTTTGCTAACCTCCCCGTAGGCATAGGTTTCTGGAAAATATATTTCAACGGATCCAAACGCGAAATGAGGTAAGTGGTGTAAGAAGACAAATAATGTTTCAGCTTTTGGGCTACCCAAGTCAAAGCACAACAGGTCTTTTCCAAATGAGTGTACTTAACCTCGTGGACCGTGAATTTCTTACTGAGATAGTAAATGGCCCGTTCCTTTCTGCCAGTAAGATCATGCTGCCCAAGTACGCAGTCGAACGAATTCTCCAAAACCGTTAGACAAAGAATCAGGGGTCTACCCGGTTTAGGCGGAACCAGTACGAGTGGGTTTGACAGATACCCTTTGATTTGGTCAAACGCTTCCCGACATTCTGTCGTCCATTCTATCGCAGCGTCTTTCTTCAACAGACGGAATATGGGCTCACAGGTTGCTGTAAGCTGAGCAATAAACCTACCGATGTAATTTAACCTTCCCAACAAACTCATTACCTCTGTTTTATTCCTTGGCGGGGGTAACTCCTGGATGGACTTGATTTTGGATGGGTCCAACTCAATGCCCCGTCGGCTGACGATGAATCCTAGCAACTTTCCTGATGGAACTCCGAATGCGCATTTGGCCGGATTGAGCTTGATATCATATCTTCGAAGTCTTTGAAAGAACTTCCTAAGGTCGGCAACGTGGTCTTCTTGACGTCTAGATTTTATGATCATATCATCCACGTACACTTCAATCTCCTTGTGTATCATGTCATGGAATACCGTAGTCATCGCTCTCATGTATGTTGCCCCTGCGTTCTTCAAACCGAATGGCATCACCCGGTAGCAATAAGTCCCCCACGGTGTGATAAAAAGCCGTCTTTTCTGCGTCCTCTTCATCCATCAAGATCTGATGATATCCTGCATAACAGTCCACAAAGGATCCGATTTCACGTCCGGCGCAATTATCAATCATGATATGGATATTGGGAAGCGGGAAATTATCCTTAGGACTCGCCTTGTTGAGATTGCGGTAGTCCACGCATACTCTGATCTTTCCGTCTTTCTTTGGCACCGGTACTACGTTAGCCAACCATTCAGGGTATCGAGTGACACGAATGACTTTCGCCTGCAACTGCTTGGTCACTTCCTTCTTGATCTTTACACTCATCTCTGTCTTAAATTTCCGCAGTTTTTGCTTGACGGGAGGACATGCTGGATCAGTGGGTAATTTGTGAACCACTAGATCAGTGCTGAGTCCTGGCATGTCGTCGTACGACCATGCGAAAATGTCTTTAAACTCCAGGAGTGTTTTGATCAACTCTTCTCTCAGGTTCGGTTCAATATGGACACTTATCCTGGTTTCTTTGACGTCGTCTGTGTTCCCCAGATTAACGACCTCAGTATCATTTAAATTTGGTTTGGGTTTTTCCTCGAAGTGACTTAATTCTTCACCGATTTCTTCTACGGCTTCATCATCGCCGTATTCCGATTCACTCTCGTCACCTCTTATTTCATGCGTTATTATTTCCAAACTCGATTGACTTTGTAGACTGGGTTGATTAATCTTTAAGCACGCCAAATCATTAAGATCAGTTGAAAGAAAGCTGCTCAGAAAAGTAAGAATAAGGAAAATAAACAAAATTAGAAACGAAAGGAACAAAATTTCATTAATGGGAACAGTACAAGTAAAAACAAGCTTGCAAACTCAAATCAAAATGAACTAAAACAAACGGATTTTACTCCGGGACAACCCCAACACAAAATTTCGAAAGAAAACAATCCAAAAAAAACTACCAAAACTCCTTCCGGACAGGGAGAGGAGTAGCCTTCCAATTATTCAATTTCGCTTTCGACCCCACAAACTGTATCTCGGCATGGCTGGATCCTTCGCCATCCTCGAGCATGCATACATCTGCGAATAGGTCCTCGAACTTTCTTAAGAACTCTTCGTCTGGCCTAACCATAGGACTGGGAACCTTTGTCGTCGGATGTCCTCTTACTCCGACCCTGACAAAAGATTGGGAAAGGCGTGGAACAGGCTTTGGGAGCACCCATGTTTTCTGCTTATTCCTCTTGGCTCGCTGGATGTCCTCTGATGTTGGCTTGAATCCCAAGCCGAAGGTTCCCACGTTTTCGACCACAGATACCGGTTGTATGATTCCTTGCAGAGATGCACCTAAACCTTTGCCGGGTATGAAACCGTTTCTCAACATTTCATGAGCCACCATGACGTCTGCCGTAATTATTCTGTCATTGGGAATGCATTCCCCTTCTGGAACTCGGTTGGCGGATACCACCTCGCAGATCTGGTATACCCATGGCCCAACATCTTCTTCTGTCTCAACAAAGGGGACGATGGTGCCTGGTTGTAGGTCATTCTCTCCATGGACTACGATCTCCTGTTGGTCCCACTCAAACTTGACTAGTTGGTGTAGGCTGGACGGAACCGCTTTTGCAGCATGGATCCACGGTCGCCCTATCAGAAGGTTGTATGAAACTACCATGTCCAACACCTGGAATTCCATGGTGAACTCCACAAGTCCGATTGTCAAGACTAACACTATGTCCCCGACCGATGCCTTGCCTCCTCCATCAAATCCTCAGACACATATGTTGTTCTTGCATATCCTGCCGATGTCCACTTTCAACTTGTTCAGCGTAGAGAGAGGACAAATATTCGCACTGCACCCATTGTCGACTAGGACTTTGGTAACCACCGACTTCTCACACTTTACCGTAAGATATAAAGCCTTATTGTGCTCGGTGCCTTCCTCAAGCAACTCATCATCGGTGAAGGTGATCCGGTTCGCTTCGAAGATCCTATTGGTGATCTTTTCCAAATGACTCACACAGATTTTATCAGGTACATGGGCCTCATTTAAAACTTTCATCAAAGCTTGCCGATGTTCTTCAGAATGTATCAGCAAGGATAGCAATGAGATTTGCGCAGGGGTTTTCTTCAGCTGTTCTAAGACAGAATAATCATGCAGCTTCATCTTTTTCAGGAATTCTTCCGCCTCTTCGTCAGTTACCGGCTTTTTCAGTGTTGCCGGAGTAGTCTTCCTCAATTCCGCCGGGGCAAAACACCTCCCTGAGCGGGTCAAACCTTGCGCTTCGCAAACTTCCTCTTTGACTTCTTTTCCTTTGTAGATTGTCGTGACCCGATCATAATTCCATGGAATAGCTCTGCTATCAGCTATTGGCAACTGTATTGCTGGCTTGATGATGAAAGGATCCACTCGAACACCTGCTACCGTCAAGATGGGTTTGGTTGCCACCCCTGGTACAGTTATTTTTACTTCCCCCGGCCTTACCGGCACTTTGTTCACGCTTCCCTTTTCTGCTTCCGACCCCCTTTGTACGTCCTTCTTGCAAACGAGTGACTCATCAAGGCTTGGCCCTTTTCTTATTCCTACCCCGCTAGACTTGATCATCATTACAGTCTGAGAGGTTTTCTCCTTTCCCTCCTCTACCCGTACCAACTCGATCATGTTGGTCTCATGATGAGTTGGAAGTGGATTTTGGTTGATGTTGGGCTCCGCCGGAGTCTGGACCTCAATTCGGCGAGTGTCGATGAGTTCCTGGATGGCTGCTTTCAATCGCCAACACTTTTCTGTGTCGTGCCCCGGACATCCTGAGCAGTATGCACAATTTATTGAATGATCCATATTCTTTGGAAGAGGATTTGGTAGCTTAGCCTCGACCGGATTTAGCAACCCTACTTGCTTCAAACGGTGGAACAGACTGGTGTAAGACTCCCCCAAGGGAGTGAAAGTCTTTGGTCTTGGCGCCCTGTCGCTCTTGAATGCTTGGTTCGGACGAAAGCCCGCACCCGTGGGATTTCTATAGGCTCTTGGGGGTGGGTAATTATTCTGTGGATTCGGCGCACGCCATGGTGCCTGGACGGGAGGTGTGGCATATGACTGTGCGTGATGGACAGTAAAATGGGGATCGGGTGCCGGATAGTAGTGCTGCGGGTGGTTACATGGATTGTGGAAGTAATTTTGGTGGTGAGGTTGTGGCGGGTTATACTGGGGTGCGGGGCCTCTGTTTCTGAACCATGTTCCGGACTCGACTGCCGTGACTTCTTCTTTCCTCTTTTTCCCAAGCACTCCTCCGGTACCACTTTGAATAGCTTGGGTGGTGGCTTTCAACGCTGAATAGCTCATGATCTTGTTGGCTTTCAAGCCTTCCTCGATCATAGCCCCCATCTTTATCACCTCGGTGAATGATTTACCGACGGACGTCACCAGATGTCCGAAATAGGTTGGCTCTAGTGTCTGCAGGAAGTAATCCACCATCTCGCTCTCTCTCATGGGCGGATCTACCTTTGCTGCCTGTTCCCTCCAGCGGAAACCAAATTCTCTAAAACTTTCGGCGGGTTTCTTCTCTAACTTTAGCAATGATAAGTGGTCGGGGACTATTTCAAGATTGTACTGGAACTGGCCAATGAATGCTTGAGCCAAATCATCCCACGTAAACCATCTGCTGGGATCCTGCCTAGTGTACCACTCCAGCGCAGATCCCCCCAAACTCTGACCGAAGTAAGCTATCAGAATCTCGTCTCGTCCTCCGGCTCCTCGCATTTTACTACAAAACCCTCGAAGATGGGCTACTGGATCACCATGCCCCTCGTATAGGTCAAACTTGGGCATTTTGAACCCGGCTGGCAACTGGACATCTGGGAATGGACACAGATCCTTGTAAGCGACACTGACCTGGTTGCCCAAACCGTGCATATTCCTGAAGGACTGCTCCATGCTTTTAACTTTTCTAATAACTTCCTCATGTTCCGAACTTTGGAAGTGCTTTTCCGGTTCTGCCGGGTTATCCCAGTGAGGGGTGTGTGGATGCGGTTCAGGAGCCCTAAAGGTAGGCTCGGGAGGATAGTAAGAATTGTCATGGATTTGAACATGCGGCTCACCGGACGACTTTTGTAGGGTAGCAGGTGGGGGTGCTACAAAAACAGGGGTGACCGGAGGAGGATTTTGTTTGGCTGGTGGAATTTGGGTGGCATAAGGGTTTTCCCCTCGATAGTATGGATAGAGTGGGGCGCTTGTCGAAGGATCAAGGGGTGGATGTTCTGGAGCTGATGCGAGAGTAGGGAGGTTTGGCGAAGACTGTCCCCTAGCCCAGGCTAGGTGCATCTCTGTTATCTGTTGTTTCAACCGATCTACCTCTTCTTTCATGATCTGTATCTCTGATTTCTCTTCCTCGAGGCTTTTACCGGAACTAGACATGCTTGCTGGAATTGGCCCTTTAGATCTAGTACGGTAATGGTGGCTGGCCAGGATATTATGTCAAACCAACTGCTAAACTTTTCTGAAATCAACAAACTTGTTAGCTTACTGAGTTTAACAGATATGTTAAGCACGTTGGATGCAATGCACCTAACCAAATAACCCTTTCTATATGTACTCATCACATGCGTCATTCCAGCCTCTTTTCTTCTTTTTTTTCTTTTTTTTTCTTTTTCCCTTTTTCAATTATCCTTGAAAGCCTTATTATTAACCTTCATGTTCTTTTCCTTTCTTTCTAGTGGTGGTCGAATCTTATGTGGATTGCCTACGTATCACGTCCCCGCGTGAATCAGACCGAGCGTAGTTCTGGTCACAAGATTGTGGCAAAATTCGGTAATTTTTATATCAAAAAACCCTTAAAGTTACAAAACATGTCTTACAATAATCAACAAAATAAGAGAAATGCCTGACTCGAAAAAGGAAAATAAAATGCCAACCAGCTTGACTCAATATTTCAAAATACATTTTTAATCAAAAGTCTAATGCTCTAAAATTCCTGGGGGCCTGCGAGGCATCATTCGGCCTTGCCGCGGGCCTTGGTGTGAGGTCTTTGTGTAGTCCCCTTAACTCTCTCATGATCTGATGAACATAACCCATAACTGAAGCAAAAAGGGCGGTGCGGGGCATTTGTTCACAAGCTAAGCACTTCATGGTGACATAATGCCCGATTTCTCCAATTCTGTCCTTGATCATGTCCCTTTCTCCGAGTAGCCGTTCTATCTGTTGGTTTTTCGCCCCCAATCTTCGAGCATTGTTGGTGACTTGGTCTAAGAGCCTATCCACTTGTTCTTGCAATCGGGCCATCAAATCGTGGCAACGGTCGAGGTCTGCTCTGGCATCTCGGGCTTGCTTGAAAACCCGCTCCCCGAGGATAACATTTGCTTCCCTTAGACTAGTGATGATCTCAGTGTAATCTTCTTCCACCCGTTGTAGGTGAAGTGCCTGTTGATGTGCCTCCTTTCTCCAGCTAGCACGGATCCTCATCGTTTGGGTCTTTGACTCTTCCAATTCTCTTTGGACATCGGCAACTTGGTTTTTCAAACCCTTTATCAATTTTTCGTCTGCTCGACTCCTCAACTGTCTGTCAGCATCCCTTTTCATTTGCTGGATTTGAGCTCTCAAAAAGTCATTTTCTTGTGCCAACTTCTTTTTATCTCCTTCGTCGGCGGCAGCTTGCATATCTTTTTCAAATTGGAGATCTTGGACCCGTTGCTCTATCTTGCCAATCCTTGTTCTCTAAACCTCTTCCTTAGCTAACCAGTCCCATTGTTCTTGTGACGCTTCAGCAAATTCCCTGAGGTGAGGTCTTTTGGCTGGTCTTTCACCCGATGTTTCTCCTTTGTACCAAGTAAGATATCCGGGTACAACCTCTCCTCTAGCTCGATCCTGCACACAAGTGTTTGCCTCCAGATATTGACATTTGCTCCAGATCTGGCGGACCCTTGCTTCCGGGAATTGACCATCGGGACCAATTTCAATAACCTGGGTACTCAGGTCTTCTTCTTTGGGTACTATCTGGCACCTCCCAAGCTGTCTCAAAACCCGACGGGGCGCATAAGGTTGAATGCTCTTAAGTCCCATTAAGAGAAAGTGGGACCTAGCCGCTGGCATGTACACGATTCTGTCTATCTGTAACCAACCCAACGTCCATTGTATTTGACTTGCGCTAAGAGCCTGAAAGTATGCCCTCTATGCCAATGTTCCTTCAAGCAAGACGGTCCTATCAATCCTTGTATAGAATTCGCTTATGCAAGTTTTCTCAACCAACCCATATCTCAAGAATTGGGTACGGCGACAGAGGTGCTCGGTCATCCATATCTGTAGCAGTAAATTACAGCCTTCGAAAAAATCTCCTCCGGCTTTGCAGGCTGTGAGAGCTCGATATATGTCCGATAGTATCATGGGAGCAAGAGTACTTTCGCTTTGGTCAAGCAAAGTACTGACGACTCCGGCTACCTTTATATCAATATTTCCGTCTTTTCTCGGGAATACCACGAGTCCTAAGAAGGCTATCATGAAGGCAATTCGTCTGTGCTCCTCCCATTTCTGGTGATTACCCTTGCTGCATAATTTGTTCTCCGCTTGTCAAAACCTCCCACATGACCGTACCTTTGATAGATGAAGCTTAAAGTACAAAACCCTTGTGCTAGATCTGGGTTACGTACCGTTCCGGCTGTCTTCAGTGAGTCTAAAAACCGGTGTATGGCGACAACCCTGGGAGCGATTAGATATTGATGCCCCAATGGTATATCAGTATTTCCAATGTATCTGGTCATCTCCTCCAAAGTTGGGGTGAGCTCGAAGTCCGAGAAGTGAAAGACATTGTGCGCGGAGTCCCAATATGTGACCAATGCTCTTATGATGTCCCCTCGAGGCTTTATTTCAAGCAGACCTGTGAGACCTTTCAAATATTTCTTAACCTCATCCCGCCCTTCTTCGCCTAGATCATCCCACCATAGTCGTAATTGTATCGGGATTTTAGTCATGAGTGAAAAGGGTTCATTTTGAATCGTGCTCATCCTGCACATTTATTTAAAGAAGAAGATCATTTTGGCTGGCAACGCTTGGACTATTTTTTTCAAAATTTTAAAATTTTGGTATATTTTTTGAAAAAAAAGGCAAGTTGGACCCGACGGGGGTTGCCTACGTATCTCACATCCGGTGAGAATCAAACCCGCGTAGTTCGGTCCGTCAAAACAAACTATTTTTCTTTTATTGACCGACAAAGAAAACACATTTTGTTAAGAAACCCATTTTGTTGGCAAAGTCAACCTTCCGTCGTCTTTTATTAGCAAACTAAACTATTGATTTGTTGGTAAAACACATTTTTGTATTTTCTGAAAAATATCTATTTCCCCATACTGTTTCCTTTTGTTTTTCGTTTTTTTTTTTTTCAGTATTCAAAAGCCGGTCAGCATGCAAGTTCGAATAAATGCTTAAAACAAACATGGTATAGCAGGATGGTCTTTTCATTTCAGGTTGCCTGTCCTAGACGGACTCAACCCCTGTGTTGAGTCCCCTAAGTCAAATGCAACGTGATGCAAATAAGCGTTTCCTACTAGGGATCCGGTATGCAGTTATGTTATTCTAAGTTCAAAACCTCGGTACATGATCTAGATTGTGTACCCAAGCGGACAACTCGGGCTGAGGAAGGAGCTCCTTTCCGGGAACCAAAAGGCCAGCCGGCTTAGAAACTTTCCGAGCCTCTTTATTATTTCGGGGTATGACACTAACATAATAAGGAGTCTCAACCAGTGAGCACATCCCCGGGGTGAGAAGTGAAGGTTTTTCGGCACAGTTTTATATACAGTTCACGCAATATCAAAGCGGTAAACATATAGCAGTTTTGTATATACAGTGCAACTAGTATCAAAGCGGTAATCATGTAACACATTAATCAAAACATATAATGAAATCAGATATAAGCAAAAATAGCAATTTTACTGAGCTCGAATTCTTAAACCCCGAACCGAAGTTCCGGGTTACTTGTCCCCAGCAGAGTCGCCAGAGCTGTCACACCTCCCTTTTTCACCACACATAACGTATAAATGTAAATGTGCCACTGTTTAATACTACACCCCGAGAAGGAATATAATATTCAGAGTCGCCACTTGGAAAAATAATGGTGTCCCAAGTCACCGGTTTTAATCCCGAACCGAGGAGATTTATGACTTTGCATTATAGTCTGCGAAATTAGAAACCTGGATAAGGAATTCTGTTAACCCGGGAGAAGGTGTTAGGCACTCCCGGATTCCATGGTTTTAGCACGGTCGCTCAACCGCAATTTTTGTTTCTATCTGATTTCTTTATATATTTTTATTTATGTGCTCTTATATTCCGCTTTTCAATTTTAGAAGAATTGCAACGTCACGAAAATACATTTCGAGTCACACCGCAACCAGTACGCCTGCGACTTTAATATATTTCAGTTTCGCCGAGAGTAAGATTTGGGTCACATAAATGCGCACCCGTATTTAGGAAAGTATTTTGTTAAAGTCGTGCCTAAAGAGTCTATCGTGTTGTTTAACTTTGGGGAAAGGACCGTGAAATTCACTAAACGGTCCTTCCAAGTCTAAGGTTTTCATTACAATTAATTGAGGGCTCCATGATTTATACGTTATTTAGCGGGGCTCGTCTTATTTTTAAAAGAAAATCCTATGATGACTACATTTTCTCCGTTTAAATTTATCTCTAAAAAATAAAGTAAAAAAAATCTTAATTAATTATATACTAAAAAATCATTCATTAGTTACCAACTTAAGACCATTGTTACCGAAAAGAATACTACTGAAATTGAAATTATAAATAAAAATACAGAATTGACGGGTAGTATTTTTAAAGAGAAGCTAATTATCTTATAACTAACTTGAACCCATATCGTTAGAAGAATAAACCATTGGAATTAATTAATTGCAACTATTGGAAACTAAAGCTTACCTTAATTACTAATACTTATTCGAAAGTTCACTAAACTTTGACGTGAACTCAACTAGCATGTTTCAAACCTGTTGGATTAATATTCTTGACCTTATTATATTGATTCGCACTTCGAATATGTTAAACCTATCGATTCCAACTTACATGAGTTCGAAGCTAGATTTCAATAATCCTTCTAAATGTTGCTAAAGATGACTTCAAGATGACAATTGACAGTAGTCATTTCTTAATGATAGGATATCAATTCAAGTAATCTAGACTAAACTTAGCATTAGGGATTGAAACATAAATTTCTGTGATTATGAGCCAAGATGGGAGACTAATTCGCGATACATCTTGTTTATTGTTAACACTAGCTAACCGTTGAAATATGCCAATAATAAAGACTAATCAAAGATAATCAATAAGGAAAGATCAAATTAAGTTCTTACTGTAATTCATAATCCCCTAGTACCTATATTAACTCGAATAATAAATTAACATTCAATTACATAAGATAATCCAAGGAGTAACAGAAAATAACTCATACAAGAATACTTAGTTAAGAGTAATCCAATGGAGGTCTAAGAATAGAACTAAGATAATCCTAAATTCACAAGACGTCTTCAATCCAAAACCATGCGTCTGGTGTAAAAATAACTCAAGTTATTTGGCTGGTAATAACATCATATACAAAGCAGACACTGATAATGTATACATTATGTATATATACTATTAACATGTAAATCACAGACTATGAATTCATTTACTGCTTTAACTACTCTTTTAACTCCGACAAACAATCCATATAATACCCAAAATCGAACTAATTATGATCCATGAGTACTATTTAGTCTAATTAACTTGACAGTCTATTCAATTATACAAGCATATTAAACTACTATCACTCATGCCATTCCATACAACTCAATTAGTATTTGGAGTAATCCTTAGTTCAATTACAGTACAATCAAATCATAACAAATCTACATAATGAAATGTATAAGCTTTTAACATAGGATAACATCAACAAAAAACACAGCTTCCATTTCGATTCATATCTTTAGCAAGGGTTGATATATCAACATAAGTTCGAAATATGTACCCGGCAATTACAATGAGGAGAAGTCAATTGCAGCAGCAGTAAGACACAACAATAACAGCAACAGAACAACAACAACAGCAACAGAACAACAAAAGCAACAGCAGGAGAACAACAGCCAACAACAGAACAACAGCCAGCAGGCAGTTCAACAACAACCAGCAGGCAGCAAGACACAATAGCAACATCAACAGAACAATCAACAAAGATAGATGCAAGCACCAATACTTATGTGTATTTGTATGAGTGTATGTGAGTGTCTATGCTGTGAATGTGTACACCCAGTGTTTTCTGTCTGAGTGTTAATCTCTGTGAGTGTTAGTGTGTTTTTCCAATATTCTCAATGTTTGAAAAAATGTCCCCTTTGTTCTCTCTGTTCTCCTGTTCTTATAGCCTTCAAACTCAACACCAACCTCCTTTTTTTATTTGTTTCAGATCTATCTAAACCCCTGTTATTCCCCTTTTTAGTTGTCTAAGTATGACTTCAACTATTTAAAACTCTAAAGTGCAGAAAAATGTAGGGAATCCTGCTGTCCAGCAAGTCCTAACACTCTTCCATGTGCATTGTATATTAAACTAAGACTAATCCCTGGCCTTCACTACTTTGTGTCCCTGGTATAACATAACTCAACATGCTCTAATGATTCATATATGTGTTCAAAGTGACATTCCACTAATTCTGAAATTCTATAACTACATTTAATCCATCTTAAACCTCTAACAGCTATATCCAATCTCATAGTTTACTCGGATTCTAAATCAAACAAACGAATGATCCCACAAAAATAGAAATCCTCAAATCGATTTCATTCTAACAGCAATGATTCACTGCCCGTGATTTTAAACAACAACTTCGCAAATTTACATGACGACATTCATTAAATCGACCACAACATGTATAATTGATAACAAACTAATGACAAAACAGTGACTTCAACAAATCTCGGCCAATGCCGGACATATGCGAAGTTAATTATTCGACGACGCTAATCGACGCGAATACATATTTCATAACACACATATTCGAAATA
Organism: Nicotiana noctiflora; assembly: GCA_032618575.1. Classification (NCBI taxonomy): domain Eukaryota; kingdom Viridiplantae; phylum Streptophyta; class Magnoliopsida; order Solanales; family Solanaceae; genus Nicotiana; species Nicotiana noctiflora. The sequence continues at coordinate 160,172 of JASVEL010008642.1, forward strand.
GAAAGAACAATTGACCATATAAACAGGTCTTTGAGGGAGAGGCAGAGAACAAAATCAATCAATCAATAAGCAAAAAATCAAAACTATACTGCCAACGAGTATAAAAACAAATAAAGACTAAAAAAAAGAAAAGAGACTACCTCAAGAAGAGAAATTTGGAAACCAAGGACTTGGGATCGAACGGACTTGAACTTTTGAGGCCGAACGGGCTCGAGTTGGCATTTCTGGAGTCGAAAGGACTCTAATTGGAACGTTTTTCAAATGAAAAACGTCCCAATTAAAGTCTATTAGACTTCCATCGACGAAATTCCCTAATTTTGAATATTTAGGGTTCTTGGGCTCGGGTTTAGGGTTCGAGTATTTCCGGTCAGATTCGAGTGAAACTAAAAGTGGCAAGCATGTAAGGAAGGTCACAGGAGTGTTCGGGGTGAGTTTGGAGTGGTTTGGCGTGGTTTGGGTTTTAACTCGAATCTTTGATTGAAGATTCGAGACATTTGGGGATGATTCGAGGTTAACGGAGGGTGGATTCGGACTTAGGACGGTTGAGTGGCCCTAGGGTGTTAAAATGGTGGCCGGCGGCGTTGTTGCCGCCGGGTTTCAGGCGAATGGGAAGTCCGGCGGCGGCTAGGGTTTTCTCGTAGTGATATCGTCTCTGAGAGAGACGATAGTGAAGAGGGGGGGTGTCTAGATCGGGTGGGGGGCTGGGTAAAGATTAAGTTTATATATGAAGGGGTGATTTAATCTCGACCGTTCGATCAAGCAAAATCGACGGCCTGGATCTCTCACTTAAGAGAGACGGCACCGTTTGGATGGGTTACGAGACCGGTTGGTCTATGATGAAGTGGGCCGGGTTAATTTTGGGTTGGACTGGGGCGGTTTTAAGTGTATTTGATTGGGTTTGGGTGAATTTGGCCCAATTCCGGTTTTGTCTTCTTTTTTATTGATTTCTTTCACATTTCTTTACCAAAACTAAAGTTTTAAAAATCCTAAATTAAATTACAAAACTAGATTAACCTATAAAATCACTAATTAACTTCTAATAATAATTATCACACATAATTAAATAACAATAAAATCGCACAATTAGGCCATTAAATGCTAAAAATGTAAAAGTACGTATTTTTTGTGATTTTTCATTTTCGTAAAACAAGCTTAATTACTCTTAATTGTGAACTTGAACCTTATATACAAAAAATGCAATATATATTTTTTTTTGTATTTTTTAATATATTTAAACAAAAGACATGGACACACAAACGCAAACAATAAGATAAAAATAACATATAATCCACAAATATTGCAAACAACACAAAAACTCTTTTATTTTGAATTTTTTGGGAGTAATTCTCTTGTAGGGCAAAAATCACGTGCTCACACTCCCAAAGATTCAAAATAAAATAAATTTAGTTTCCTTACAATTGTTGTGAATTGATTAGACTGCACGGAGTCTATCCTGAATCACCTTGACCTTGTCCATTGTATCCTGGACCATCTCAGTACCTAGTAACCTGGCCTCGCCCGGCTTGAACCAACCCACTGAGGACCTCCAACTCCTACCATATAAGGCCTCATACGGCGCCATCTAGAAGGCTGGACTGATAGCTGTTGTTATAAGCAAACTCTGTCAGTGGCAGGAAATGATCCCATAAACCTCTAAAATCAATCACGCACACACGGAGCATGTCCTCCAAAATCTAAATAGTGCGCTCAGACTGGCCATCCATCTAGGGGTGAAATGTTGTGCTCAGCTCCACCCGAGTACCTAACTCCTGCTGTACGGCCCTCCGAAACCGTGAAGTAAACTGGGTGCCTCTGTCTGAAATGATGGAAACTGGAATACCATGAATCGGACTATCTCCCTGATATAGATCTCCGCCAACCGCTCCGACGAGTAAGTAGTGCACACATGTATGAAATGGGCGGACTTGGTCAGCCGATCCACAATGACCCAAACAGAATCAAACTTCCTCATAGTCCGTGAAAGTCCAGATACGAAGTCCATGGTGATGCGCTCCCACTTCCACTCTGGGATCTCAATCTGCTACAATAATCCACTCGGACACTGATGTTCATACTTCACCTGCTGGCAGTTAAGGCACCTAGAAACATAGTCAACTACATCCTTCTTCATCTGCCTCTACCAATAGTGCTGCCTCAAGTCCTCATACATCTTCGCGGCACCCGGATGGATGGAATACCGCGAGCTATGGGCCTCAGCTAGAATCAACCCTCGAAGATCATCTACATTGGGCACACAAATACGCCCATGCATCCTCATCACTCCGTCATCCCCGATGGTAACATCCCGAGCATCACCGCGCCGAACCTTGTCCTGAAGATCAAGTAAATAAGGGTCATCAAATTGTCGCTCTATAATGCAATCAAATAAAGAAGACCGAGAAACCACACAGGCCAAAACCCTACTAGGCTCCAAAAGATACAATCTAACAAACTGTCTGGCCAAAGCCTGAACATCCATCGCCACAGGTCTCTGCGAAACTGGTAGATATGGCAAACTCCCCAAACTCTTCGCCCGATGACTCAAGGCATCGGCAACCACATTGGCCTTGACAAGGTGATAAAGAATAGTAATATCATAGTCCTTTAACTATTCCAACCATCTCCTCTGATGCATGTTCAGGTCCTTTTGCTTAAGTAAGTGTTGCAAACTCTGATGATCAGTGTAAATCTCACAAGGAACCCCATACAAATAATGACGCTAAATCTTCAAGGCATGAACAATGGCATCTAGCTCAAGATCGTGGACAGGGTAGTTCTTTTCATGCACCTTCAGCTGTCGGGACGCGTAGGCAATCACCCTATCGTCCTACATCAATACTGCTCCGAATCTAACCCGTGAGGCATCACAATACACTGTATAGGATCCCAAACCAGTAGAAAACATCAAGATAGGGGCCGAAGTCAAGGCTGTCTTGAGCTTCTGGAAGCTCGCCTCACACCCCTCTGTCCACTAAAAAGGGGCACCCTTTTGGGTCAATCTGGTCATAGGTGCTGCAATCGAGGAGAACCCCTCCAAGCGACGGTAATAACCCACCAAACCAAGGATGCTACGAATCTCAGTAGCTAAGGAGGGCCTGGGCCACCCTACACGGCCTCCACCTTCTACGGATCCACCCAAATACCCTTGCTCGACAACACGTGGCCTAGAAATGCCACTGAACTCAGCCAAAACTCACATTTAGAGAACTTTGCATATAATTGCTTCTCCCTCAGAGTCTGAAGCACTATCCTCAGGTGCTGCTCATGCTCTTCCCGACTCCGGGAATATACCAAAATATCATCAATGAAAACAATCACGAACGAGTCAAGATATGGCATGAATACACTGTGCATCAAATGCATGAAAGCTAATAGGGCATTAGTCAGCCCGAAAGACATAACGAGGAACTCGTAATGCCGAGTCCAGAAGGAAGACTTCAGGATATATGGCTCCCGAATCTTCACCTAATAATAACCGCAGTGCAAATCAATCTTGGAGAACACTTGTGCCCCCTGTAGCAAATCAAACATGTCATCAATATGTGGCAAAGGATACTGGTTCTTCACTGTAACTTTGTTCAACCGGCGATAGTCAATGCACATACACATAGAACATCCTTCTTCTTCACAAACAACACAGGAGCACCCGAAGGCGAAACACTAGGTTGAATGATACCCTTAACCAACAACTCCTATAACTAATCCTTCAACTACGTCAACTCAGAAGGAGCCATGCGGTACGGAGGAATAGAAATGGGCTGAGTGCCCAGCAATAAGTCAATACCAAAATCGATATCTCTATCGGGCGGCATGCCTGGGAAATTAGCTGGAAACACATTAGAGAAATCACGTACCACTGGGACTGAATCAATAGAAAGAGTGTCAACACTGACATCCCTCATATAAGCTAGATAAGCAGCATACCCCTTCTCAACCAGACGCTGAGCTTTGAGAAAGGAAATAACACGGCTGGGGGCGTGATCTAAAGTACCACTCCACTCAATACGTGGAGTGCCCGGCATAGCCGGCGTCATGGTCTTGGCATGACAATCAAGAATAGCATGATGGGGCGACAACCAGTCCATGCCTAGAATAATATTGAAATCAACCATACCGAGCAATAAAAGATCAGCTTTGGTCTCAAAATCACAAATAATGACCAAACACGACCAATACACACGGTCCACAACAAAAGAATCTCCCACCGGAGTAGAAACATAAACGGGGGCACTCAAAGAATCCCGAGGCACACCCAGATGTGAAGCAATATAAGAGGACACATATGAAAAAGTAGAACCAGGATAGAATAGAACAGATGCCTCTTTATGACTAACCAAGATAATACCTGTGATAACAAAATCAGAGGTGACAGCTGCGGCGCGACCAGGAATAGCATAAAATCTGGCCCGGCCTCTCCCTCGAGGGCGGCCTCTATCACCCTGATCCCCGCCTCTAGCTGGCTGGGCAGGTAGGGTGACAACTGGAGCTGGAACGATGGCCTGCTGGCCTTGGGAACCATGCTGAGGCTGTGAAGTCTGTGGAGGCGCTCCTCTCCCACGCCTGGGGCACTCCCTAACCAGATGGTGAGTATCCCTGCACTCATAACAAGCCCTGGGAGGATACAGTGGTGTGACTGACTAGCCCCGCTGCTGCTGGACTGACCCCTGGAGGTTCCCTACGCAGGAGGCGCACTGGAAACTAGGGGAGCATAGTAAGGCTCCTAGGGTACTGGAGGAGCTGGAGTACCACCAAATGCTAGCAATGCAGAATGAACTGGACGACCGGAATAACCCCTGCCAAATCGACCGGTTACTGAAGTACGGGCACCAGAAAAATTACCTGACTCACGAGACCTCTTGGCCTCCCTCTCTCCTCGCTCTCTAATGAGCATACCCTCGATCCGTCTGGCAATACTCACCGCCTGCTGATACGGTACATCCGTCTCCAGCTCTCTAGCCATGCTAGACCGGATAGGCGGAATAAGACCCTCAATAAACCTCCGCACTCTCTCCCCGACCGTGGCGACCAAGGCCGGTGCATGTCTGGCTAACCGGGTGAAACTGATGGCCTACTCAGATACTGACATAGAGCCCTGGCGCAACCTCTCAAACTCTGCTCTCCAAGCATCCCTAAGGCTTTGGGGAACAAACGCCCTCAAAAATATATCAGAAAACTGTGTCCAAGTCAGCGAGGCATACTCGTCTGGACTATCCAACTCATATGTGCGCCACCAATCATAGGCGGCCCCTCGAAGCTGAAAAGCAGTAAAAGAAACCCCACTGGTCTCCACTATACCCATAGTACGGAGGATGCGATGACACTCCTCCAGAAATCCCATGGCATCATCTGAAGCTAAACCACTGAACACTTGGGGATCATACTTCTTGAAACTCTCCAACCTGCGCTGCTCATCCTCGGAGGCAGCTGACCCACCTGCGGGTTGTACTGGTGCATCAAGCGGTATAGGAATAACCTCTAGAACCTGCTCCATAGGCACTCGCTGCTCAAGAGTGTGGGCTGCGGGTGTCTGGGCCCCTCCCCCGGCCTGAGATGTAGCTTCAGCGAGAGGAAGCAACCCTGCCTGAGCCAGAGTAGTGTACATGCTCATAAACGGGGCTAGAGTCTCCTGGAGTGCTGGAGTCGTAGTAGCTATAGTAGGTGTACCAGGTGCCTGTGCTCCAACCTGATCCACCGGTGGTGCCTCAGCGGTAGCGTGCGCGGGTGTTGTAGCTACACCTCGGGCGCGTCCTCGACCTCTACCCCGGCCCCAGCCCCGGCCTCTGTCGGTGGCAGCAGGGGACGCGGGTGCCTGATCCTTGCGAGTAGTACGTGTCCTCACCGTCTGTAAGAGAATAAAAGACAGAAGTTTAGATTTGGTGTCAAAATATCGCACGCCAAGGAATTCAAAAGAAATGAAGAGTTTCCTAAACAGTTATATAGCCCCTCGTAGATAAATACCGACGTCTCCATATTGATCAGCGAGGCTCTAAATAACCATCCTGTCTCCCGTGAATCCTATGAACCTAGAGCTCTGATACCAATTTATCACAACCCTAGTTCACCAATCGTGAACCTCTCATGAGGGTACCCAGTCTTCGCGACTATGTAAGCCTAATACAATGTAGAATGTACAACTCTTATGAACAACAATTAAGATAACAACGAAATGACATAAAAGAAATGTAATAGGTGCCGCTCGGCACATACACTTTACCAAATACCAGAATATACAACCACCAAGGCCCAGAAACTCACGGGAAACACAGGCTAAGAGAGTATAACAATGTGGCTCTATACACCAAGAGTATCTATACAACCGAAATAAAGGAATAACTGACATCACTAGGAAAGAATAGAAAAAGACCCTCCGGATCTGCGGACGTAGCAGATTCATACCTCGAGTCTCCGGAAAATGCTCCTAGGTCACCGGTAGTGCATCTGATCATACTGACCTAGATCTGCACAACAAAAGTGTGCAGAAGAGTAGCATGAGTGCATCACGACGGTACTCAGTAAGTGCCAAGCCTAACCTCGATGGAGTAGTGACGAGGAAGGTCAGAGCCCTACCGACAATAATGAAGATAATGATAATCATATCGAACAGTGCAAAGATAGGAGTAAGTCTGAAATAACAGCAAACGAGATAAAAACTACACATCGTCTACAGTTAAGCTAACAAGGAGAAATCAACACAACAAATACAAATCAATAATCCAGGATCTCCGGGAAATGAACCCGCAGTCCATTTATACTCAGCAACTCAGGATCTCCAGGAATCGAACCCGCAGTCCATATATTAGTATCACATGATCTCCGGGAATTCAACCCGCATATATCAGTATCACAGGATCTCCGGGAATTGAACCCGTAGTCCTTTATATCAGTATCACAGGATCTCCGGAATTGAACTCGAAGTCTTCTATATCAGTATCACATGATCTCTAGGAATTAAACTCACAGTCCTTTATCTCAGCAGCGCCGGATCTCCAGGAATTGAACCCGCATTCCACATAACACAAACACAATCAAATAAGAGAAAACACAAAGAGATATGAAGTACACTGCTATAATTAACAACTTAATCCAATCTCAACATGTTCCAGGGAATTCAATTAAGACAATTAGGCATTTAGACAGTTAATCCTATCTAATCATGCTTCCCTAGCTAACACAGGATAAATCTTGCAATTAAACCAATTAAATAACAGAGATAACACTGATTGAGCAATTCATGAAAAATAGTTTTTCAACAATTTGCGCAAGTATACGCCCGTCACCTCGCGTACAAGGCATTTAAATCAACACATAATATCCTAGGGGAGAAGGTTCCCCCACACAAGGTTAGACAAGTCACTTACCTCAATTCCGGTACAAAACCGCTAAGAAACGACTCCCTTGCCACGAGTATCCGACTCCGAGTGGCCCAAATCTATTCAAACCAATTTCATAGTGTAAATAACATTACAAGTAACTAATTACACTGATAAAATTAAAGCTAAGGCACAAAAATGGGTAAAATAACCAAAATACCCCTCTAGCCATCGGCTCGGAATCGAAATATTTTACGTTTTCGGAACCCTCATACTCTCACGAGTCTAACCATATAAAATTTATCGAAATCGGAGTTCATTTGCTCATTCAAAAAATAAATTTTCATTCTCTTAGGCTTAGGGCAAAATCCCGCATTGTTACACAGTAATTCCTCCATTTTTAGAGATTAATTCCATGATTTTATCAATATATTAACATAAATAGAGTACATAAGTGCTTACCTGATCATACCTCTTCATTTCCTCCTCAAAATCGCCAAAATCCTCTCCTAGTTCAAAGTCCCAAATATTTCTAATACTTTGAAATTTTAGAACTATACTGACCTTAAACCCTTCAGGAGTTTCGCTTCTGCGACTCCTATGCCGCTTTAGCGGTTCTACTTCTACGAAAGCCTGGTCGCTTCTGCGACCCTTACCTTAAACTCGAGTTCTGCTTCTGCGGACTCTCAGTTGCTTCTACGACACTGCTTACGCGGAAACTTGTCCGCTTCTACGTAAGGTTACCAAACGACCAAGCTTGCTTCTGCGGGAGCCTGCCCGCTTCTGCAGGCTCGCTTAAGCGAACATAGGTCCACTTCTGCGGACTTAGCTGGCCCCCACAATTCTCACACCTGCACTTCCTTTGCCACTTCTGCGGACTCGCTTCTGCGGTCCAAGTTCCGCAGAAGCGGAAACAATAGAAGACAGAAGATCAGACCTACTACACTTTCCAATTTCTCCCGTTTAATCACCTGAACTAATCCCGAGGCCCTCGGGACCTCAACCAAAAGCACCAACCTACTCCATATCACGATACGAACTTGTTCCAATCATAAAAACATATCATTAAACACAAAAATTATCTAATTATGGTAGATTCAAGCCTAAGTTTCAACCAAAACTTTTGAAATTTACATTCGACCAAAAACCCGACCAAACGATGTCCGAATGACCTGTAAATTTGCAGACATATCCAAAATCACCTAACAAATCTACTGCAACTGTCGGAATTCCATTCCGACTCCCGAATCAAAATATCACCTATCAATCGGATTTCGCCAAAATTCCAAACTTTGGCATTTCATGCCTAAATTAGCTACGGACCTCCAAAATACATTCCAAACACGCTCCCAACCCCAAAATCACCCAACGGAGCTAATGAAACCATAGGATTTCTATTCTGATGTCGTCTTAAGACTTTTATGAATACGGGCCATTTTTCAACTATAAAGCTCTCATTTATGGACTAAGTGTCCCAAGACACTTCGAATTCTAGAACTAAACATCACGGCAAAACCACAATAACAGAAATGAGCTTAGGGGAAACAGTTAATTGGGGATCGGGGCATAAATTTCAAAAATGACCGGCCGGGTTGTTATAGTCACTAGTTGAATTACATGCTTTGTAGCCACATAGGGTTTTTACTCGATAGGTCTAGATTCTTGATTGAGTGTTTTGTTAATTGGATTCAACCTATAATCATTTTGTTCCTTTGAGTCCTGTTAATTTAGTGTTTAATAATAATATGGCTATATCTGTAAGAATGTCTAAAGCTGGTTATCATCACAATGTAATTTTGACTCTTAACTCTTCTGAATTTCTTATTAGTTAAAGGATTAAATGGTTAATTAGTCATATTAAGGCTATGTTTGTAAGATTGTTTACATGTTGGTTATTTCTATAACTAAGACTTTGTTACTTAGTCTTAACTTAACTCTGATTGAGAGACTGTCTAGTTGTGGCTATTTGTGTAAAAATCCAATTTTGACTTTAAGGGTCTGATTAATTAAAGGTTAGTCGGGTAAATAGAATAAAGCACAAGGGTAATGGGAAGGGATAAATGGTGTTGTATAATTAAACAAAAGGGGTAGGGATATAAAAGGCAAAGCTACCAGGTTCTTATGTAATTAGTTAAGTATTAAAGTGTTTTCAAGGTATAACTAAAGGGTAAAGATGTAGAAAACACTAGCAAGTGAGGGTAATAAAGGTATTTATGCCTAAATGGAATAATGTGGAATACCCTAGAACCTTCTAGCATGGGTCCAAGTGTATTCACGATTAATTCACATATACTAAATTGAAAATAATTGAAAAAAGTAGGGGTGGAAAATCTTAATATCTAATTCAAATTTCCCTCCCATTTTTACTCTATAAATAGGCCCTTTTAGGCCACATTAAGGGAGGTTCAGAACTTTTGAAATCTAAAAAATACACTAAAATATTGCTACTATTTCATTGATGTTGTTCGAGTGATATTTTGGATTTCTGCTATTCTGATCGCTATTCTTCATTATTTGGTTGAATTCATTGGGTCTTCTACTCTAAAATGAAGCTTGTTGTTGTGTTATATTGCATTCATTGCTGTTGTTACTTGGATTGCTGCCTATTACTGATCTTCCTGGCTTTCTACTTCCCTAGAACTTATCATTTCCCTCTCAATTTGACCAGGTACACTTCTAATCTTCGAGGATGTAATTAAAGTTATGAAGATATGAAATCATTAGCAGTTTTCTGTTATTTTTCTTATCCTGCTCATATTTTAGCTATAAAATGCCTTAGAGTTATGTAATTCGTTAGGATCAAATGTATAATTTGGGACTGCATGAACTTTGAACTCTGATTTATATTTTTCTTCAATAGTAGTTTAGATATTCATGTAGGATAATGCAAGGTAGATCAATTCATACTATCCTGTTTTTAACACAATTTTAATTAAATAAATGCGGAATACTTTATCGAAATAGAAATAACTAAATACAAAGTGAAAATCATACCGAAATCCTCTACCCAAGACGTGGAGTCACCAACTCACGAACTACTATGGAATACTACACATAAAAGTCTGAAGGAAATATAACATAATTCCGTTTGTCTCGGAACAAAGAGACTACAGCTAATAACATAAACAAAGAGAGAGACGCCGGGCCTGCGGACGTCTGCAAGCTACCTCGGTCTCAAATATGATTAGCTCCCACGCAATCGATTTACTGCTGCTGCTGCTCCTGATCGTAACCTGGACCTGTGCAAAAACGCACAGAAGTGTAGTATCGGCACAACCGACCCCATGTGCTGGTAAGTGCCTGGCCTATCCCGGCGAAGTAGTTATCTAACTTATGGAATGAACTAACGTGTGTGGATATGGGTTATAACAGTATACTACAGAATAACAAGAAATAACCAGGTAATAACACAATAAGAAATATCTCAAAGAATTCAACAATTAACAACGGTTAATAAATTCACAAGGAAAACAAAGTATAATGGAAACACATGTAATATCAAGTCAAGGAATAGCAAACAATTGCACGGCATCACCCTTCATGCTTTTACTCTCATCCTCACCAAATAAACAAATAAAGTACACGGCATCACCCTTCGTGCTTTTACTCTCATCCTCACATCCATAGTACGGCATGATCCTTCGTACATGGTTCAATAACAAGGGCACGGCATGATCCTTCGTGCATAATCAATAAATAAACATGGCACGGCATTAACCTTCGTGCATAAATAAATAAACATGGCACGGCATCACCCTTCGTGCATTATCACTCTTCCTCACCCAAATAACAATCACGGTTAAGGGCAAAGAAAGAAACAATAATTCATAAACCATCCCATCAAGGGCAATCAATAATTATCTTCACAACAAGTCCCAACAAGGGAAAACAATAACATTTCATCTGTAATATATCTCAAAATAATCATTTTTCAACGACTCACGGTCATACTAGACGCCAGTGTATGGATGCTCGTCACCACAGCCCATACACCGCACTCGATCACATAACACATAACACATAATCCTATTCCCTCAAGCTAGGATAGAACAAACACTTACCTCGAGTGCTTATGAACAATTCAATCCGTGGAAATGACTTTTCTTTCAATTTGGCTCCAATCCAACCGTATCTATACACAATTGATTTAATATCATCAATACTACTCAACAAACTAATTCTTAAGACCAAATACAACTTTTACAACATTCTGCCCGAAATAGTGAATTTCAACCCCGGGCCCACATGGTCGGAACTCGGGGTTAGGACCAAAATCCGGTTACCCATCCCCCACGAGTTCATGTATATGATTTGTTTCAAAATCGGACCTCAATTCGAGGTCCAATTCCCAATTTATGAAAAACCCTATTTTCTAACAAAAACAATAATTCTACCATGAAAACCTTTGATTTCTAATGAAAAACATGTTTAATGATGTTAGGAATTGAAAGAATTAAGTAAAAAGTGACTTACAATTGTTTTGATGAAGAAGAAATCCGTGAAGAATCGCAAATGGGTGTTTTTGTTTTGTAAAAAGTGAAGAAATGACTGAAATTCGTGTTTTTCAGGTCTCTGTGTTCGCATTTGCGAACATGGGTTCGCAATTGCGAACCCCGACCAATTTCCGGAGTTTGAAAAATAAGCTAAGGTTGGGAAGTTCGCATTTGCGAACATTTGTTCGCATTTGCGAACATTTGTTCGCATTTGCGAACACTGGCAGACAAAGGGATGTTCGCATTTGCGAACTAATGTTCGCATTTGCGAACACATGCTGTATAAGGCAGTGTTCGCATTTGCGAACAATGGTTCGCATTTGCGAACCAAGGCGGTATGGGGAATGTTCGCATTTGCGAACTTTTGTTCGCATTTGCGAACATAGGCAGGCACTGGGGACCTTCGCAAATGCGAACAATTGTTCGCATTTGCGAACAAGGCTGGGTCAATGGGGCTTCGCATTTGCGATCAGGGTTCGCATTTGCGAGCCCTGCCTTGTACTGCCCCCTTCGCAATTGCGAGAAATACTTCGCAATTGCGAAGCCAACAACTGGGTGAAAACCAGCAGTGCAAAAATTCAGAATTTCATCCAACGGCCTATCAAATCTTTACCCGAGCCCCCCGGGCTCCAAACCAAACATGTACACAACATCAAAAACACATTATGAACTTGTTCGTGCGATCACATCGCCAATATCACCTCGTTTTCATCAAATCAAGCCTCAAATTCATGATTTTCATACCTTTGGTTTTCAAAACTTTCAAACTTGGGACTCAAGGTCCAAAACATCTCAAACGACATCCAAATGTCACCAAACTTTACAGAAATCACATATATAATATTTAAGACTTGTACCGGGCGTCTGAACCAAAATACGAGCCCGATACCAAGGTCAATTAATTCATTTCCTTTAACAATTACATCAAAAACAATTTCATAGAAAAATTCATAACTTGGGCTCTAGGCCTCGGAATTCGACTCCGGACGCATGTCCAAGTCCCATATTTTCCTACGGACCTCTCGGGACCATCCAATCTCGGTCCGGATCCGTTTACCAAAAATGTTGACCGAAGTCAACCATATCAATATTAATATCATTTTTATCCAAATTTCTCATAGAATTCATATTTTCTATCACAAAATCTTACCGGCTACATGCTCGGATCGTGCACGTAAATCGAGGCAACATAGAATAAGGTTTTCAAGGCCTCCGAAGCTCGAAATGATTAATAAAATAAGTGATGACCCTTTGGGTCGTCACAATCTCCACCTCTAAAACAACCGTTCGTCCTCGAACGGACAAAAGAAAGTAGTACCTGAGTCAGGAAACAAGTGTGGGTAGCGGCTCCGCATATCAGACTCGGACTCCCAGGTCGATGCCTCAGGAGGCTGACCTCTCCACTGAACACGTACAGAAGGATAACTCTTCGACCTCAACTGTCGAACCTGCGGGTCTAGAATGGCCACCGTCTCCTCCTCGTAAGATAGATCATTGTCCAATTGGACAATACTGAAGTCTAACACATGCGTGGGATCGCCGTGGTATCTCCGAAGCATAGATACGTGAAAAACTAGATGTACCGCTGATAAGCTAGGCGGCAAAGCTAATCTGTAAGCCACCCCTCCCACTCTGTCTAGAATCTCAAATGGACCAATATACCTAGGGCTGAGCTTGCCCTTCTTCCCGAACCTCATTACTCCCTTCATAGGCGACACTCGGAGCAATACTCGTTCACCAACCATGAAATCTACATCTCAAACCTTACGATCCGCATAAGTCTTTTGCCTAGACTGAGCTGAACGCAATCTCTCCTGAATAGTCTTGACCTTATCTAAGGCCTCCTGAACTAAGTCTGTACCCAACAACCGAGCCTCTCCTGGTTCAAACCATCCGACCGGTGATCGACATCGTCTACCATACAACGCCTCATACGGAGCCATCTGGATGCTAGATTGGTAACTGTTATTGTAGGCGAACTCTGCTAATGGCAGAAACTGGTCCCACGAGCCTCCGAAATCAATAACACAGGCTCGAAGCATATCCTCTAGAATCTGAATAGTCCTCTCGGACTGGCCATCCGTCTGAGGATGAAATGCTGTACTCAACTGAACCTGGGTGCCTAACTCCTGCTGGACCGCTCTCCGGAACCGCGAGGTAAACTGCGTACCCCGATCAGAGATAATAGATACTGGCACTCCATGGAGACGAACAATCTCCCTAATGTAAACCTCCGCTAACCTCTCCGACGAGTAGGAGACAGATACTGGAATAAAGTGTGCTGACTTGGTCAGCCTATCAACAATGACCCAAATAGTATCAAATTTCCTCCGAGTCAAAGGAAGTCCAGTAATGAAGTCCATTATGATCCGCTCCCATTTCCACTCGGGAATTTCAATCCTCCGGAATACACCACCAGGTCTCCGGTGCTCATATTTCACCTGCTGACAATTTAGATACCGAGCGACATACGCAACGATATCTTTCTTCATTCTGCGCCACCAATAGTGCTGCCGTAAGTCCTGGTACATCTTCGCGGCGCCCGGGTGAATAGAATACCGCGAACTGTGGGCCTCCGCTAAGATCAACTCTCGAATCCCTTCGACATTGGGCACACAAACTCGACCCTGCAATTTCAATACCCCATCATCATCTAGATTTACCTGTGTGGCACCTCCCCGCTGTACTGTATCTCTCAACTCACGCAAATGAGGATAATCAAATTGCCTCTCACGGATACGCTCTAATAAAGAAGAACGAGCGACCGTGCAGGCTAACACCCTGCTAGGCTCGGAAATGTCTAATCTCACGAACCGGTTGGCTAAGGCCTGGACATCTAGAGCTAATGGTCTCTGACTGACCGGAATGTATGCAAGACTACCCATGCCGGCATACTTTCTACTCAAAGCATCGGCCACCACATTGGCCTTACCTGGATGATATAAGATAGTAACATCATAGTCTTTTAGCAACTCTAACCATCTCCGCTGTCGTAGATTCAACTCCTTCTGTTTGAACAAGTACCGTAGGCTTTTGTGATCGGTGTACACCTCACATGTCACACCATATAGATAATGCCTCCAGATCTTTAAGGGCATGAACCACTGCTGCTAACTCAAGATCATGAACCGGATAATTCTTCTCATGTATCTTTAATTGCCTCGAAGCATAAGCGATAACCTTACCATCCTGCATCAATACCGCTCCAAGCCCTGTACGAGATGCGTCACAATAAACTGTGTAAGGCCCTGAACCCGTGGGAAAAACCAATACTGGTGCCGTAGTCAGAGATGTCTTGAGCTTCTGAAAGCTCACCTCGCACTCATTTGACCACCTAAACTGGGCACCCTTCTGGGTCAATCTGGTCATGAGGGCTGCAATAGAAGAAAACCCATCTACGAACCGACAATAGTAACTTGCTAACCCCAAGAATACTTTGGATCTCAGTCAATGAAGCTGGTCGAGGCTAATTCTTGACTGCTTCAATCTTCTTTGGGTCCACCTGAATACCCTCTACTGATACAATATGACCCAGAAATGTAACCGAACTCAACCAGAACTCGTACCTTGAAAACTTAGCATATAGCCGACTATCTGTCAGAGTTTAAAGAACTACTCTGAGGTGCTTCTCATGCTCTTCCTGTCTGCGGGAGTACACCAGAATATCATATATAATAGACTATCACGAACAGATCTAAGTAAGGCCTGAATACCCGATTCATCAACTCCATGAATGCTGCTGGGGCATTGGACAACCCGAAGGACATGACCAAGAACTCATAATGCCCATATCTAGAGCGAAAGGTCGTCTTAGGAATGTCAGCCGCCCTGATCTTCAGCTGATGGTAGCCTGACCTCAAGTCTATCTTAGAGAATACCCTCGCTCCCTGGAGCTGGTCAAACAAATCATCAATCCTCGGGAGTGGATATTTATTTTTGATAGTCACCTTGTTTAACTGCCGGTAATCAATACACATCCGCATCGAGCCATCCTTCTTCTTTACAAATAATACAGGTGCTCCCCAGGGGGAAACACTGGGCCTGATAAAGCCCTTCTCAAGAAGGTCTTGCAACTGATCTTTCAACTCTTTTAACTCCGGCGGGGCCATACGATAGGGTGGAATAGAGATGGGCTGAGTGCCCGGTGCCAGATCAATACAGAAATCAATATCCCTGTCGGGTGGCATGCCCGGCAGGTCTGAAGGAAAAACCTCCGGAAACTCCCATGCAATAGGGACCGACTCAATGGAAGGAACTTCTGCGCTGGAATCACGAACATAAGCCAGATAAGCTAGACACCCCTTCTCGACCATACGTCGAGCCTTAACATAGGAAATAACAATGCGAACGGAGTGGCTTGAGGTACCTTTCCACTCTAGTCGGGGTGATTCTGGCAAGGCTAAGGTCACCGTCTTAGCATGGAAATCAAGAATAGCATGATATGGGGACAACCAGTCCATCCCCAATATGACATCAAAATCTACCATATCCAAAAGCAACAGATCAACACGGGTCTCAAGACCCCCAAATATAACTACGCACGAACGATGCACCCGATCGACTATAATGGAGTCGCCCACTGGTGTAGCCACATAAACTGGAATATCCAGAGCATAGCTGGGTACAACCAAATACGGTGCGAAGTAGGAAGACACATAGGAATATGTAGATCCAGGGTCAAATAATACCGAAGCACCTCTGCCACACACAAGAATAGTACCTGTAATCACGGCATCTGATGCCTCTGCCTCTGGCCTGGCTGGTGAAGCATAGAATCGGGGATCTGCACCTCCCCTCTGAGCTGCGTCTCTAGGACAACCATCAACTGGCTGACCTCTACCTCTCGCTGGACGGTCTCCACCTCTACGGTCTCGACCTCCACCTCTATAATCTCTACCCCCGCCTCTGGCTGGCTGGGCAGGCTGAGGGTCAGCTGGGGCCTGAATCATAGGACGAGGACCTCGCTGCTGAGAGTTGCCCGCTGCTATAGGGCAATTCCTGATAAAATGACCTGGGTCACCACAACCGTAGCAACTCTTAGACTGATAGGGCTGCTGGCCCTGACGACCCGAATGGCCTCCACGAACACTCTGAAGAGGCTGAGCATTAATAGGAAGCTGGTCTGAATGATGCCCCCGAAAACCACGGATCACCTGGTCCACCCTGTGAAGCCTGAAGGGCGGAATGAAAAGGCCTGGAGGACTGGCCTCTATCAAAGGATTCTCTGCTACCAGAGGAAGAAGCACCAAACCTACCCGAATGACGAGGCCTCTTATCCGAAGAATAACCGCCTCCTCTAGCGAGAGCCATCTCAACTCTGCGTGCTGCATTGGCTGCCTTCTGAAATGATATGTCACTCCCCACGCCCATAGCCATCTGGAGTCTAATCGGCTGATTAAGCCCATCTATAAACCTGCGGACCCTCTCCCGCTCTGTGGGAAGTATCACCACTGCATGACGAGCCAAATCGACAAACCTCGTCTCGTACTGTGTGACCGTCATAGTGCCCTGATGGAGGCGCTCAAATTGCCTCCGAAGTACATCCCGCTAAGTAGCAGGAGAAACTTCTCCATAAATAGTTCCGCAAACTGATCCCATGATAAAGCTAGGGGACCCTGCTGGTCGAGTCAAACAGTAATCTCTCCACCAAGTCTTGGCGGATCTCGAAAGCCTGATTGTGCAGAAGTCAACTCCATTGGATTCCACTATTCTTATAGTCTTGAGAATCTCGTGGCAACTGAATAAGAAGTCCTGAGGATCCTCTGATGTGGCACCGCTGAAAGTAGTGGTAAACAGCTTGGAGAACCGATCAAGTGTCCATAGAGAATCAGAAGTCATGGCCGCTCCATCTCTGGCCTGAGCTGTGGTACCTGGCTGAGTGGCCACAACTGGCTGAACTACTGGTGCCTGAGGCTGGGGAGCTACTGGCTTCGGAGTACGTGCAACAGGAGTGTGAACCCCTCCTCCAGCCTGAGAAGGGGCTGGTACAGCTGGTAATAAGCATGCTCTAGCAATACTGTCCATAAAACCCGCTATTCTAACCAAAGCATCGCGGAGATCCGGGTAAATAAAGCTCTCCCGGGACTCGAGCCGGGCCCACTAGAGCCGCCGGAACCGGAACCTCCTCGTCAATCTCAATATGAGGCTCCACCTCTGGGGTAGCTACCGGGGCCGAGCTCCACCCCTACCACGGCCTCCGATACGCGCCTGGCCCCCGACCCTCGCGGAGCCGCCCGGGGCTCGGCCGCCGGTCGACGGACGAAGGCGCGTGTCCTCACCATCCGCGAAAGGACCAGAATAGAAATTCAATCGGTAATTGAGGAACAAGTCGCACGACAAGAGAGAACAAATGAGAGACTCTTTCCTAACTCAATAGACTCTGGAGGACAAGTACAAACGTCTCCGTACCTACCTCTCAAACTCTACTAAGCTTGTTCGTGAGTGGTGAGACCTATGTAACCTAGAGCTCTGATACCAACTTGTCACGACCCGGATTTTCCCCCAACATCGGGATCGTGATGGCGCCTACTCGTGGTAGCTAGGCAAGCCACCGTATTCATACTATCCTGTTTTTAACACAATTTTAATTAAATAAATGCGGAATACTTTATCGAAATAGAAATAACTAATTACAAGATGAAAATCATACTGAAATCCTCTACCCAAGACGTGGAGTCACCAACTCACGAACTACTATGGAATACTACAGATAAAAGTCTGAAGGAAATATAACATAATTCTGTTTGTCTCGGAACAAAGAGACTACAGCTAATAACATAAATAAAGAGAGAGACGCCGGGCCTGCGGACGTCTGCAAGCTACCTCGGTCTCAAATATGATTAGCTCCCACGCAATCGATTTACTGCTGCTGCTGCTCCTGATCGTAACCTGGACCTGTGCAAAAACGCACAGAAGTGTAATATCAGCACAACCGACCCCATGTGCTGGTAAGTGCCTGGCCTATCCCGGCGAAGTAGTGACAAGCCTAGGACCAGACACCCACATAAACCTGTGCAATTCAATATCTATGTATACCACAGAATAACAAGAAATAACCAGGTAATAACACAATAAGGAATATCTCAAAGAATTCAACAATTAACAACAGTTAATAAATTCACAAGGAAAAACAAAGTATAATGTAAACACAAGTAATATCAATTCAAGAAATAGCAAGCAGTTGCACGGCATCACCCTTCGTGCTTTTACTCTCATCCTCACCAAATAAACAAATAAAGTACACGGCATCACCCTTCGTGCTTTTACTCTCATCCTCACATTCATAGTACGGCATGATCCTTCGTACATGGTTCAATAACAGGGCACGGCATGATCCTTCGTGCATAATCAATAAATAAACATGGCACGGCATTAACCTTCGTGCATAAATAAATAAACATGGTACGGCATCACCCTTCGTGCATTATCACTCTTCCTCACCCAAATAACAATCACAGTTAAGGGCAAAGAAAGAAACAGGTAATTCATAAACCATCCCATCAAGGGCAATCAATAATTATCTTCACAACAAGTCCCAACAAGGGAGAACAATAACAATTCATCTGTAATATATCTCCAAATAATCATTTTTCAACGACTCACGGTCATACTAGACGCCAGTGTATGGATGCTCGTCACCACGACCCATACACCGCACTCGATCACATAACACATAGCACATAATCCTATTCCCTCAAGCTAGGATAGAACAAACACTTACCTCGAATGCTTATGAACAATTCAATCCGTGGAAATGACTTTTCTTTCAATTTGGCTCCAATCCAACCGTATCTATACACAATTGATTTAATATCATCAATTCTACTCAACAAACTAATTCTTAAGACCAAATACATCTTTTACAACATTCTGCCCGAAATAGTGAATTTCAACCCCGGGCCCACATGGTCGGAACTCGGGGTTAGGACCAAAATCCGGTTACCCATCCCCCCACGAGTTCATGTATATGATTTGTTTCAAAATCGGACCTCAATTCGAGGTCCAATTCCCAATTTATGAAAAACCCTATTTTCTAACAAAAACAGGAATTCTACCATGAAAACCTTTGATTTCTAATGAAAAACATGTTTAATGATGTTAGGAATTGAAAGAATTAAGTAAAAAGTGACTTACAATTATTTTGATGAAGAAGAAATCCGTGAAGAATCGCAAATGGGTGTTTTTGTTTTGTAAAAAGTGAAGAAATGAACTTAAAATCGTGTTTTACAGGTCTCTGTGTTCGCATTTGCAAACATGGTTTCGCAATTGCGAACCCCGACCAATTTCTGGAGTTTGAAAAATAAGCTAAGGCTAGGAAGTTCGCATTTGCGAACATTTGTTCGCATTTGCGAACACTGGCAGAAAAAGGGAGTGTTCGCATTTGCGAACTAATGTTCGCATTTGCGAACACAGGCTGTATAAGGCAGTGTTCGCATTTGCGAACCAAGGCAATATGGGGAATGTTCGCATTTGCGAACATTTGTTCGCATTTGCGAACATAGGCAGGCTCTGGGGACTTTCGCATTTGCGAACAAGGCTGGGTCAATGGGGCTTCGCATTTGCGATCAAGGTTCGCATTTGCGAGCCCCGCCTTGTACTGCCCCCTTCGCAATTGCGAGAAATACTTCGCAATTGCGAAGCCAACAGCTGGGTGAAAAACCAGCAGTGCAAAAATTCAGAATTTCATCCAACGGCCTATCAAATCTTTACCCGAGCCCCCCGGGCTCCAAACCAAACATGTACACAACATCAAAAACACATTATGAACTTGTTCGTGCGATCACATCGCCAATATCACCTCGTTTTCATCAAATCAAGCCTCAAATTCATGATTTTCATACCTTTGGTTTTCAAAACTTTCAAACTTGGGACTCAAGGTCCAAAACATCTCAAACGACATCCAAATATCACCAAACTTTACAGAAATCACATATATAATATTTAAGACTTGTACCGGGCGTCGGAACCAAAATACGAGCCCGATACCAAGGTCAATTAATTCATTTCCTTTAACAATTACATCAAAAATAATTTCATAGAAAAATTCATAACTTGGGCTCTAGGCCTCGAATTCGACTCCGGACACATGTCCAAGTCCCATATTTTCCTACGGACCTCTCGGGACCATCCAATCTCGGGTCCGGATCCGTTTACCAAAAATGTTGACCGAAGTCAACCATATCAATATTAATATCATTTTTATCCAAATTTCTCATAGAATTCATATTTTCTATCACAAAATCTTTCCGGCTACATGCTCGGATTGTGCACGTAAATCGAGGCAACATGGAATGAGGTTTTCAAGGCCTCGGAAGCTCGAAATGATTAATAAAATAAGTAATGTATAATTTGGGACTGCATGAACTTTGAACTCTGATTTATATTTTTCTTCAATAGTAGTTTAGATATTCATGTAGGATAATGCAAGGTAGATCAATTTTAAAATAATCACCTAGGTCACAGATTCGAAAACTATTAAAATCTAGTTGAATGACTTGTAAATTTTTATCTGTTCTTAAACTAGAAAAGTAATACTTCTTGTCAGTTAAGTTTTGAATCAATAGTTGTTAATGAAAAAAATGAAACAATTTAGATTTAAATTCTGTTTGTGATCCTAATTTGTCTACAATAGCTTTATAACTCACATTAAATTCAGAAGCATGAGATGAAACAGAACTTAAAAACATGAAATGAAACTCAGGACTTAATCTGAATTTGTCAACTATAGATCTATTTTAGCATCTTCAGTTAAACAAAATAATAAGATAGTTCTATATTGGATGAGTATATATGTGTTTCGACTAATAAACTCGGACTTAGTTAGTTTGATAGCTAAACAGTAATATACAAATGAAATTAGTGTTAATATTTCAGGTTAGTTTTTGATATTAAAGTTACAATACTTGTTTACAACTGTGATTAATTCAGTAAAAATGTTTGAACCTGCTTTGGATCTATTAATGATTTGGGCCTGGTCACGAAAAGAGGCCCAGATTCAGTCACTATGGCCTATGAGCCTGAGTGCAATAGATATGATAATACAAAGGCTCTAATTAGCCCAATGCACTTCTGTGCATTCCCCTTTTGTGTTGGATACGATTTCAAGCCCAAAACATATAGTGGCCTGGATGTAAATGGAATATATAGTCAAACAGCATTAATAGTTATGTTAAATAGGGGAAACAATAGTATTAGAAAACATAGTACATAATAGATTTGACTTTAAAAATTGAAATGAGATGAGCCTTGTTATAGGGCAAAAATACGGGGCCCTTAATAAATTAATAAAATCTTTAGACTCGGAATGATCGTTTAGCTAATTCCACGATCTTTTACAAAGTAACGAAGAATAGACACCATTAGGCACAATTTTAATATACATTCTCATGAATGTGTGCACATTTATGTGACCCAAATCCTACTCCCAACAAAGTCGAAATATATCCAAAGCCACAGGAGTACTGGTACGGTGTGGTCAAGGATGCATTTTCACGACGTTGCAATTCTTAAATCCAAAAGCGGAATACTAATGTACATGATTGAAATATACAATTGAAATCAGATAAAATCAAACACAACAGTTGAGCGACAGTGCTAGAACCACGGAATCCGGGAGTGCCTAACACCTTTTCCCGGGTTAACTGAATTCCTTATCCGGATTTCTAGTTCGCAGACTGTAACAGAGTCAAACTTTCCTCTGTTCGGGATTAAACATGTGACTTGGGACACCATTATATTCTCAAGTGGCGACTCTAAAAACTTAAATAACTAATCCCGTTCCGACTGTCCTTAAATTGGAAAAACTCCTCTACGCCCTCATGGGTATCGTAGTATAAAAAAAAGAGGTATGACAACGTCCGTTTTCAACCAAACTTTACAGATAGTGCTTAACACATACTTAAGACTTGTACCGAGTGCCGGAACCAAAATACGAGCCCGATACTTATATTTTCTAACTCATTTTCATTTTTATTTTTCCTTAATAATTTCATAAAATAATTTAACAGAAAAATTCTTTTACCGGGGTTCTAGACCTCGAATTTTGACTCCAGGCTCATGTCCGAGTTCCATATTTTCCTACGGACCTCTCGGGACTGTCACATCACCTGTCCAGGTCCGTTTACCCAAAATATTGACCAAAGTCAACTATATCAATATTAATATCAAAATTCTTCAAATTTTTTACAGAATTTATATATTTTAACATAAAATTTTTCTGACTTCGCGATTGGACTGCGCACACAAATCAAGTCAACCAAAAGTGAGGTTTCCAAGGTCTCGAAGGTGCAGAAAAAGGGAGAAACACAGTGATGACTCTTCGGGTCGTCACATTGAACTAGTGCGGTCGCGCTAAGCCAGCGCGCAACCTGCAATAGTCCAGGTATGTTCCGCAATTGTTTTTTATTTTTTTTGTTTTTAACTTTTTTACCCAATTAACTCACAACCCACCCGCCCCACCACTCACTTCCCCCAATCTCTTCCTCGTACACACGACTTCCCCCCTTTTCTTCTTCTTTTTCTTCTTCTTCTTCTTCTTCTTCTTTTTCTTCTTCTTCTTCTTCTTCTTCTTCTTCTTCTTCTTCTTCTTATTCTTCATCTTCTTCATTCATCTCTCCATTCCCCTTCCTCCATACCCAACTATTTTCGGCAGCACATTACTTCTCTTCCTTAATGCATCCACTTGTGTTATTATTCCCTTTGCTGGTATGTGTTTCTCCCCCTAAATTTGTTGTAGTTTTTGTTTAATTTCATTTTTTTTAGTTTTTTTTTTCACAGTAGAAGGTAGTTTTATTATAGGGTAGAAATATATGTCATTAGTGAGATTGTGCTAAAAATTTGAAAACGTTCGAATTGTGGTTGTGTGGTGTGCTTATTGGGTTATTATGGTAGTGTTCCTTGTGTTGGTGGAGAGTTGAAGCTTAAAATTAATGATTGGCGACAAGGTGCTTGTTAAAATGCCTCTTTGGAGGAAGTGTTGTGACAATTCCGTGGTGAAGTCAAAGTAGCCACGTTTTGGGCCACCCAATCGAATAGAACTAACGTTGGACTATTTGTAGGTACCATGGCTCCTCGAAAATTCCAAGTAGCATCCTCCTCCAGCCACTCGGCTACTACCAACATTGGGGGAAGGCCTCAAATGTCGGTTGATACAAGGCCCTTCAATAGTAAATCGTTCGTGTCCGCCAAGGCACATGTCCGGTTTAACAAAAAAATGGCCAAAATAATTGTACAAGAAAAAGCCAAGGACCCCAATGCACTGGGGGGCACCTTCCCAAGTATACCATTTGAATTGAGGAGAAGGCACCTGGACATATTTTTTGAGGATCCGATCACTGCCAATGTTATGTTTGTTAGGGAATTCTATGCGAATCTCTCAGAAATGAGGACTGCACGGTCACAGTGCGCAAGAGACTGGTCAATGCTTCTTTGGAGACTATCCGGACTCTATACAGGCTTCCCTCACCAGCTCTAGGGTACGTGGACGTATACCAATCATACAATATCAAACATACTTCCTGGTCCACATTCACTGACACCATCTATCAACCGCGAGCTACTCTAAAGTGCTACAAATATGGAAATAAATTTCACTCATCGGCCCTCAAGTTTGAGGCCAAATACTCGTTGTACTTTATCAATAGCCGACTCGTACCCTCAAAGAACCTGTCAAAAGTGAATATTCCTAGAAGGTGCCGAACTTGGTGCTTCATGAATAATGCTCCATTTGATGTGGCCAGGGTCATACACGATGAAATGCTCCAGTGGGTCCGGGTTCAACGCTACGGGTTATACTACCCATCTATTGTCACCTAGTTGTGCCTTCAAGCCAATGTGCAGAGAAACCTTGCTTTAGATGGCTGAGTTTCTATGATACATCTTTTCACCGCTGAGAGGGTCACCACATGCAAGGAAGTGGTAGCTGCCGAGGAATTGATTGGCCATGAATCTGATGATGGTGATGACGCGGAGGAGGAGGAACAACAAAAACAGGTAGCTGATGCTGAGGAGATTGTAGGTGATAAGCAGCCAGCTCAACCACAAGCTGATGATGATGCAGGCCCGTCTAGGGCCAGTTAGGGACAGCTGTGAGCACGTAATTTTTGACCCGTACAATTTTTAAGTTAGTTGTAGGATTTTAAATATTTACTTTGAGGTATTATAGATTTTTAACCCATTTTTCTTTACTACCACTTTATTAGTTAAAAATTTTGTTTTAGTATTTAAAAGAAAAAATAAAAGAAAACACACACACACACACACACACATATATATATATATATATATATATATATATATATATATATATATATATATATATATATATATATATATATATATATATATATTTTTATATTTAGTTTTATTTTAGTAGTTTATTAAGTAAATTAATATGTGTTTTTTATATTTTTATAAGTATATTATATTATTTTAGTCTTCCTATCATATTTGAGCCCTACAAGACAAATGCACATTCTTTCCAACCCATTAGCACATTTAAGTGCAAGATTTAATTCTAACCATCTATTTTCTTCTAATCCAATTATCCATCATCCATTCCGACTTCCATATAAAATACTCAATTAAAAAAAAAAATTCTACCCTAAAATTTCAATTCATAGACCTACACCTTAGAGCTAATAACCGATGTCCTTTCCTCAACTTGAAGAGACAATTGTCTCCAATTAGAAGGGACAAAAATAATAATCCAAAAAGGTGAGCTAAACTCTCATTATCGTAGCTTTTTCTTCCTTTTTAGATAAGAGCTTTACTTTTTAATAAATAAATAACAGCACCTTATAGCCATTAATATATGCATCAATTCTCTGTACACAAAAACTAATTATTAATAGTATTATCTTTGTTTACCAAAAAAAAGTTATTTTTTCAGGGGGAGAAAACTTCAAAAAGAAGATAGAAAAAAAGGAAACAAAAGAATAAAAGGCTGTTCAAATTTATGCTACACAGTTTATTCATTTCTGGGCTTGTGAATTCGAAACTTGTTGCTGTAGCTGTTGGAATCGCTTTTTTGAGCTTCATCCGAATTTGTAGTGGCGTCGATTTGGTTCATTTCAGTTACCTCAATTGTGTAATTATTGCTGTACAAATTGTTACTGGAGTTACGTTCGCTGATTTCTACCGTAATTGAGCTTATTTCAGCGTTTCCCTTTCAATTAGTCCACTTTCTCCAGGACGCCCTTATTTCTGCCTTAGATTGCTAGCCCTCTCTTTTTCATTCTCTGACCATGTTTGTTGCTAAAAGAAAGAGAAAGGAGCAGTATGGTTTGGCTCATTGGCTTAGGTTGAAATTGTTGAAATTGGCAAAATGGTTAGTTCCAAATCGGTGGGTTAATGTTTGGGAATTTTTTTCTATAAAAGAAGACTTTATGTTTAGGATTTAAACACACCTTTCATTTGTCTTCTTATCTTCTTAAGGTATTTGTATCTTCTGTCTTTAGTATTATTTCACTTGTATTTTGGAGTGGAATAAAATATTGGTTGTGTCCTAGGAGTAGGCAAAATTAGCCGAAACTCGTAAATTCTGTTGTTTCTTTTATTATTGTTTTATTTCTTATTTTTTATTTGGTGGCTACCATAATTTTTGGTATAGTAGTTGTAACGCATTCACACTATATACATTTGGCTTCCGCAACAATTGGTATCAGAGCCAAGGTATTATCTCGGTATGCTCTGTGGTTGCAGCGTAGTCTGATCTTCCACATCAGAAAAGATTTATCTTGGTAACTGAGTCAAGGTTCTGTCTCGGTATGCTCTGTGGTTGTAGCTTAGTCTGATCTTCCACATCAGAAAGGAAATAATCTTGATTTGTGTCGTCAGCTATTAAATAATATTTGTGTCAAAGATGGGAGACAATAAACAAGAAGAATCTACATCAAGTGTCAGCAATACGTCATCATTGGCATCTTCGCTTATGACAAGAATTGTGTCAAATACGAAATTTGCGGTAGAAATTTTTGACGGGTCCGGACATTTTGGGATGTGGCAAGGCGAGGTTTTAGATGTCCTTTTTCAACAAGGCTAGATCTTTCTATTGAAGAAAAGAGACCAGATGGTATTGGAGAAGAAGATTGGAGAATTATCAACCGTGTTGCGTCTCCATCTTCGAACTTCTCGCTAGAGAGCATAAATATCCATACACAAAAGAAACTTCTGCAAGTAAATTATGGAAATCACTGGAAGATAAATTTATGAAGAAAAACAATCAAAATAAATTGTACATGAAGAAACGACTATTTCACTTCACCTATGTTCCTGGTACCACGATGAATGCACATATCACCAGTTTCACTAAGTTGGTCACAGATTTGCAAAATATGGATACAACTTATGATGATGGTGACTTGGCATTGATGTTGTTGGCGTCACTTCCTGACGAGTACGAGCACCTTGAAACTACTCTACTCCATGGAAATGACGAAGTTTCTCTCAGAGAAGTTTGTTCGGCTTTATACACTTATGAACAAAGAAAGCGAGAAAAACAGAAAGGCGGAGAAGGAGAAGCATTGTTCGTGAGGGGTAGTCCTCAAAATCAAACGAGGACAAGAAAAGGAAGATCTAAGTCAAGATCTAAACCCAGCAAAGATGAATGTGCCTTTTGTCGAGAAAAGGGGCACTGGAAGAAAGACTGTCCGAAGTTGAATAATAAGGCCAAACATAACAATGGAAAGGCCATTATGGATTCAAATGTAGCTGATTGTGATGATTCGAATTTCTCATTAGTTACAATGGAGCCTTCAACGTCATCAGACATATGGTTGATGGATTCGGCTTGTAGCTATCATATGTGTCCCAACAGGGATTGGTTTGTGAACTTTCAAGAAGGAGAATATGGAGTCGTCCAAACAGCGGATAATAGCCCTCTTACCTCATATGGAATTGGTTCAATACGATTAAGGAACCATGATGGAATGATCAGAACATTAATAGATGTTCGATATGTACCGGGTTTGAAGAAAAATCTCATCTCTGTGGGAGCCCTGGAATCAAAAGGGTTCAAAATTATTGCAAAAATGGAGTGATGAGAGTATGTTCCGGTGCACTAGTGGTAATAAAGGCCAATCGAAGAACAATAACATGTACCGTTATCTCGGTAGTACAGTTATTGGGACAGCGACAGTAACGTCCAGTGACAACAAAGAGGCAGAAGCAACCAGGCTATGGCACATGCGCTTGGGACATGCTGGACGAAAATCCTTGAAAACTCTATCAGATCAAGGATTGTTGAAAGGTGTAAAGGCTTGCAATTTGGAGTTTTGCGAGCATTGTGTCAAACAAGGGTTAAATTTGGTACAGCAATCCATAATACTAAAGTCATTTTGGATTATGTACACTCTGATGTTTGGGGTCCTTCCAAAACACCTTCATTGGGTGGGAAGCACTATTTTGTAACCTTTGTTGATGATTTTTCCCGAAGAGTATGGGTGTATACAATGAAGAGAAAATATGAAGTACTGGGAATTTTTCTCAAATGGAAGATGATGGTAGAGAATCAAACGGGCAGGAGGACCGAGTGTATTCGTACAGACAATGGAGGTGAATACAAAAATGATCATTTTAATAAGGTTTGTGAAAATGATGGCATCGTCTGAGACTTCACTGTCAGATATACACCACAACATAATGGAGTGGCAGAACGCATGAACCGGACCTTGCTGGAGAAGGTACGGTGTATGTTGTCCAATGCTGGCTTGGGCAAAGAACTTTGGGCTGAGGCAATTACATATGCATGCCACCTCATTAATTGCTTACCATCTGTTGCTATTGATGGCAATACACCATTTGAAAAATGGTATGGAAAGTCTGCTATAGATTACGACTCTTTACACGTGTTTGGCTCAACTACATATTATCATGTGACAGAGTCAAAATTGGATACAAAGGCAAAGAAGGCTATTTTTATGGGGATTACTTCTGGAGTCAAAGGATATCGCTTATGGTGTCCTATGACAAAGAAAGTAATATTCAGCAGGGATGTTACCTTCGATGAATCTGCAATGGTAAACAAGGTAACAAATGAAGATACCAAACAATATGATGGTTCTTCTAAGCAAGTGGAGTTTGAGAGAAAATTTATTTTTCCTACACAAGAAGTAGATGAGGAAACAAATAAAGATTATCCTCTGGAAGGAGAACCAGTAGAGGAGATTCCAACTCAGGAACCTCAACAACAACTTGAATCAATAGCAACCAGCAGGCCAAAAAGGAAAATAACGAAACATGTTCGTCTTATAGAGATAGTTGCTTGTGCAACCACAATTGCAGCTAATGATGTTCTTATCACTTATAAAGACGCAGTCCAAAGATCAGAAGAAGATAAGTGGAGGATTGCCATAAATGATAAAATACAGTCCCTTCATCAGAATCATATATGGAGATTGGCCAATCTCCCGAAGGGAAAGAAAGCAATTGGGTTCAAAAGGGTATTGCAAAGAAGGAAGGATTTTCTAATCAAGTAGATGTTTGCTACAAAGCAAGGTTGGTGGCCAAAGGATATGCTCAAAAGGAGGAAATTGATTACAATGAAGTATTTTCTCCAGTTGTAAAATATTTCTCCATTAGAATTTTGTTGGATTTGGTAGCAGAGTTGGATTTGGAACTAGTTCAGATGGATGTAAAAACTGCGTTTTTACATGGAAACTTGGAGGAGAAAATCGATATGACTCAGCCAGAAGGATTCAAAGTTGCTGGAAAGGAAAATATGGTGTGCAAACTTGAAAAATTATTGTACGGGTTGAAACAATTTTCTGGACAATGGTACAAGCGATTTGACAAATTTATGTTGCAGCAAGGGTACAAGAGAAGCAAATACGATCATTGTGTCTATTTGCGCAAGCTTAAAGATGGTTCCTTTATATATCTTCTCCTATATGTTGAGGATATGTTGATAGCTTCCAAGAATTCGGAAGAAATTGATAAGTTGAAGATTCAACTGAAGAAAGAGTTCGAGATGAAGGATCTGGGTGAGGCGAAGAAAATTCTTGGCATAGAGATAATAAGAGATAGACGTTCGAAGAAACTCTGTTTATCTCAAAAAGAATATTTGAAGAGAGTACAACAACGTTTTGGCATAGATGACAAGACTAAGCCAGTTAGTACTCCACTTGCTCCCCATTTTAAGCTAAGCACTAATATGTCACCATTGGATGAAGCTGAACAAGAGTATATGTCAAAGGTACCATACACAAATGTTGTTGGTAGCTTGATGTATGCAATGGTCTGTACGAGACCTGACATTTCACAAGCTATTGGAGTTATTAGCAAATATATGCATAATCCAGGAAAGGAGCGTTGGCAAGCTGTGAAGTGGATTCTATGGTATATTCATAATACTGTAGATGTCGGGTTAATTTTTTAGCAGGAAGACAATCAGTCTGTAGTTAGATATTGTAACTCAGATTTTACGGGTGATCTCGACAAACGAAGATCAACTACTGGTTATGTGTTTACTTTCGCAAAGGCACCAGTTAGTTGGAAGTCTACTTTGTAGTCAACAGTTGCTTTGTCTACAACAGAGGCAGAGTAAATGGCTATTACAGAGGTTGTGAAGGAGGCAATTTGGCTTCAAGGATTGTTAAAGGAGCTTGGTGTTGAACAAAAAGGTATCACAATTTTTTGTGATAGTCAAAGTGTTATTCAATTAGCGAAGAATCAAGCTTATCATGCAAGGACGAAGCACATTGATGTTCGGTATCATTTTGTACGAGAAATCATAGAAGAAGGTGGAGTCACGGTAAAGAAAATTCATACTACAGAAAATCCTGCTGATATGCTAACAAAAGTGGTGACTGCGGCCAAATTTCAATATTGTTTGGATTTGATCAACATTGTTGAACATTGAAGATTGAAGATGGAGACACAACCAAAAATTTTTATTGAGAGAGAATTGAAGATGTGAAATTTTGCCAAGGTGGAGATTTGTTGAAATTGGCAAAATGGTTAGTCCCACATCGGTGGGTTAACCCTTTGTTTGGGAATTTTTCTCTATAAAAGAAGGCCTTATGTTTAGGATTTCAACACACCTCTCATTTGCCTTCTTATATTCTTAAGACATTTGTATCTATCTCCTCTCTAGTATTATTTCACTTGTATTTTGGAGTGGAATAAAATATTGGTTGTGTCCGAGGAGTAGGCAAAATTAGCCGAACCTCGTAAATTCTGGTGTTCCTTTTATTATTGCTTTATTGTCTTATTTATTATTTGGTGGCTGCCATAATTTTTGGTATAGTAGTTGTGACTCATTCACACTATACATTTAGCTTCCGCGACAAAAATTGTTACGTGTGAAATTTGTTATCCCACTTTGGTAACGAGTAAGAATTCGTAAATATACGCGTCTACACTCAAGAACAATGACTTGATGGTTTCAGCACTACCTATGGCTCAACGTTAATTTATCAAACTTCGTTTGCTTTCTGAGGTAAGAATCATCGCTTTATATTAATTGGTATGTGCTTCATAAAGTGATTTTAATGTAAAAAAAATGGTTTTGTTTCGTTTTACGTAGAACGAATATCGAAGTGTCACCAATCATTATGTAAATGGTAAATATTGAGAAGGAAAATTTACATTTCTTGGACATCTTTGTTGTGAAAAAATGATAAGACTTTTCTTAGAGTAATAGGCTTTCTGTTGGTGCACCATACAAATTCCAAAATAAGAATATAGAATCTTAGTGTAATTACTGTCTTGCACTATTAATTATTTGTGTATCCAACTGGAGATATTTTGTATTATCCTATACTGTTTACATCTATCTTTGGTTGAGGGTTTGAGTTGTATTGAACATCTGTATCTCTTAAATGTGATCGACTTTGTGTCTTTGAGAGAATTGTCATCAACTCATTGTCTTAGATGCTATGGCCCTCAAAAATTATATTTTTAGAGATACTTTTGATTGAATAATTTTAGGTGCGCCATGCCAATTAAAATCTCAAATGCGTGGCCCTCTTTTAGTTCCATTAAAATACTTAGAATTCGATGCATGCCATTTAGCGAATTTTCATGGCTCTCGCAAAGTTAACAACGCATTAGTTGTTTTAGGTGCATTATTTAATAATCTTACCTTCCTAATACGGGTGCACATTTATGTGACCCAAATTAAAATTTCAACAAAGTCGAAATATGTCGATAATCACGGGTACATCGATTGTGACATGGTTTGAGATGCATTTTCATGATGTTGCAATTCTTTTTATTAAAATAATAAATAATAATATTAAAAGCGGTTGAAGGTTAAAATTTTCACATAAGTTAAAGCATGTTATAAATCACATAAATAAGCCGAATATGATAGTTGAGCGACCGTGCTAGAACCACGGAACTCGGGAATGCCTAACACCTTCTCCCGGGTTAACAGAACTCCTTATCCGGATTTCTTGTTCGCGGACTGTAATACAAAGTCAATCTTTCCTCGATTCGGGATTCAAATCGGTGACTTGGGACACCATAAATCTCCCAAGTGGCGACTCTGAAATTAAATAAATAAATCTCGTTCTGATTGTCCTTTAATTGAAAAACAACTCCCTCGCGCCCTCGCGGGTAGCGCCAAAAGAAGGTGCGACAACAGCGGTTGAACCGTATGGAACAGGAGATAGCAGAAATATGGACCTCAGTGATTGACCTGGGGACTCGTGTTGGTGATATTTCCACCTAGCAGAAGAAATCTGAAAAACGCATCATGGGTTGGCTCCGTGCATTGGGTCAGGCGTGCAATATCAACGCTGACTCTGTCTCCGACCAGGATTGAGCGGTCAAGGAAGTTCCATTTCCCTTATTTTGATTTACTTGGCCATGAGGATATGTCCTCAATTAAAGTATGGGGTAGGGATAGGGATACTTCATTGTATGTTTGTAATTATAACAATTAACTATTTTTCTTTGGTTGATTTGTCTTGCTTTGATTGTGTTGATGTTAGAACTATAGTCATTAGGTAAGTGAAAATAGTAATTGACTTGTCCCAATGACGGATCTCTTTCGACGGGGTTCTTGAGGGACTAAGTGGAGAAAAAATGGAGCATAGAGACTCTTCCTGATGACGGATCCTTTAGATAATTTTCTTGAGGGAAGTTGGTCTAGAGAAAATACAAAAAGATTTTTTTTATTTTTAGGTAGTGTAACAACTTTCCCCTTTGTTTTTGTTTAAGCCGCGGTTCTTTTTCAAGGGTTTATCTTGAACCGGGTATATGTAATTTTTATTTTGTTTTAGGTTAGGATTAATGGGCTATGAGCTAAAAAAATCGAAGGAAAAACCCTTAGCATTTCTACACCTGAACACGATAGACACTAGTGTGTAACGCTTAGCTTCAAGGGTTGAATCATGTTTAAGTGCATTAAAAATTATATATTTGTATCAAACGTGAACACTCAAAAAATAATGTCTTGATAAACTAATCCGGAGTGAGTCATGTGCCATGTGTGTGTGAGTGTTATTGTATTCCCGCTTTTACATTTGATGCCTAGAACTTGCCCTGTGTGTTTGCGAAACGAAATAGTTGCTTCATTTAGTTTTAGAAAGGATATAGTCATTTATTTGTTGAGCCAGACATACAAATTAAACCCACCTGAATGCATTACATCTTAGTTAACCCTATTGAGCCTATAAGACTGTTTCTTTGGTGACCACATTATGAACCTTACCCAATTGTTTGAATAGCCTGCTGTTTGAACCAATTTTCCTCTCTCTAAGCACTAGAATGGTATTGAAAATATGCAAAAGCAAAAGTGTGCGGTGATGATTTGGTTTGTGAAGTGGAACCATGGAAATAAATAAGAAGTGTAGAATGTTGAAGCACAAAAAAGAGAAGCACCACGAAATAAAAAGAAATTTGTTTTATATTGTATAGTGATTGATAAGTGGTAGCTTGTACAAATTGTACCTAATGTATGAGAATTTTTAAATAAGTTTAGGGGATTGTTCGCTGACAAACGATGATCTGGCAATTAATGTAATTGTATTAAAAATTCTTAGGGAGGTTAGTCGCGATATTTAAATATATACCACCCGTCTCTTAGCCTACATTACAACCAAATAAAGTCCGATTAATCTTAGATTGAGTGCAGCTCGATTAATAGAGTACTACATTACGGGCAAGCCTATGGTGTATCTGTGTGGCATGTGAATATTCTTGTGAGAGCGAGCAAATTTTTTCTATCTTAGTTCCTAATTGTCCTAAATATCATTGTATATAAAACTACTCTCTTGTATGACGTGAGGGCATATGATTCACAATAGAAAGGTAAGTCTTGACTTTTGTATAGAGTGGTTTGAGTAAGTGTGAACGTGCATGATAAGACAGATTTGATTCTTGAGGTAAAGTTGCTAACTACTAGGTGAAAATTCGATAACAATGTTCATGGTGTGAGTCATTAAGGGTGAAGTTTAGAAAAGAAACCTTGAAGGATGTAGTGGATTGCTCAAGGACTAGCAATGATTTAAGTGTGGGGTGTTGATAATAGACTAAATTTTATAGTTTGGCCTACGTTCGGGCTCTAACTTAAGGATGCTTTATTATTGTAAGTGCACAAATAATGCAAAAATTGACTTTAATGATGACTTTGGTGGTTCACAGGAGTGCAATAATCAAATGAGGACTTATGATGATGATCCGGGAAAATTTTAGAATTAATGAACGAAAAAAGGAGCAAAAGCTCGTTGGCAGTGGAAAACCCCTCTAGTGCGGAAATTAATGCGGCCTTAGCACGCCCCCGCTAGTCTAGCAGCCCAAAACAGTAGGAAACTCCACTAGCACAACCTTAGCATGCCTGCTCTAGTCCAGATTCGGGAGCAGTAATTTTAAAAGGGAAAGTTCGGAAGTCCAAGCAAATCTACACAAACTATAAAAGGTTTAACATGTCCAAGAGATAAGAGAGTTCGAGTTTTGAGAACAAGGAAGAGATGCAAGGGGGCAACTTGAAAAACACATTTCTCATCTCTCTAGATTGTTCTTTCATCAATGACTATGAATTATTTTGTTGTTTTCATTATTGTTATGAGTAGCTAAATACTTTAATCTAATGTTTTGGTGAAACCCGTTGGGGATGAATGATGTTATCTTAATATAGTTTTGAATTGGTTGTTAATCTCTATTTGTTCATCTATGTTTTGATTGTGATTAATTTAAAGGGCCCTCAATTATCTGTCCCTGTTTAGTATGTATCTGCTTGAGAGAGAGTGCATATTTAGGTAGTTATTTGAACAACATCACTCCCGGAGTATAGAGGAGAGTCATAACCGAGGTTTAAGAGGTTGGTTTAGAGATAACGATACCTCGGGTACAATCTAAGTGAACTGTAATTAGAATCTAGCTAGCGTAGCTTGAGAGAGTGCGTCTAGTAAATATCATAATTGCTTCAGAAAGATTTATGATTGCTGGAGAGTTCATGATTGATAGAGACAACTAAGTCACAGTTATAAGACATATAAAACCAAGGAAACCAACAACGGGGAAAACTATTACCTTAGACCTTATTTCAATTATTTATACATCAAGTATAGTTAATTTTCAGCTGTTTATTTATTTCCTGTTTTAGTTGTTAGAAATATCATCAAGTGTTAATCACAAAATTTGGGAAAATTGATTATGTCGAATTTAGTAAGTCGGACAAAAGTAATTGGTAGATTAATTCCCTGTGATTCGACTATGGGCAGAATTACTCAGATTATATTTGCAATATCCTCGTGTCTTTTTATAAAGCATAGTTTGGCGTTATCAGAGGCTTAGGTATCGAGGCAGCTAAGGATACAAAATTTAGTTAATTTAGCCAACCTAGCTTGGAGATTAATCCAACATCATCAATCACCTTGGATATCCACCCTGTCTTGCTTATATGGTCATAACACAAATACAAATACTTGCTCCTTTGTTTGGAAAAGTATAACCAAGGCTTGGACAGTTTGCCACAAGTGTATAAACCGGATTCCCAATATCAACTTTAATCTATGGGTTTGGGACTCAAACTGGATTCTACACTTGTCTAACCTTAGATCATCTCTCATAGGTCCCTTCATTAAAGAATCTATTAATCTCTCAATAAGAGATATTTGGGTTAATAATAAATTTGAAAAATTAACCTTCACCTTCCATGACTCTTTAAAAAATAGCATTCTCTCAGTCTCTCCAAAGTTGTACCCTAGGGACACAGCTTCGTGGATCTTGTCTAGTGACGGTAAATAAATTTCAAGGAGTTGTTACAACCATGTAATTCCTACCAACATTCATGTGGAAAACTTTAACTGGACTTCACTACCCAAACAAGATTAAATTTCTCCTTTGAAAATGTCCTCATAATAAACTAGTAACTCGTGCCTACCTCAATAGGGATCAACATTGACCTACATGTCCTATGTGCAAATCGGGTACCGAAAATATCGACAAAAAAATTCATAAATTGCCCAGTGGTCTATGAAGTCTGGAATAGAATAATAGGGTCATTATAAACTCTAGTGCTATCTCAAACCACTAGTTCAAACTGGATATGGCAAAGGCATACGACAGGGTCTCCTGGTCTTTCACATGCATAATGATGAGAAGAATGGGCTTTAGTGAGAAAATGATCGACATGGTGTGGAGAACAATGTCAAACAACTGGTACTCTGTCATTGTTAATGGTACTAGGTGTGGATTCTTTCATTCTACTAGAGGTCTAAAACAGGGTGATCCACTGGCTCCTTCTTTGTTTATAATTGGGGCGGAACTCCTGTCAAGGATGCTCAACAACTTAACTCATGATCAATTCTTCAATGGTTTCTACATGGAGAGAAGAGGTCCTCGGGTCAATCACCTGAGTTTTGCAGATGATGTGATCATCTTTACCTCGGCCCGCAAAACCTCTCTAACCAAGGTAATGAATATATTACAACAATATGAACAAGCGTCTGGGCAGCAAATCAACAATCAGAAAAGCCATTACATGACAACTACATCTACTCTCCCTTGTACAAACAGAAGGATCCAACAGGTAACAGGTTTCACAAGAAAAGACTCTCCAATCACTTATCTGGGATGTCCTCTCTATACTGGCAGAAAGAGAATTTTTCACTTTAATTGCCTAATGTCTAAGGTAGTAAGTAGAATTAGAGGTTGGCACGGTAAGCTTCTCTCCTATGGCGGCAGAGTAACTTTGATAAAGCATGTTCTGCAATCTATCCCAATCCACCTTCTTTCAGCAGTTTCTCCTCCTAAAACTATCCTCAAACAAATTGAAAGGCTTGCAGCAAATTTCTTTTGGGGTATGGACAAGGATAGGAACAAATACCACTGGGCATCTTGGCAAAAGTTATGCCACCCTATGAAGGAAGGGGGCATAGGCTTAAGATCCATTCAAGATGTGACCACATCAATGGAATACAAACAATGGTGGATCTTTAGGACTAAAAACACTCTATGGAGTCAATTCCTTCTGGCTAAATATTGCAAGAGATCTCATCCCGTTTCCAAAAAATGGGCTAATGGGCAGTCACAAACATGGAAAAGGATGACGTATAACAAGAAAGAGGCTGAAAACTACATACAATGGAGGTTACACTCTGGTAATTGCAGCTTCTGGTGGGATAATTGGCTTGGCATTGGACGGTTGGCTTCATTCAGAAACAATGGGGGCAGACCTAATAAGGTCAAGGTCTCTTACTTCTGGTGTAATGGGCAATGGGATCAGCAGAAATTAATTCAAATTGCTCCCATCAACATGATACCCCATATCCTTCAAATCCAAATCCATCTCGATCCAAACACACCTGATAAACCTATATGGAACCATACCACCTCCGGAACTTTCACCTGTGCATCTGCTTGGAATGTAATCAGACAAAAGAATCAACTACTCATTACTGATCAGATGACCTGGCACAAACAAATTCCTTTCAAATGGTCTTTTTGCTTATGGAGGGCCCTCAGAAACAAATTACCTACGGATGATAGAGTGGCCAGGTTTGGGCCACCTACTGTTAATAAGTGTGTTTGTTGCATTAAGCCTTCGGCTGAAACTGTGGATCACATTCTCAATAATGGTCATTTTGCAAAGATCATTTGGAAGCACTTCAATTCTCCAATTGGCATCCAAACACAATCTCAACCGCTACCCTTCTCAGCTGGTGGGTTCAGAAAAGGAAAAATGTCGTGCATAAATTACTACTTGACACCATGCCTATCATTATTTGCTGGAACTTGTGGAAGCATAGGTGTGCTGTTAAATATGGAGGAAAGACTCCATCAATCACCAGAACTCTATTTTCCATCACATCTGATGCCATTCTTCTTCTTCGATGCACCTATACTACTGCCAGATGGCCTTCTGACTGGCTGAGCATTTACAATGCTATTGAGAAATTAAAGAATCATATCCAGGTGCAGCAGGTAGTATGGCTCAAACCTCCCATGGACTATGTCAAAATCAACTCTGATGGTAGTGCTCTGTCAAATCCTGGTAAGATTGGAGCTGGAATCCTTGTTCGAAATCATCATGGTCAGTTCATTCATGCTATGGCAAGCCCTTTGGGAGAAGGATCCAATAACCTAGCAGAAACGGAAGCAGCTCTTCTCGGTATCAAATGGTGCATTGATAATGGTTTTACCAAAATTCACCTTGAAACAGACTCTAAGTTGCTTATTCTTTGGTTAACCACCAATTCTGTCACGCCTTGGTCATTGAGCATGCACATTCAGGAAATTAAGATGTTGGCTAACCAGTGCGAGAATATTTCATATTACCATGTTTTCAGAGAAGCTAACTATCCAGCTGATTCCTTGTCTAAGCTCAGTCATACCCTCACCTCCACAACTCACTTTAATAGCATAATGGACCTACCCCCTATCATAAAAGGACAGATTGTTTTGGATCAACAAGGCACACCGGCTTTCAGGCATAAAGAAACTAAGCAGATCCTTTTTCCTCCTTGATTTTGGCTAGCAAGATTTCTGAATTGGGAAGGTATACCACAGCTCAACATCAACCACTTCGCATAACCCAAACATCAACATCTGTTTGGATTCAAATGCAACAATCCAGCTCTGACCATCTCAACTGGACATTGGAAACAAGTTTCAGGAATTAAATTTGCTACTTCCATTCAAAAGTAGCAGAAAACAGCATCAGTTTAATCAATTGTTTGATCACAACAACAGTAGGTTATACATTGTGCAATAAATGATGCAACAAATGCAGTAACTGAACAAGAAGTAAAGAGAACACGCTCCTGTCACCTGAACAACAATGCCTCTTACTACTTGTTCTATTGTATTTCCTCCTTATCTCCTCCTCTATTCAAACAGTTAACTTTCTAACACGTTTGTTCACTTGTCAATTTAGAATCACAGGGACAAGTTTATCTTAAAAGAAGTTAATCAGACTTCTGGACATGCTCTATGAATGAAATGCTTACAGGAACAACAGCTTCTCACAGGCAACTTGTATGTACAAATGTGTTTTCAACTCTATTAGAACAAGGCAACATCATAAATGGGACAGCTCCATTCAATCACAACACTAAAGGTTTCCAGGAGGGTACTACATGTTGAATCAAACAAGACATCAAAGATGCATGCCAATAGTTTACAATCCCGCAGTAAGTTTTTTGAGTTTTTGGACAGTTCGGGTGCTTTCTTTCAGTGGTATTAGCTTCCTTGAAGCTCATTCTGATGGAAGTATCTAAATTGGTCAAAAGATCTCAATTACTATAGGGACAAAGCAGCATCTTTGTATTATGTTATCATTACAGAATACTTCCATCCTTTACATAAACTTAGAGTTTGTTCTAGGTTTATTTCAAATGTAATTTGTATATTCCATTGGCTATCATTGTTTGATAAACAATAGGATCAACATCATAGTTTCATCTCATCAAAGTGGTCAAATACCATTTGGTTACCATATTTGGTTAACCAAAAAGTATTTTTATCTTATGTGTGGAGGTAAGGTTTATGTCCCCCTCCAATGTGTTGTAATTATATTTCGTATTTATGAAAAAAAAAAGCAGTTGGATAAAAAAAAAAAAACCACTAGTTAATTTCCTTACGGGACCTTCATCCAGCAAACCTCCCCAAACTTAATTTCCCCTTTGTCATTTGGAACATTTGGCTAAATCGCAACAAGAATAATGCGGAGAACACCTCCCTGAATTTATCTATTAAAAGCTAAGTCAAGTTGGCCACCGAATCTAAATTGTTAACTCAAAAAAATGAAACGTTCATTAAGATTCACTTGGCATGGGTCAGCTGAAGCTCAATATAGATGGAGCGCGCCTTCAGTATATACCATAACCTAGTAGGTCTAGGAGGCTGTTTCAGGGACAGTCATGGACATTGGATATATTCTGGGATATCAACATCGATCATTGCCCAGCTTCAACTCCACTTCAGGCTAAACTGGAAGCTCCAAAGGAAGGGTTACAAATAGCGTTATCTCATGGTTTCAGTTCTCTGGTGATAAAAACAGACTCTACAGAGGTAATCAATGTTGAATATGGCAAACAGCAGTCCCACATCGGTGGTAGACTTAAGTTGGGGGGGATTTTCCCCTATAAAAGAAGGCCTAATGTTTAGGATTTAAACACACCTCTCATTTGCCTTCTTATCTTCTTAAGGCATATGTATCTTTTCTCTTTCGTATTATTTCATTTGTATTTTGGAGTGGAATAAAATATTAGTTATGTCTGAGGAGTAGGCAAAATTAGTAAAACCTCATAAATTCTGGCGTTCCTTTTATTGTTGCTTTATTGTCTTATTTATTATTTGGTGGCTGCCATAATTTTTGGTATAGTAGTTGTAACTCATTCACACTATATACATTTGGCTTCCGCAACAATTGATATCAAAGCCAAGGTGTTATCTCGGTATGCTCTGTGGT
This sequence comes from Nicotiana noctiflora, assembly GCA_032618575.1. Taxonomy (NCBI): domain Eukaryota; kingdom Viridiplantae; phylum Streptophyta; class Magnoliopsida; order Solanales; family Solanaceae; genus Nicotiana; species Nicotiana noctiflora. The sequence goes on from JASVEL010008642.1 coordinate 200,833, forward strand.
TGTAGCGTAGTCTGACCTTCCATATCAGAAAAGATTTATCTTGGTAACTTGAGTCAAGGTTCTGTCTCGGTATGCTCTGTGGTTGCAGCTTAGTCCGATCTTCCACATCAGAAAGGAAATAATCTTGATTTGTGTCGTCAGCTATTAAATAATATTTGTGTCAAAGATGGGAGACAATAAACAAGAAGAATCTACATCAAGTGTCAGCAATACGTCATCATTGGCATCTTCGCGTATGACAAGAATTGTGTCAAATGTAAAATTTGCTTTTGAAATTTTTGACGAGTCCGAACATTTTGGGATGCGGTAAGGCGAGGTTCAAGATGTCCTTTTAAACAAGGGCTAGATCTGGCCATTGAAGAAAAGAGACCAGATGCTATTGGAGAAGAAGATTGGAGAATTATCAACTGTGTTGCTTGCGATACCATTCGATCCTACCTTGCTAGAGAGCAAAAATATCCATACACAAAGGAAACTTCTGCAAGTAAATTATAGAAAGCACTAGAGGATAAAGTTTTGAAGAAAAACAGTCAAAATAAATTGTACATGAAGAAAATACTGTTTCACTTCACCTATGTTCCTAGTACCACGATGAATGCACATATCACTAGTTTCACTAAGTTGGTCACAGATTTACAAAATATGGATACAACTTGTGATGATGGTGACTTGGCCTTGATGTTGTTGGCGTCACTTCCTGACGAGTACGAGCACCTTGAAACTACCCTACTCCATGAAAATGATGAAGTTTCTCTCAGAGAAGTTTGTTCGGCTTTGTACAATTATGAACAAAGAAAACGAGAAAAACAGAAGGGCGGAGAAGGAGAAGCATTGTTCGTGAGGGGTCGTCCTCAAAATCAAACGAGGACAAGGAAAGGAAGATCTATGTCAAGATCTAAACCCAGCAAAGATGAATGTGCCTTTTGTCGAGAAAAGGGGCACTGGAAGAAAGACCGTCCGAAGTTGAATAATAAGGCCAAACATAACAATGGAAAGGCCATTATGGTTTCTAATGTAGCTTATTGTGATGATTTAGATTTCTCATTAGTTACAACGGAGCCGTCAACGTCATCAGACATATGGTTGATAGACTCGGGTTGTAGCTATCATATGTGTCCAACAGGGATTGGTTCGTAGACTTTCAAAGTTGCTGGTAAGGAAATTATGGTGTACAAACTTGAAAAATTATTGTACGGGTTAAAACAATCTTCTAGACAATGGTACAAGCGATTTGACAAGTTTATGTTGCAGCAAGGGTACAAGAGAAGCAAATACAATCATTGCGTGTATTTGTGCAAGCTTAAAAATGGTTCCTTTATACATCTTCTCATATATGTTGATGATATATTGATAGCTTTCAAGAATTCGGAAGAAATTGATAAGATGAATATTCAACTGAAGAAGGAGTTCGAGATGAAGGATTTGGGTGAGGCGAACAAAATTCTTGGCATGGAGATAATAAGAGATAGACATTCAAAGAAACTCTGTTTATCTCAGAAAGAATATTTGAAGAGAGTACTACAACGTTTTAGCATAGATGACAAGACTAAGCCAGTTAGTACTCCAATTGCTCCCCATTTTAAGCTAAGTACTACTATGTCGCCATTGGATGAAGTTGAATGAGAGTATATGTCAAAGGTACCATACGCAAATAGTGTTGGTAGCTTGATGTATGCAATGATCTGTACGAGACCTGATATTTCACAAGCTGATGGAGTTATTAGCAGATATATGCACAATCTAGGAAAGGAGCATTGGCAAGCTGTGAAGTAGATTCTACGGTATATTCATAATACTGTAGATGTCGGGTTAGTTTTTGAGCAGGAAGGCAATCAGTCTGTAGTTGGATATTGTGACTCAGATTTTCCGGGTGATCTGGACAAACGAAAATCAACTACTGGTTATGTGTTTACTTTTGCAAAGGCACCAGTTAGTTGGAAGTCTACTTTACAGTCAACAGTTGCTTTGTCTATAACAGAGGCAGAATACATGGCTATTACAGAGGCTGTGAAGGAGGCAATTTGGCTTCTAGGATTGCTAAATGAGCTTGGTGTTGAACAAAAAGGTACCACAAATTTTTGTGATAGTCAAAGTGCTATTTAATTAGCGAAGAACCAAGTTTATCATGCAAGGACGAAGCACATTGATGTTCGGCATCACTTCATACGAGAAATCATAGAAGAAGGTGGAGTTACGGTGAAGAAAATTCATACTACGGAAAATTCTGCTGATATGTTGACAAAGGTGGTGACTGCGATTAAGTTTCAACATTGTTTGGATTTGATCAACATTGTTGAACACTGACGATTGAAGATGAAGACACAACCAAAATTTGTTCTAGAGAGAAAATTGAAGATGTGGAATTTTTGCCAATGTGGAGATTTGTTGAATATGGCAAACAGCAGACCCACATCGGTGGGAGACCAACTGTCACGACTCGGATTTCCCACCATCGGGGTCATGATGGCGCCTACTAAATGGAAGCTAGGCAAGCCAAATATTAATTACATCTCCATTAATTACCAATTTCTTATTATTAAAAACATATAAATTACAGCGGAATAATCAAAATTAACGGAAGACTTAGTCAAATATGATAAAGAAAACCCAAACATGATACACTACCCAAGACTGGTGTCACAATACTCACGAACTTCTAAGAATAATACACATAATTGTCTAAAAGAAAATACAAGTTGTTTATCTCGATTACATGAGATAACAGAATAAAAAGCATAGATAGAAGAGACAACGGGTCCTGCGGACGCCTGCAGGGCTACCTCGTAGTCTCAGTAGTCGGAATATACACAATCGTGCTACTGCCGTTGCTGCTGCCCGTAACCTGTATCTGCGGAAAAAGAGCACAGAGTGTAGTATCGACACAACCGACCCCATTTGCTGGTAAGTGCCTAGCCTATCCCGGCGAAGTAGTGACAAGGCTAAGGCCAGTCACCCACCTAAACCTGTACATATATATATATATATATATATATATATATATAATACATTATAAGGAAATACTCTGCTCTGAAATAACCGTCAATAACTCACGATATCCGGAATAATCTAATCAACATAATAAATCTTACTTTCATGTCTCAATTCCTCTCTCATTTCATATCTCGTGGTAGGCGTACCACCCGCTCCCAACTATCACAGTAATTATATCTTATGGTTGCTCACACCACCCGCTCCCAATATATCAATAATTATATCTTGTGGTAGGCGTACCACCCGCTCCCAAATATATCAATAATTATATCTTGTGGTAGGCGTACCACCCGCTCCCAAATATATCAATAATTATATCTTGTGGTAGGCGTACCACCCGGCTCCCAAATATATCAATAGGCTACCGGCAACTATGGCCAATGCCAAGATTTAAGTCATTTTGTGGTCGGCGTACCACACGATCCCAATTCATAAATATATATATATTACCGGCATTTAGCCAATAATCTCTATATCAACAATATTTATAATTACCGGTTTTAAACCAATAATTTATAATAATTTTAATAATTTATCTTCATTACCGGCATAACACCAATAACTCTTAATCAACAATTTATTCATAACTGAATTCCATTTCCTACAAACTAGGATAGAACAAACACTTACCTCGAAAATTCACGAACGATTCAATCCGTAGCAATGCCTTTTCCTTTCGAATTTGACTCCAATCCAACCGTATCTATAAACAATTGATTTCATATCATCAATTCTACTTAACAAACTAGTTCATATTGCTAAATATGATTTTTACAACATTCTGCCCGGAATAGTAAAAATCGACCCCGAGCCCACATAATCGAAACTCAAGTTTCGAACCAAAATAAGTTCACCCAATCTTCCATGAGTTCAAATATACAATTTGTTCTTAAGTTCGACTCCAAAACGAGTTCTAGATCGCAAATTCTTTGAAAACCCTTACTATACTAAATTCTCAATTTTTCTACCCATTTACACCTAATTAGGCTTAGGAATTCAAATAATATTGATGGAAAATGAAGAAAACGAGTTAAGAATCACTTACCCAAGAAGTTTGATGAAGAATCGCTCAAAAATCGTCCAAAAAGTTGTGGAGAAGAGAGTTGAACAGAAATGGGATTTTTATCCCGTTTCTGTTCTGTTTTCTGACTTAAATTCGCTGGGCATAAATTTGTTCATCGCGTTCGCGACACCCCGGTCGCGTTCGCGATGAAGAAGAAGTTTTACGCATCGCGTTTGCGTGGGGCTTGACGCGAACGCGAAGAAGGAAATTTTGGGGCTTACAGTTGGCCTACGCGAACGCGAGATAGTCCACGCGAACGCGTAGAGAAAAAGGGTTGGTTCAATTTTTACACTACGCGAACGCGTGAAGTAGTACGCGATCGCGATGAAGGGAAACAGTTGGGCATCGCGAACGCGACCAGAGGGACGCGAACGCGTTGAAGGAAATAAGTTGACCATCGTGAACGCGACCACCTGGACGCGAACGCGATGAAGAATTGTCTGCTGCAGATTTCTGAAGTTTTTCTTAAGTTCAAAAACACCCCGAACCACCTCCGAAACACTCCCGAGCCCTCGGGGCTCCAAACCAAATATGCACACTAACTTAAAAACATCATACGAACTTGCTCGCGCGATCAAATCGCTAAAATAACATCAAAATCCATGAATTGAGCCTTAAAACTCAAGAATCCTTTCAAATTTTCATAATTTCCAAACTTTCCAATTTAAGGCCGAAACACGTCAAACGACGTCCGTTTTCAACCAAACTTTACAGGAAGCGCTTAACCAATATATATGAACCTGTACCGGGCGTCGGAACCAAAATACGAGCCCGATACCAGTACTTTTTAATAAAAATTCAGTTTTATTTTCCTTAAACATTTTCAGAAAATAATTTAACAGAAAAATTCTTTTACCGGGGTTCTAGACCTCGGATTTCAATTCCGGGCATACGCCTAAGTTCCATATTTTTCTACGGATTTTCCGAGACCGTCAAATCACGGATCCGGGTCCGTTTACCAAAAATGTTGACCAAAGTCAACCATATCAATATTAATATCATTTTTATCCAAATTTCTCATAGAATTCATATTTTCTATCACAAAATCTTTCCGACTACATGCTCGGATCGTGCACGTAAATCGAGGCAACATAGAATGAGGTTTTCAAGGCCTCAGAAGCTCGAAATGATTAATTAAATAAGTGATGACCCCTTTGGGTCGTCACAATCTCCACCTCTAAAACAACCGTTCGTCCTCGAACGGACAAAAGAAAGAAGTACCGAGTCAGGAAACAAGTGTGGGTAACGGCTCCGCATATCAGACTCGGACTCCCAGGTCGATGCCTCAGGAGGCTGACCTCTCCACTGAACACGCACAGAAGGATAACTCTTCGACCTCAATTGTCGAACCTGCCGGTCTAGAATGGCTACCGGCTCCTCCTCGTAAGATAGATCATTGTCCAATTGGACAGTACCGAAGTCTAACACATGTGTGGGATCGCCGTGGTATCTCCGAAGCATAGATACATGAAAAACTGGATGCACGGCTGATAAGCTAGGCGGCAAAGCTAATCTGTAAGCCACCCCTCCCACTCTGTCTAGAATCTCAAATGGGCCAATATACCTAGGGCTGAGCTTGCCCTTCTTCCCAAACCTCATCACACCCTTCATAGGCGACACTCGGAGCAATACTCGTTCGCCAACCATGAAATCTACATCTCGAACCTTACGATCCGCATAAGTCTTCTCCCTGGACTGAGCTGAACGCAATCTCTCCTGAATAGTCTTGACCTTATCCAAGGCCTCCTGAACTAAGTCTGTACCTAACAACCGAGCCTCTCCCGGTTCAAACCATCCAACCGGTGATCGACATCGCCTACCATACAACGCCTCATACGGAGCCATCTGGATGCTAGATTGGTAACTGTTATTGTAGGCGAACTCTGCTAATGGTAGAAACCGGTCCCACGAGCCTCCGAAATCAATAACACAGGCTCGAAGCATGTCCTCAAGTATCTGAATAGTCCTCTCGGACTGACCATCCGTCTGAGGATGAAATGCTGTACTCAACTGAACCTGGGTGCCTAACTCCCGCTGGACCGCTCTCCGGAACCGCGAGGTAAACTGCGTTCCCCGATCAGAGATAATAGATACTGGCACCCCATGGAGACGAACAATCTCCCTAATGTAAACCTCCGCTAACCTCTCCGACGAGTAGGGGACAGATACTGGAATAAAGTGTGCTGACTTGGTCAGCCTATCAACAATGACCCAAATAGTATCAAATTTCCTCCGAGTCAAAGGAAGTCCAGTAATGAAGTCCATTATGATCCGCTCCCATTTCCACTCGGGAATTTCAATCCTCCGGAATACACCACCAGGTCTCCGGTGCTCATATTTCACCTGCTGACAATTTAGATACCGAGCGACATACGCAACGATATCTTTCTTCATTCTGCGCCACCAATAGTGCTGCCGTAAGTCCTGGTACATCTTCGCGGCGCCCGGGTGAATAGAATACCGCGAACTGTGGGCCTCTGCTAAGATTAACTCTCGAATCCCTTCGACATTGGGCACACAAACTCGACCCTGCAATTTCAATACCCCATCATCATCTAGATTTACCTATGTGGCACCTCCCCGCTATAATGTATCTCTCAACTCACGCAAATGAGGATCATCAAATTGCCTCTCATGGATACGCTCTAATAAAGAAGAACGAGCGACCGTGCAGGCTAACACCCTGCTAGGCTCAGAAATGTCTAATCTCACGAACCGGTTGGCCAATGCCTGGACATCTATAGCTAATGGTCTCTGACTGACCGGAATATATGCAAGACTACCCATGCTGGCAGACTTTCTACTCAATGCATCGGCCACCACATTGGCCTTACCCGGGTGATATAAAATAGTAACATCATAGTCTTTTAGCAACTCTAGCCACCTTCTCTGCCTCATATTCAACTCTTTCTGCTTAAACAAATACTGAAGACTCTTATGATCGGTGTATACTTCACATGCTACACCATACAAATAATGCCTCCGGATCTTCAATGCGTGAATAATCGCCGCCAATTCTAGATCATGCACTGGATAGTTCTTCTCATGAATCTTCAACTGCCTCGAAGCATAGGCAATAACCTTGCCATCCCGCATTAACACTACACCAAGCCCAATACGGGAAGCGTCACAATAAACAGTATAAGGTCCCGTACCTGTGGGTAAAACCAATACCGGTGCTGTGGTCAAGGTTGTCTTGAGCTTTTGAAAGCTCACCTCACATTCATCGAACCATTCAAATTGAACACCCTTCTGGGTCAATCTGGTCAGTGGGGTTGCAATAGACGAAAATCCTTCTACGAATCGGCGATAATAACCCGCTAACCCCAAGAAACTCCGAATATCTGTGGCTGATGTCGGTCTAGGCCAGCTCTTGACTGCCTCAATTTTCTTCGGATCAACCTGAATACCTGCTGCCGTCACAATATGACCCAGGAATGCAACTAAACTTAGCCAAAATTCACACTTTGAAAATTTTGCATATAGTTGGCTATCTCTCAGAGTCTGCAAGGCCACTCTGAGATGTTGCGCATGCTCCTCCTGACCGCGGGAATATATTAATATGTCATCAATGAAGACTATTACAAACAAGTCTAGATAAGGCCGGAACACCCGATTCATTAATTCCATAAAAGCTGCTGGAGCATTTGTCAACCCAAAAGACATGACCAGAAATTCAGAATGTCCATACCGAGTGCGGAACGCTGTCTTAGGGACATCGGATGCCCTAATCTTCAGTTGATGATAGCCCGATCTCAAATCTATCTTTGAAAATACCTTGGCACCCTGAAGCTGGTCAAATAAATCATCAATTCGTAGAAGTGGATATTTATTTTTGATAGTCACCTTGTTTAACTGTCGATAGTCAATGCACATTCTCATCGAACCATCTTTCTTCTTTACAAATAATACGGGTGCACCCCACGGCGAAACACTGGGCCTAATGAAACCCTTTTCAAGTAAATCCTGCAATTGTTCCTTCAATTCTTTTAACTCCGGCGGAGCCATACGGTATGGGGGAATGGAAATGGGCTGAGTGCCTGGAGCCAAGTCAATGCAAAAATCAATGTCCCTATCGGGCGGCATACCTGGCAAGTCTGAAGGAAATACTTCAGGAAATTCGCGAACCACAGGCACAGAGTCAATAGAAGGAACCTCAGCACTAGAATCACGGACATAGGCCAAATAAGCCAAGCATCCCTTTCCAACCATACGCCGAGCTTTAACATAAGAAATAACATTACGGCTAGTATGACCTGAAATTCCTTTCCACTCTATACGAGGCAAATTCGGCAGAGCTAAAGTCACGATCTTGGCATGGCAATCTAAAATAGCATGATATGGAGATAGCCAGTCCATGCCTAGTATAATATCGAAGTCCACCATATTTAGGAGTAATAAATCAGCACGGGTCTCGAGACCCTCAATTACTATAATACATGACCGATGAACTCGATCAACCACAATAGAGTCGCCTACTGGTGTAGACACATGAACAGGAACACTCAGTGGATCACCGGGCTGAATCAAGTATGGTGCAAAATAGGAAGACACATACGAATATGTAGACCCAGGGTCAAATAATGCTGATGCCTTTCTATCACAAACCAAAATAATACCTGTAATGACGGCATCGGAAGACTCAGCCTCTGGTCTGGCGGGAAGTGCATAACATCGGGGCTGTGCCCCACCACCCTGAGCAGTATCTCTAGGACGATCAGCTGCTGGCTGGTCTCTACCTCTATCGGTCTGAGCTCCACCTCTATGACCTCTACCTCCATCTCTATGTCCTCTACCTCCGCCTCTAGCTGGCTGGGCAGGCTATGAGGGAACTGGGGCCTGAATCATGGCACGAGAACCCTGCTGGTGAGATCTGTCCGAAGCTCGAGGGCAATACCTTGCAATGTGCCTAAGATCACCGCACGTAAAACAAGCCCTCGGCTGCTGAAAATGGCGAAGTGGTGGTGCACCGATAGGCTGCTGATCAGAGTAGCGTGGCTGAGAATTACGATCACCTGAAGCATCATGAGAAACCTGAAGAGCTGACCGATAAGGCCTAGGAGGATGGCCTCTATCATAAAAATCTCTATCTCCGGACGAGGTACCACTAAATCTACTCGAATTACGAGATCTCTTATCCGATCCATGTCTCGCTCCCCGTGACGAGCCATCTCGATCCGGCGGGCCGCATTAGCCGCCTCCTGAAAAGTGATTTCAGTTCCTGCTCCCATAGCCATCTGTAGCCGAATTGGCTGATTCAAGCCATCAATAAACCTCCTCACTCTCTCCCGCTCTGTGGGAAGTATGATAATAGCATGACGAGCCAGGTCCACGAACCTAGTCTCGTACTGTGTGACAGACATAGAACCCTGATGAAGACGCTCAAATTGTCTGCGCATAAACTCCCGCTGAGTTGCTGGAAGGAACTTCTCCAAGAATAATTCTGCAAACTGCTCCCAAGTCAAAGATGACGATCCCGCTGGCCTGGTTAGACAATAATCTCTCCACCAAGTCTTGGCGGAACCGGATAACCGAAAAGTAGCAAAATCCACACCATTAGTCTCCACAATACCCATAGTACGGAGAACTTCGTGGCAGCTGTATAGGAAATCCTGTGGATCCTCCGAAGGAGTGCCACTGAATGTGGTAGTGAACAGCTTGGTAAACCTGTCCAATCTCCACAACGCGTCAGCAGACATGGCTGCACCATCATTAGACGGAGTCGCGATAATAGGCCGAGCTGCCTCAACTGGCTGAATCACAGGATCCTGAGCCTGAGGAATTACTGGCTCCGGAGTGCGCGTAGCAGGAGTCTGATTACCTCCTCCGGCCTGAGAAGTGGCTGGTGCTACCGGTAATAAACCCGCTCTAGTGACATGATCCATAAAACCTGCTATCCGGACCAAAGCATCCTGAAGATCCGGTGAAAATAAAGCTCCTCCTGGGACCTGAGCTGGGCCTACTGGAGCTGCTGGGGCTGGAATTTCCTCCTCTATATGAACCTGAGGTTCTGCCACTCGTGCTGCTGCTCGGGGCTGAGCTCCGCCCCTACCTTGTCCTCTAGGACGACCTCGACCTCGGCCTCTACCCCTAGCGGGAGCTGCCGCTGCTGGGACCTCGGGCTGCTGGTCAGTATATGAGGATGCACGTGTCCTTACCATCTGCGGAAGAACAGAGTATAAGTTCAATTAAAATTTTAAAAGATCAAGTCGCACGACTGGAAAGAATAAAGGGAATATTTTCCTAACTCCGTAGCCTCCGGAGGATAAATACAGACGTCTCCGTACCGATCCTTCAGACTCTACTAATGTTGTTCGTGAGTTGTGAGACCTGTGCAACCTAGTGCTCTGATACCAACTTGTCACGACCCGGATTTCCCACCATCGGGGTCATGATGGCACCTACTAAATGGAAGCTAGGCAAGCCAAATATTAATTACATCTCCATTAATTACCAATTTCTTATTATTAAAAACATATAAATTACAACGGAATAATCAAAATTAGCGGAAGACTTAGTCAAATATGATGAAGAAAACCCAAACATGATACACTACCCAAGGCTGGTGTCGCAATACTCACGAACTTCTAAGAATAATACACATAATTGTCTGAAAGAAAATACAAGCTGTTTATCTCGATTACATGAGATAACAGAATGAAAAGCATAGATAGAAGAGACAACGGGTCCTGCGGACGCCTGCAAGGCTACCTCAGTCACATGGATACGAAATCCTGCTATTGAACTACTGCTGTTGTTGCTCAAAACCTGGACCTGTGAAAAAATGCACAGAAGTGTAGTATCAGCACAACCGACCCCATGTGCTGGTAAGTGCCCGGCCTATCCCGGCGAACTAGGGACAAGTCTATGACCAGACACTCACATAAACCTGTGCAGTTTTATATACATATGTACCACATATATAATACATTATAAGGAAATACTCTGCTCTGAAATAACCGTCAATAACTCACGATATCCGGAATAATCTAATCAACATAATAAATCTTACTTTCATGTCTCAATTCCTCTCTCATTTCATATCTCGTGGTAGGCGTACCACCCGCTCCCAACTATCACAGTAATTATATCTTGTGGTAGGCGTACCACCCGCTCCCAATATATCAATAATTATATCTTGTGGTAGGCGTACCACCCGCTCCCAAATATATCAATAATTATATCTTGTGGTAGGCGTACCACCCGCTCCCAAATATATCAATAATTATATCTTGTGGTAGGCGTACCACCCGCTCCCAAATATATCAATAGGCTACCGGCAACTATGGCCAATGCCAAGATTTAAGTCATTTTGTGGTCGGCGTACCACACGATCCCAATTCATAAATATATATATATTACCGGCATTTAGCCAATAATCTCTATATCGACAATATTTATAATTACCGGTTTTAAACCAATAATTTATAATAATTTCAATAATTTGTCTTCATTACCGGCATAACACCAATAACTCTTAATCAACAATTTATTCATAACTGAATTCCTATTCCTACAAACTAAGATAGAACAAACACTTACCTCGAAAGTTCACGAACGATTCAATCCGTAGCAATGCCTTTTCCTTTCGAATTTGACTCCAATCCAACCGTATCTATACACAATTGATTTCATATCATCAATTCTACTTAACAAACTAGTTCATATTGCTAAATAGGATTTTTACAACATTCTGCCCGGAATAGTAAAAATCGACCCCGGGCCCACATAATCGAAACTCAAGTTTCGAACCAATATAAGTTCACCCAATCTTCCATGAGTTCAAATATACAATTTGTTCTTAAGTTCGACTCCAAAACGAGTTCTAGATCGCAAATTCTTTGAAAACCCTTACTATACTAAATTCTCAATTTTTCTACCCATTTACACCTAATTAGGCTTAGGAATTCAAATAATATTGATGGAAAATGAAGAAAACGAGTTAAGAATCACTTACCCAAGAAGTTTGATGAAGAATCGCTCAAAAATCGTCCAAAAAGCTGTGGAGAAGAGAGTTGAACAGAAATGGGATTTTTATCCCGTTTCTGTTCTGTTTTCTGACTTAAAATCGCTGGGCATAAATTTGTTCATCGCGTTCGCGACACCCCGGTCGCGTTCGCGATGAAGAAGAAGTTTTACGCATCGCGTTCGCGTGGGGCTTGACGCGAACGCGAAGAAGGAAATTTTGGGGCTTACAGGTTGGCCTACGCGAACGCGAGATAGTCCACGCGAACGCGTAGAGAAAAAGGGTTGGTTCAATTTTTACACTACGCGAACGCGTGAAGTAGTACGCGATCGCGATGAAGGGAAACAGTTGGGCATCGCGAACGCGACCAGAGGGACGCGAACGCGTTGAAGGAAATAAGTTGACCATCGCGAACGCGGCCGCCTGGACGCGAACGCGATGAGAATTGTCTGCTGCAGATTTCTGCAGCTTTTCTTAAGTTCAAAAACACCCCGAACCACCTCCGAAACACTCCCGAGCCCTCGGGGCTCCAAACCAAATATGCACACTAACTTAAAAACATCATACGAACTTGCTCGCGCGATCAAATCGCTAAAATAACATCAAAATCCATGAATTGAGCCTTAAAACTCAAGAATCCTTTCAAATTTTCATAATTTCCAAACTTTCCAATTTAAGGCCGAAACACGTCAAACGACGTCCGTTTTCAACCAAACTTTACAGGAAGCGCTTAACCAATATATATGAACTGTACCGGGCGTCGGAACCAAAATACGAGTCCGATATCACCACTTTTCAATCAAATTTCAGTTTCATTTTCCTTAAACATTTTCAGAAAACAATTTAACAAAAAAATTCTTTTCTCGGGGTTCTAGACCTCGGATTTCAATTCCGGGCATACGCCCAAGTTTCATATTTTTCTACGGATTTTCTGAGACCGTCAAATCACGGATCCGGGTCCGTTTACCAAAAATGTTGACCAAAGTCAACCATATCAATATTAATATCATTTTTATCCAAATTTCTCATAGAATTCATATTTTCTATCACAAAATCTTTCCGGCTACATGCTCGGATCGTGCACGTAAATCGAAGCAACATAGAATGAGGTTTTCAAGGCCTCAGAAGCTCGAAATGATTAATTAAATAAGTGGGAGACTTAAGTTGGGGGGATTTTTCCCCTATAAAAGAAGGTTATTTAGAATTTAAACACACCTCTCATTTGCCTTCTTATCTTCTTATGGCATTTGTATCTTCTCTCTTTAGTATTATTTCACTTTTATTTTGGCGTGGAATAAAATATTGGTTGTGTCCGAGGAGTAGGCAAAATTAGCCGAACCTCGTAAATTCTGGTGTTCTTTTTATTGTTGTTTTATTGTCTTATTTATTATTTGGTGGCTGCCATAATTTTTGGTATAGTAATTGTGACTCATTCACACTATATACATTTGACTTCCACAACATTCAAATCACTTAACAACGACAATGAATCTAATTATATGATTGTCAACTACTGCATGTGGCTAATGCACCAGCTGAGGGAGACGAAATTAATCCATAACTACAGAGATGCTAATGACATGGACAAGCTAAGGAAGCACTGGAAAAGTTCTCCGATCATGACCCCCTATTAATATCATAAATAAGTTAAAAACTATCTAGTGTTTTTTGTGTAATTTTACCGCACTGGGCAATATGAATACTCTCAGTTGTTATACTATTAGTGAGGATGTGTAATGAACTATATGAGCTACTTAACCTGATATAAGCACTTATCTTTGCTTGTCAAAAAAAAAAGATTGAACACTTATTTTTTATGTTTGTTTGACTGGTAACTAAAGAGGGTCGTTATGAGGGTTGGGGTGGGTGAGTAAGTAGAGTCAACTGGTCTGCAAGAGGCATAGAGACAGTATCTCAGTTATGCAGTGAAATCTACAATAAAAAAATTAAACAAAAGTTTGTGTTTAGTCTGTGTAAAGCTGCAGTATTGTACTGGCTCTTTCTTCGATTTCAAATGCTTAAAATATAACAAGAATCATGCCTCAAAGAATGAGTCCGGAGCCAAAATAATAACTAATATAATAAAAATTACGCTTTTAAAATTAAAAAAAAATATAAAAATAAGCAATTCGCAATATTAAACTGTGAAATGCACTAATGGCCGTTAGTGCATTTCGCAGTTTTATACTGCGAATTGCTATTTTTTTTTTTAAATGGTCGGTTTTTGAAAACTGACCTATTTCGCAGTTTTGTACTGCGAATTAGGCTATTTCGCAGTACAAAACTGCGAAATAGGCTGCATTTTGGGCTCACTTTTAATTAAAATTCATAATTCGTAGTAGTGTAGTACGAATTTCATTGAAAAATTGCTCAAAATTTCCTTATTTATAGACGATTCAACTTCATGAAAATTCCATCAACACTTAAACTTCAAACAAACGCTTATTCTCTCTTCTCCTTATCAATCCATTTTTTATAATGTTTGAAGTTGCCAAAATAAGGGTTTCATTGTATTGGGGGGTGAGGTTGTTGTGGATAATAACTCAGTGAGGTATAGCTCTCCTCTACAGTGTCATGTTAAATTGCCGCTTAATATGGAGTACGATACTTTGGTATCGTTGTTACGTAAAAAAATGAGTGAGCGGAGGCATTCGGTTAGCATTAAAGTAACCGGAAGATTTCCTTATTCAGTGACCCCGCATGGGTTTGCTTATTATTCTGAGTTTAACATTGACGATGATGAAAGTCTTAGAGATTTTTTGTGGGTTCCGGACGAATATAGAGAATACATTGTAATAAAATTATTAGAAATGTATGTAAAGGTTGAAGACCTTAGTAGTAATGAGGGAGTGCATATAAGTGATAACCCCCAATCATCGGGTGGTTATTTTGGAGCTGCAGCATTAGCCGGACAGGTTGGGGATGGAAGAGGTTCTCTTGATTTGAACTTGTCACCACAGGCGAATGAGCAGCCAGAAAATAATGTTACTACTTCGTATAATCAACAAGACGACTGGTAAACTTAATTTTAGTGAAAATTTTTTCTTGATGTTTTAATTGGATTTGTATTAATATTTCTAATTTTCATAGGGTGCACCGTCCGGATTTGAATTTGACAAATTATGACCACGTCCCTAGTTGGAATTTGCAAAACTCTGCAGTATTGGAGCACGATGGTCCCTCTGGTAGTTATCAGCAACCTCAAGATAGCCAACATGAAACTTCAAGACAATACGATTTGTAAGTAAAGTGATATAGTGATATGTACAGTATTTTTCCTAAGTATTAGGAAACTTAAATTTTTGTTGGTTTTATGCAGTGAAAACGAGCTTCTTGAAGCTCCTGGACTAACACAGTTGCCCGTAGACGATGTTTTTACTCGTGACTTAGCAGATGCGCAGAGTCAGGAGGATGATAGTGATTACGATAACAATGTGGATGAGTCTGGTGATGAGACACCCTTCCGTGAGGAGGGTGATGATGAGGAGGGTGACGATGAGGAGGAGGAAGTGAATGTGGAACCTGAGTTGACTAGGGAGCATGTTCCTCCACCCCCCGTTAGACCAAGAGTGTATGAATCCCACGTGCCTTTTCATGAGAGAAATATTCCATACCTTGATAATTTGCCCGCCATGCCTAATGTTGATGCATTGACAAGGGATGATGATGAATTACGATCGAAGATGTGGGATGAATCTAGACCAGCTGTTCTTACAAAGGGCATGTATTTCCCCGACAAAGCTCGCCTAGTTAGGGCTGTAAAAATCTATAGCATAAGGGAGTGTCGTGAGATGACGGTAAGTGAGTCAACTACGGATAGATACAAGGCTATATGTCATTGGATGCTTCGTGCTACAAAGAAAAAATCTGGTTTGTGGAAAGTTGGTAAATTTATTAGCGATCATAGATGTGAAATGGACACATTCAATGAGAACCACTTCAACCTAGATGTTGACTTGATTTCCCTTGTCTTGGTTCCATTTTTGGAAGTGTCTATTAGATTTAAGATTAAAGAGTGTATTACAGATGTCCACAAGGAGTATGGTTGTACTATAAGTAAAAGAAAGGCATATCTCGGTCGCAAACATGCCTTTGAACTAATTTATGGAGACTGGGATAAATCCTTTTCAAATATTCCCAGGTACATGGCTGCACTGCAACAATTTAACCCCAGTACTATTGTTGAATGGAGGCGCGAGCGAAGTCCTGGCAGTCCGGAATTTATATTCAACTATCTATTTTGGTCATTTAAACCAGCAATAGATGGTTTTGTGCATTGTCGTCCTGTAATTTCCATAGACGATACTCATGTCTATGGAAAGTATGATATTAAGCTTTTGATTGCAGTTGCTATAGATGCCAACGGTCAAATATTTCCACTAGCTTTTGCCATTTGTGCGAACGAAAGTGAAGAGACGTGGACGCAATTCTTGAACCACTTGAAGCAGCACGTTGTCAAACAGCGTTCAGGTATTTGTCTAATATCTGATCGGCATGGTGGTATTTTAAGTTCTGTACGTCACTTGCCTGAATGGAAGGCACCGCATGCATACCACCGTTACTGTGTGAGGCACCTAAAGGCCAATTTTCAAAAGAGATTTCCTGACAAGGCGTTGCATAACTTAATGTGGATGGCTGCAACCGAGCACCAACTCTATAAATTCACGAGGTGCATGGAAGCAATCCGGCAGATGGAACCACGAGCCAATACTTGGTTGATGCAACATGATATTTTACAAATTAAATATAATGGTTGTTTAAAGGTTCCATGCTTGATTTTTGAGGCCCGGGACCACATAATAATGCTTAATTATTATAAATATCAATTTTAATATTTTCATAATTTTATTGACTTAATTAATTAAATTACGTATAATTTTACAAAATGAAGATAATGGTTGTTTAAAGGTTCGAGGCTTGATTTTTGAGGCCCGGGACCTCTTAATAATACTTAATTATTATAAATCTCAATTTAAATATTTTCATACTTTTATTGACTTAATTAATTAAATTACGTATAATTTTACAAATTAAATATAATGGTTATTTAAAGGTTCCATGCTTGATTTTTGAGGCCCGGGACCACATAATAATGCTTAATTATTATAAATATCAATTTTAATATTTTCATAATTTTATTGACTTAATTAATCAAATTACGTATAATTTTACAAAATAAATATAATGGTTGTGTAAAGGTCCAAGGCTTGATCTTTGAGGCCCGGGACCACATAATAATGCTTAATTATTATAAATCTCAATTTTAATATTTTCATAATTTTATTGACTTAATTAATTAAATTACGTATAATTTTACAAAATGAAGATAATGGTTGTTTAAAGGTTCCAGGCTTGATTTTTTACGCCCGGGACCACATAGTAATGCTTAATTATTATAAATCTCAATTTTAATATTTTCATAATTTTATTGACTTAATTAATTAAATTACGTATAATTTTACAAATTAAATGTAAAGTTTCCAGGCTTGATTTGTGACGACCGGGACCACATAATAATGTTTAATTAGTATAAATCCCAATTTTAATATTTTCATAATTTTATTGACTTAATTAATTAAATTATGTATAATTTTAGAAATTAAATATAATGGTTGTTTAAAGGTTCCAGGCTTGATTTTGAGGCCCGGGACCACATAATGCTTAATTATTATAAATATCAATTTTAATATTTTCATAATTTTATTGGCTTAATTAATTAAATTACGTACAATTTTACAAAATAAAGATAATGGTTGTTTAAAGGTTCCAAGCTTGATTTTTGACGTCCGGGACCACATAATAATGCTTAATTATTATAAATCTCAATTTTAATATTTTCATAAGTTTATTGACTTAATTAATTAAATTACGTATAATTTTACAAATTAAATATAATGGTTGTTTAAAGGTTCCAGGCTTGATTTTTGAGGCCCGGGATCACATAATAATGCTTAATTATTATAAATATCAATTTTAATATTTTCATAATTTTATTTATGACAACTTGATAAAAATATCAAATCATGATAAATTCGTACTAAGGCTCTACGCTAAAATTTTATGAGGCTCTACGCTACAAAGCTCTATGCTACAAGGCTCAACGCTAACAGGCTCTACGCTAACATGATATACAATAACATATTAAATTAATACTAACATGATAAATTAAAATTAACATGGTAAATTACCGCTAACATATACAACATGGTATATACAATATATAACATAAATAAAATTAACAATAACATGCTATATAATATAAAACTAACACTAACATATTTTCTAGTGATTTATAAAATAAAATCAATTCAAATACCTCGAATTAAAGGTGTGATAGTGAAATTTTGTAACCGAAACCGTGTCCAACACTGTCTCCGTGTGGGACCCACTTGTGTTACACTTGAAGGGGACGGGTGGGACCGCAAAATATTTTTTTTGACAAAAAAATTGAAAGAAAACAAGAGGGGGCCGAGAGGTTGGGGAGGATTTTTGAATTGAAAATGGGGTAGTGGGGATTTGGGAAGAAGATGACCGGATATTTAAAGGGGTAAATCGCAGTACAGTAATGCGAAATGCAATTCGTAGTACAAAACTGCGAATTGCATTTTGCAGTACTGTACTGCGATTTACCCCATTTTTTTAAAAAACAATTAATACTATTTTGCAGTATAATACTGCAAAATGTTCTAATGGACGTTAGTACATTTCTCAGTATTATACTGCGAAATAGATGTTTTGGTATTTTTTTTTTAATTTTAAAAACTTATTTTTTGTTATATTATTTATTATTTAGGTTCCGGACTCATCAAAGAATGGATGTATCAAGTTAATTTCCTTTCTTTTATCCATGCAATGCAAATAGTATACACTGCTAAATTTCAGATCATCTTATTTAATCTTAATTAACTTTTCATGCAAAATTATTGAACAAAATGCTAGCTCTCTTTTTGCTGGCTAGATCTCCACTCTCTATCCATGCAAAATGAAGAAAATATTCTGTTTTCAACACAATCTGATGAAGAAATTGTTCAACAAAAATATTAGAAAAAACTTTGTGCCTATTGTCCTAAAAAAAGTTACAAAATTATTGTATACGAATTAAGAATTTTAAGTTTAATTATGAGTTACTGCAGCGAGCTCGAGTTAATAATATGTAATAATAATTTCATTCATAGTTAAATATTTATAGAATCTAGTGAATAACTTACTCTATATATAGAGTATAAATAAAAGTTATTAGATTCACGTGAATCCATAACTAATAATGTAGATGACTAAATTATAAAGCTAGCTAACACATGAGCGGAGGGGTTCGTCTGAACCCTGTAGCTTTTGTGCAAATTCTGTATGATAGTAAAATTCGTAGAATATGTGTAAATTATTATTATTTTGAGAACTCAATAACTTGAATAAACTAGTATCTCAAACTCATAAGCTTTAAATTCTAATTTCGCCTCTAGCTACCCTGTCGAAGAGAAAACAACTGGTTTATCATAGTAGAGTCCGGAACCTAAATAATGTTTTTTATAACAAAAATTACGTTTTTGATGTTTTAAAAAAAACATTTTTGGCTATTTCGCAGTATTGAACTGCGAAATGCACTAACGTCCGTTAGTGCAATTCGCAGTTCAATACTGCAATTGTATATTAAAATATATATTTTTTTAATTTTGCCTAGGTATTTATTGAACAGCCTAATTCGCAGTTGTGTACTGCGGAATGGGTATATCGCAGTACACAACTGCGAATTAGGCATTTTTTGGGCCCACTTTTCCTGACATAAAAATATTTCAAATTCATAATTCGCAGTATTATAGTGCGAATTTCATTGAAAAATTGCACACCCCAAGGTCGGACTTGCCTTATTTATAGACGCTTCAACTTCATAAAAATTCATTCAACACTTAAACTTCAAACAAACGTTTATTCTCTCTTCTCCTTATCAGTCAATTTTTTACAATGTCCGAAGTTCTAAAAATAAGGGTTTCATTGTATTGGGGGTGAGGTTGTTGTGGATAATAACTCTGTGAGGTATAGCTCTTGTCACGACCCAAATCCGGTCGTGATGGCGCCCAACAATCAAGCTAGGCCAGCCAGACCAACAATTACTTATCACATCGAATACTAGTCCCAAATGGACATCCCAAGAAGAATATATGAGTTAAAGAACTCCAATAATAATAATAATGAACAAAATACGGAGAAGTGCGAAAATAACTGACACTCCCAAAGATCTGGAGTCACAAGTCTAGAGCCTCTAACAAAACCCAATAGGAATAGAGAGTACTGTATAGAAATACTCAAGTCTGAATACAAAATACGAATAACAACTGGAAAGGAGAGGAGAAGCTAGGTTATGCGAACGTAGGCAACTACCTCAGCAACTCGGTATGACACTGCAACCGCTGAAAATGCCTGTCTACTGCTCCTGAGTACCTGAGTCTGCACACAAAAGGTGCAGGGAGTAGGGGTGAGTACTAAGTACTCAGTGAGTAATAAATATATATAAGCAGCTGAAAGTAGGAAATCCATAAAATACCACAATATGAAGCTACACTACAGTCCGAATCTCCTACGAACTAGCATCAACAGTACAATACAGCTACCACAGAATAATTCAACAAATAACGATGCAATGCAATGCACATAACCGCTACGGCATGTAGCCCGATCCGTTTAACGTCGACGGCGCTCACTGGGGGTGTGTACAGACTCCGGAGGGGCTCCTACAGCCGAAGCGCAATACTGCTGTGACGTGCAGCCCGATCCTCATATAAACCGCTACGGCGTGCAGCACGATCCATCCTCAGTCCACATAAATCAGGTAAGTCACAAAAACAGTTCATTCTTCTAAATTCCAATTTCCAGTTCATAATTTATGAAAAATACTTAACTTTCATTTAATTTGCAAAAAACGGTGACTTAACATTTCAATAATGTGATTTCAATTTCCAGGACTGAGATCAGCGATTAAGCAAATATAGCTATCACATAAATATTGTCCTCTAAGGACGCTACAGGTCGGCAAAAGGCCCCAAACAAGGCTTACCGCCCACAAATATATCAAATACGGTGTATTTCCAACACTAATAGCATATTATTCACATCCGGGATGGACCAAGTCTAAATCCCCAGTCATAATCAATCTCGCACCTACCACGGTGTGCGAGCCACGCCCTACTAGCGTCAAAATGTGCTAAGCAGGGGGGGTTTCGAACCCTCAGGCTACCATATACACAAACTACTCACCTCTAGCCGGTCGTAGACTCGTCCGCGATGCCTTTTCCTTTGAAATTCGCTCCCTCGTGCGTAGAATCTAGTCAAACCACAATAATTATATCAAATACGGGTCAAAGAATCATAACCCATTTCAATTTACATGAAATTTGCATAAATACACTAAGTTGGTAAAACTCGACCCCGGGCCCACCGCTCAGAAAATTCCGAAATTAGTACCAACGCGATCCTCGTCTCGCCACGAGTCCGTGCATATAAAATTTATTGAAATCGGAGTTCAAATGGCCTTCCAAAACTCAAAATCCCGTTTTCAATACCTAGGCCACAATTCTTCAAAATTCTACCCAAATTCATGAAGATTGATGTTAATCCTACCATAAAATTATGTTTTTGAGTCAAGAATCTTACCTCCGATGAATACCCGATGATATCTCAGTGATTTCCTCGAGTTTTCTTCTCTCTAGGGCTCAAAATTGTGTTTTGGGTGAATGAACCTGCGAGCCCTCTGTTCTGTGATTTAATTCACTGCCAGAACATTTCCTTCTATGCGATCACAGGCCCCTTATTGCGATCGCATAGAGCAAGTTTTCTCAGGCCTCCTATTCGTTCTCCGCGATCGCAAGCCTAGCCATGCGATCGCATAGCTTCGCATTTATACCCTCCGCGATCGCAATCGAGCCTCCGCGATCGCACTGCACGAAATTTCGGACCCTATGCGATCGCAATGCCCTTCACGCGATCGCATAGAGTTAACTTGCCGCCCCCTTCCACTCTTCTATGCTATCGCAATCATCTCTATGCGATCGCATAGAGCAACTGCTGCCTGCAATTTTCTGTAGATTTTTCCAAGTTCCAAATGCCCGGTTGATGGTCCGAATCCATCCCGAGGCCCCCGGGACCCCAACGAAAACCACCAACATACTCCAAAACATGATACGGACTTATTCCAATCATAAAAATACCATCCTAAACATCAAAATCACCATTTCCACACGAATTCAAGCCTAAGTTTCTTCAAAACTAACATTCAATTCAAAACCCGATCAAACGATGTCCGAATGACCTGAAAATTTGCAGACATATCCAAAATCACATAACGAAGCTACAGAATTTTTCGGAATTCCATTCCGACCCCCGGATCAAAATCTCACCTACCATCCGGTTTCCGCCAAAATTCAACCTTCGCCAATTCAAGCCTAAAACTACACCAGACCTCCGAATTCAATTCTGATTGCTCTCCTAAGTCATAAATGATCCCCCGGAACTAGTCGAATCATCAGAATCCGGTTCCGAGCACTCTTACTCAATAGTCAACTCTAGGTTGACTTCTCACATTCAAGCTTCCTTTAAACAAGCTATTTGCTTCATTTTCAATCCAAATCACTCCTAACTCACCCGATATATTCTAATACTGATTTAAAAGCATAAGATATGTAAATCCAAGGTAACGGGGTGGTAATTACCATAACGACAGGCCGGGTCGTTACATTCTCCCCAACTTAAACAAATGCTCGTCCGCGAGCGGGTTAAGAAATATACCTGGAGCATCAAACAAGTGAGGATATCTGCTCTGCATCTCCCGCTCAGTCTCCCCAGTTGCTTCCTCCACGGGAAGACCTCTCCACTGCACTTTCACAGAAGCTATGTCCTTGGATCTCAGCTTACGAACCTGTCGACCCAAAATGGCTACTGGCTCCACATCATAAGTCAAGTCCTCATCTAGCTGTATCGTGTTGAAGTCTAACACATGAGACGGGTCTCCGACATACTTCCGGAGCATGGATACATGGAACACCGGGTGAACTCCCGACAAACTGGGTGGCAAAGCAAGCATATAGGCCACCTCCCCAACTTTCCTAAGCACCTCAAAAGGTCCAATAAACCTTGGGCTCAACTTCCCTTTCTTTTCAAACCTCATAACACCCTTCATAGGCGAAACCTTCAGCAACACCTTCTCACCTACTGAATAAGACACATCTCGGACCTTCCGGTCCGCATAACTCTTCTGGCGCGACTGAGCTGTGCGAAGCCTCTCCTGAATCACCTTCACCTTGTCTAAGGCATCTTGGACTAACTCTGTCCCCAACAACCTAGCCTCGACGGGCTCGAACCAACCGACTAGAGACCTACACCGCCTCCCATATAAAGCTTTATACGGTGCCATATGAATGCTAGACTGATAACTATTATTATAAGCAAACTCCGCAAGAGGTAAGTAATCAGCCCATGAACCACCGAAATCAATGACACAAGCACGCAACATGTACTCCAATATCTAAATAGTACGCTCAGACTGCCCATCCGTCTGTGGATGAAATGCTGTGCTCAACTCTACTTGTGAACCCAACTCTCGCTGAAATATCCTCCAGAACTGAGAAGTGAACTGGGTACCTCTGTCTGATATAATAGAGATGGGAACTCCATGCAATCTCACTATCTCACGGATGAATATCTCTGCCAACCGCTCTGAGGAATAAGTAGTACACACTGGGATGAAGTGAGCTGACTTGGTCAACCTATCCACTACCACCCAAACTGAATCAAACTTCCTCGCTGTCCGAGGGAGTCCACTAACAAAGTCCATAGTAATCCTTTCCCACTTCCACTCAGGAATATCAATACGCTGGAATACACCACCAGGTCTCTGATGCTCATACTTGACCTGCTGACAGTTTAGACACCGAGCCACATGGCTCACAATATCTTTCTTCATCTTTCTCCACCAGTAATGCTGCTTCAAGTCCTGATACATCTTTGCGGCTCCTGGATGAATAGAATACCGCGAACTGTGGGCCTCCTCCAATATCAACTCACGAAGGCCATCAACATTGGGCACGCATATCCGGCCCTGCATCCGCAATACACCATCACTATCAATAGTGACATCTCCGGCATCATCATGCTGTACTCTGTCCTTAAGGACAAGTAAGTGTGGATCATCATACTGGCGCTCTCGGATACGATCATATAAAGAAGAACGAGCCATCACACAAGCCATCACCCGACCGGGCTCAGAAATATCCAGTCTCACCATCTGATTAGCTAACGCCTGAACATCAACTGCAAGGGGTCTCTCCCCAATTGGAATATACGCCAAACTGCCCATACTAATAACCTTCCGGCTCAAAGCATCAGCCACTACATTGGCTTTCCCGGGATGGTACAAGATAGTAATATCATAGTCTTTAAGCAATTCAAGCCATCTCCGTTGCCTCAAATTTAGATCTTTCTGCTTAAACAAATGCTGAAGGCTGCGGTGGTCTGTATATACATCGCAAGATACACCATATAGGTAATGCCTCCAAATCTTCAAGGCATGAACAATAGCAGCTAACTCCAAATCATGAACAGGGTAGTTCTTCTCGTGGGGCTTTAGCTGACGAGAAGCATATGCAATAACTCTACCCTCTTGCATCAACACACAACCGAGCCCAACTCTAGAAGCATCACAATACACCGTATATGACCCTAAGGCTGATGGTAACACAAGTACCGGAGCTGTGGTCAAAGCCTCCTTGAGCTTCTGGAAGCTCTCCTCACATTCATCAGACCACACAAACGGAGCATTCTTCTGTGTCAACTTAGTCAATGGTGAAGCAATAGATGAGAAACCCTGAACAAACCGGTGATAATAGCCTGCCAAGCTGAGAAAACTCCGAATCTCGGTAGCTGAGGAAGGTCTGGGCCAATTCTACACTGCCTCAACCTTCTGTGGATCAACCTGAATACCATCACTGGACACTACATGTCCCCGAGAACTCCCTCTTCTCCAAATCATTGGTAAGTCAACTTTTACTCAATTTCTCCATGTGAGCACGTGATTTTTGCCCTATATGAGAATTACTCCCAAAAATTCAAAAGTAAAATAATCTTTTCGTGTGTGCTCTTTTTAGATTTTTCGTGACATTTTTGGATAGTTGTTTGTATATGTCTAAGCGTGTTTGTTTGTTTAAATTACGAAAAATACAAAATATATTGCGTTTGCATCCTTAGAATTTAATTTACAATTAAAACTAATCCAGTTTATTTGACAAAAATGGAAAATCACAAAAATATGTATTTTTTGCATTTTTAGCATTTGATGTCCTAATTGTGCGATTGTATTGTTATTTAATTATGTGTGATAATTATTTAGAGTTAATTAGTACTTTAGGATAATTTGGTCAAGTATTAATTTAGGATTGAATTTTTATTTTTAGAGAAAATTAAAGAAAAAATATATAAATAGATTAGAAATAAATAAAGAAAGGAGAAATTCGGATTGGGCCAATTTTAATTAAATCCCTAAGCCCAACTCTTGAAATCCATCCCAATCCACCCACCACCCAAGTCCGACCCGCACCGACCCATCCTTTAATGAATTGATCATGGCCATTGGATTTCAATCATCCAATGGCCTAAATTAATCCGGGCATTTTGACACAACCAAAGGCCCCCCAAACCCCAGCCTACCCGGTCACTCTCCCAAACAAACCCCTCATCTCCTTCACTCCTCTAC
Source organism: Nicotiana noctiflora (assembly GCA_032618575.1). Classification (NCBI taxonomy): domain Eukaryota; kingdom Viridiplantae; phylum Streptophyta; class Magnoliopsida; order Solanales; family Solanaceae; genus Nicotiana; species Nicotiana noctiflora. The sequence goes on from JASVEL010008642.1 coordinate 226,588, forward strand.
TCCCTAGAAAAAACCCTAGCCGCCACCCTACCCCATCGACGGAAACCCGGCGGCAACAACGCCGCCGGCCACCAAAATAACACCACACGACAACCTTAACCCCTTCTACAAGAATCCGGCAATCACTAATCTCGAATCAATCAGGAAATTCTCGAATCTTCATTTGAAGATTCGAGTTAAACTCGAACCAACTCCGATTGATCCCAAACTCATACCAATTGCTCTCCGGACTTTCCTCGTAACCGAACCAAACTTGGTTTGGTTCGAATCCGGCTAGAAACGTTCGAACCCCAAATCCGAGCCCAAGAACCCTAGAATTGAGAAATTAGGGATTTCATGCAGATTGAACGAAATTGAAGTTAATAAACTTTAATTGGAATGTTTTCGTTTGAAAACATTCCAATTAAAGTCTATTTGACTTCAAATGCAACCGCAACTCTTTTCGAACCCAAGTCGGCCGAACACTCTTATCTTCCAAGGTATTTGTTTTCTTCTCTGTTTTGTTAATTATGCTCGGCCCTATAGTAGTTCTCAATTGTTGTCAATATCGTTGAGATTCGGATGCCATTCTCATTTCTCTCCTCATCTCTTTGGGACCTTTTATTTGGTCGATCTGTTAGTTGTTGTTCTTTGTCGATAACATGTAGTTGTTAGTCGAATTCAATTCGTTGTTAATATCGTCAAGTTATTGGATTTATGAAATGCTGTCCGAAAATCTGTTGGTCACTGTTTTATCGGATTTTGGTTGTCGATTACACATATCGTAATCGGTTAATCGAATGTTGTCAAATACGTGTTCGCGTCAAGTAGCGTCGTCGAATAGTTGTTTGTCATTATTGCTGAAATTTCAGAATCATTGTTAGCCAATTAATCTGTTATCATTGCTATGTGTTGTAGTGGATTAGATGTCATCTTCTAATTACCTAGGTTGAGTTATTTGAATTACCACACAGTAATTAGCATTCCTGGATTGAATGGGACTGTTTGATTGGTTTGAAACTGAAATCATGGTTCAAATTAGTTGACTAGGAAATCATGGGTTAACATTTAGAGTATTTAGTGTCCTGCACATGAGGCAAGTCAGTGGAGTCCACTGTCACAACAGAGCAGCCCACCAGTGCCCTGCAATTACCAATTTTTAATTATGAACACCCCATACTTAGACATAGTTTAGTGGGTTGGACAGAAGGGGGATGGGCAAGGGACTGTTTTGCAGAATCTGGATGTCCTAGGTTTGTTTTTGGTTATAAATAGATAGGCATCAAAACTAAAACAGGGGGAGATTGATAGGCATACATACAGACTTGAGAGGAGACTTGAGAGGATAAACACACTGAGAGAACTAGAGAAAAATAAGCAGTGATAACAGAGTATCTGGAGAGCAAAAACAAAACAGTCACACAGAGAGAAAGGCCACTGTTTCATAGGATTTGTGGTCACTGCTTCGATTGTTTGCTTCAGTGGTTGAGTTGTTTGGCCATTGTTGTTGCTGTGGTGTTCGTTTGAGGCTGTTGGTCAGCATTATTGCTGCTCTTGGTCGTTTTGTTGCTGCTCTTGTTCATTTGGTGTTGCTTGTCCAGTATTGGGGTTCTTGGTCTAGTGTTGTTGCTGTTAGACAGTGTTGTTGTTGCTGTGGTGCTCGTTTGAGACTGTTTGGTCACTAGTGTTGCTGTTCTTGGTCATTAGTGTTGCTGGCTGGTTTATAGTTGTTGCTGCCTGGGTTGATTTGTTGCTGTTAGGCAAGTGTTGTTGCTGTTGTGTTCATTTGTTGTAGCTGGATCAGGGGTTGAGGGCTGTGGTAGGTCCAGTGTTGTGCTGCTTAAGTGATTATGGCTGCTTTACTCATTGTTGTTGTTGCTGTGTGGTGTTGCTGTTGTTGGTCTATTTGATTGCATTGGTTGTTGTGGCTGTTTGGTATACTGTTGATTGCTGTTGGTTTACTGTGGTTATTATTGGTCTTTGGTTGTTGTTCCTGTTACTGTTCTTGTTGTTGTTGCTGCATTGCCATTGCTCACTCTTCCTTGTTCTTCCGCATTCCAGGTACACACCTCTGTTATTGTAGTTCCTTGGTTCGAAAAGAATGAAGTTTGAAGCTTGTGCATAAAGTCTATTGAAACATGTAGTCGTTTATAGTTCTTATGTTTAATTACATTCTGTTGTTCTTCAATTAAATTTGTATTGCTAGTTTTGTTACGGAAAATGTAGCTAGACCAAAGATACACTATCATTAGATATGCACGTAAACCCGAATTAGTCTGTTGTATCTTTGTTCAATCTTCTCTACTCATGTGTATAATCTCCAAACCTGTTAAATGATAGACCTTATGTTAAAAGCAAGATTAGCTAGGGAGTTGTTACTCAACGGAATGACGTAATTAGATTAAAAAGAGTCGGGGGTGCATTTCATGTGACCCGACCCCAATTTTGGGCAAGAATGAACAAAGCGTGTCAGGAACCACAGGCGCATTTCATGCGGTGTGGTTCGTAGCAAGTTTTAAGTAATTTGGAATCAACTCTTAAGTAAGATACAGTGGGATGTAGTTCGCTTTAGATTTGAATCAAAGGTACGCCTCGCCCAAATAGTTACACTAATCACATAGCCGTCATAGATGTACATATAAATACTTAGATTTCGAGATGCGTCGTTTCTTAACGAATATCACGCCTTTCCCAACAGTGTAAATAAGTAGTCGATCCGGGCGCATATTTTAGCTTTACCTTTTTAAATACGGGTGTGCATTTCATGTGACCCAAATCCAAACCCCGAAATGTTGAATAAGAATATGTTGAGGATCCGGGTGCATTTCATGTGACGTGATTCGAAAGCATATTTTTAAGCAACTTTCTCTTCCGTAAATCACAACCAATAATAAAAGCGGTAAAGGGGTATTAACTTGCACTAAGTACATAATTGTAAAAAGCAGATAGATAAGCCAAACACGACGGTTGAGCGACCGTGCTAGAACCACGGAATTCGGGAATGCCTAATACCTTCTCCCGGGTTAATAGAATTCCTTATCCGGATTTCTGGTTCGCGGACCGTTAAATAGAGTCATTCTTTTCCTCGATTCGGGATTTAACCGGTGACTTGGGACACCATAAAATCTCCCAAGTGGCGACTCTGAAATAATTAAAATAAATCCCATCTCGATTGTCCTTTAATTGGAAAAACTCTTTGCATCCTCGCGGGTGCGGTAAAAAAGAGGTGTGACAGCTCTGGCGACTCTGCTGGGGAAGATAACCCAGAACCACTGGTTCAGGGTTTAAGAATTCGAGCTTGGAATAATTGTTGTATTTGGCTTATTTATTATTTGATTTTATTATATGTTTGTATTAATGTGCAAAATGATATTTTTATCGCTTTGATATTTTTTGAACTGTTTGAACTGTACATATAAATTGTGCCGAAACCAATCTCCTCTCCGAGTCTTCTAAATCATGAAGAAGGGTGCACTTCGTGTGACTTCTTTTCTGTATAGTGTCTAATTCCCACCTTAGAACGAGGTTTGGATAAGTTGCAAAACCGGTGAAGCTTCTGTATTCCCGGGTTGCTGCCTCCTCCTCGGCTCGAGTTGTCCGCTCGGGTAAGCCAGGTCTAGAACAATAAACCCAGGTTTTAAAACCTAGAATAACAAAGCTTCATGTCGGATCCCTAGTAGGAACGTTTATTTGCATCATGTTGCATTTGACTTAGGGGACTCAACACGGGGGTTGGGTCCGTCTAGGACAGGTGACCTGAAATGAAAAGACCATCCTGCTGCATCCTGTTTGTTTTATGCATATATTTGCTTCAGACTTGCAGGCTAACCGTTTTTTTTTTATATTGAGGAAAATGAAAAAAAAATAGTCTCAAAATAGTTTGTTTTTTTTTACTTACTTAAAAAGAAAAAAAAACGTTTGTTGTAAAATAAAAAATGTTTGATCAAAATAAAAAAAAAATAGTTTCAAAATAGTTTGTTTTTTTTTACTTAAAAAGGAAAAAAAACGTTTGTTGTAAAATAAAAAATATGTGATTTCAAAATGTTTGTTTTTTTTTACTAAAAAAAAAAAAAAGAAAAATTTTGTTTTAAACTTAAAAAAAAAATGTGTGTGAAAAAATAATAAATAGTTTGTTTCCTTTAAAGATGTAGTTTGTTTGACCGAACTACGCAGGTTTGATTCTCGCCATTAGGTGAGATACGTAGGCAACCCTTATCGGGTCCAACCACCCCTTCAAAAAATTAAAAAAAAAAAAAAAAAATGTCTAAGTTTTAGTTTTTAATAAAATCAAGGTGATGCCATTTTGAAAAATAGCCGAATGTTCCGAAAGGACGCCGGAAGGCTGTTTTTGCAAAAATAGCCACTTTGAATCATTTTTAATAATTTGCGGGCACAGCCTTGAAATATTCCTTGTGGAAATGTTGCAAGGCCATAGCCGCAAAATCAAGTTCGGATTCACACCCCGTTTGCAAAAAATAAAAAAATATATATATAAAAAATCAAAAAAAATGTATGTGTTTAATTTTGTCAATAAATCAAAGTGATGCCATTTTGAAAAATAGCCGAATGTTCCGAAAGGACGCCGGAAGGCTGTTTTTGCAAAAATAGCCACTTTGAATCATTTTTAATAATTTGCGGGCACAACCTTGAAATACTCCTTGTGGAAATGTTGCAAGGCCATAGCCGCAAAATCAAGTTCGGGTTCACACCCCGTTTGCAAAAATAACCAAAAAAATGTCAAATTTTTGATTTTGTTATAAATAAGTCGGGTGATGCTATTCTTGCTTAAAATAAGCCGAACGTCCCTCAAAAGACGTCGGAAGGCTGTTTTTGCAAGAATAGCCACTTTGGATTTTTTTTAATAATTTTGGACACAACCTTGAAATATTCCCTCGCGGAAATGTCGAAAGGCTGTATCCGCAAAAATCAAGTTTTGAGTCATCATCCGCAAAAACTCAAGTTTTGAGTCATCACTCAACTTTACAAAAATAACCACTTTGTCAAATAAGCCATTACATGGCCGGAGTTTTGCTGAAATAGCCACATTTTTGCATTTTAACTTCCTCAGTCTTGTGTCGGCCTGTGTCGTGCTGAACGATGCCCCATAGGCCCCAGGATAAAAAATTTTGAATTGGCATCTCTTCTTAAATAAAATTTTGCAAAAAGAGCCACTTTGTCTAAATAAGCCATTACATGGCCAATTTATGAAAAATAGTCTTGTGTTGGTTTATGGTGATGCCGAACGATGCCCCATGAGCCACAAGATGAAAAAAAAAAAATTTCAAGTTTATCTTTCTTAAATAAATTTTGCAAAAAATAGTCATTTTGTCAAATAAGCCATTATGTGGCCAATTTTGTAGAAATAGTCATAACTGACACCAAAAAAAAATATATATTCTTTTTCTTGTAGAAATCTCCTACACAAGTTTGTAGTTGGAGTCGGCTTCTATAATTTTCCTTCAAAGAAAAAAAAGAAATCAAAAAAAAAAAAAAAAAAATCAAATAAACATTTCTTTATTTCTTGCATTAATTTGCAAGAACTACGCTCGGTCCTGATTCATGCGGGGTCATGATACGTAGGCAATCCACATAGGATTCGACCATTTCCATAACCAAAAAAAAAAAAAAAAAAAAAAAAGAAAGAAGAATGATCAATAAGCGGGATACCTTAATGCTGACATGCTGGCTTTGTTTTGTTGTGTCCATTTCCAGAAAGGTGGTTGGTTGTGGTTATGAAATAACTCTTCCCCGTAAGACGAAGTCAGAGGACAATGGCAGATAATCTCAAGACTGAGTGGGTTGGTACAGGTACCCGACAACAGCCGGTTGAACGGAACCACGGGTTAGTAGAGGAGGTCAAGATATTGAGACAACACGTGGCTGATATGTATCGGGCGTGGATGGATGGAAAAGCACCACCTCCGCCACCACCTAGCTTCCTGGACTCTGTCCTTACCCGTACCATGAACCCGATGCCAGATGATCTCCCGCACTCTCCATATATACCCGCCTATCACAACTTCTCCGGCCATTCGAGTAACTCAATTACTCGTCCCCCAACTATGTTTTCACAACGCTACTCCCGTCCCCAACACCACTACTCTCCCCGGGACAACCAAAATCGTACTTCACCTTCCAGGTACCCAGCTCCACAAAAGGCTTACCAACCCCCACGAACATACCGGAAACCCCCCGGGTCAGGTTTCAAGCCAAATAAGGCGTTTAGGGAGGAAAGGTTGCTGAAGCGAGAAAAGGCGCTCACCCCTATCGGAGAATCCTATGCAAGTCTGTTTGAAAAGTTAAAACATGTCGGCTTGATTACGCCGCTCCCCGAATACACTCCCGATCCACGTGCAAGAAGCTTCGATCCTACTGCACGATGTGCATACCATTCCAATGTCAGAGGGCACGATATTGAGAGTTGCCGTACCTTGAAAAAGGAAATAGAAAGAATGATTCAAAAAGGGTGGTTGATTGTGGTCGATGATGATGACATAGGGCACACAAATCCCCTGGGGGGTGTACCGACTGGAGCTAAAAATGTTGAAGCAGTTGGCAGCCTTGGCAATATTGATGCAGAACTTAGTGGCTAAAATGTTGTGCTTGGAAATTGGGAAGATACTCCATCTTTCGGTCAGCTAGATGGAGCTTTGGTGGTTCGTTTTTGTGGTCATTTTTGTTGTCCGAGTTATTTTCAGGGTTTTCTTGTGGTCAAACCCTTTTGTCCTAGCAGTTTGCTTTGGTCTTGCCCAGTTTTGTTTCAGGGCTGTACTCTAGTTTGTTTTGCTTGTTTTATCATTGAACCATTTCGTCATTAGTTTAATGAAGCTTTCGGTCTTTTGTTACTTCCGGTCATTTTATTTGTTTAGTTCTTTTACCCTTTAGATTTGTCTTGTGCTCAAACGCCGAATCTAGTGACACGACATGCGCACACATAATTATGGCTTAATTCTAAAAGTTAATCATTAGGCAATTGGAAGATGATCGGGTCATCTAAAGGAAACAAAAACAACTTGAGACTATTTGGATCCTGAGTCATTTGAAACCGGGGCAAGTAAAAAAGAAACAGTCAAAGGCAAGCTGGCCAAAATTGACATGGGGTCGTTCATAATGAGAGTGTTGCCCAACAGTGCTTTAAAGATATGATGAATATTAATTGTGTTGTTTACGCTTGGCATGTTTTGAAGATTGGAATGACGAAGGCATTTTGTTCCGCTATCCAAACACTTTATCCATCGTCAACCCTTTGAGCCTGAATTTAAATTCTTTCATACCCCTCCTTCGGAATTAGTTGCAGAGACTAGTTGCAAAGACTAGAAACACAAGTTTGAAAGGCAAGAGAAGAAAGGGATAAATAAAAAAGTAAAGAAAAAGAAAACAACAAAAAGAGATAAAGAAAAGAAAAAGAGAAATATGTGAAAAACAAAAGAAACTTGAAAAAGAGGAATTGGGAACTACGTTTGACCTGATTCCTCAAAGAGGATACGTAGGCGCTTCACAGCTCGGTCATAGGGTAAATAAAGTAATAAAAATCCCCAAGTAAAAAAACTGGGGCAAAGAAAAATTGTGTTTATTGTAAATAAATTTAGGTCCGAAGGTTGTAAATGTTGAACCCAAAATTGATTTTGTTTTGAGCCTTCAATACCCTTTCTTTCTAGCCCTATCCAAATCCCACATTACGGTCCAAAGAAAGACCTTCCGATCAGTCTTCAAAAGATGCCGCGTCAAGCGAGGGATAGAGTCCTATCATAATATAACACGTTGATTCTCAGCAGAAAAGACGTTGATTCTCAGCAGAAAGGAAATACGAGAGAGTCTTGGCAGTGACACCCCAATCCCCAGCTAAAAGTGATACAAATGAGAGAATCTTACCGGTGAAAACCTTCACAGGCACCATAAGACGACGAAAGCTGAGAGAAAATCAAAATGAGAGAGGCTTGAAAGTGAAAACCCTTCGGGCACTACAGGTCGAATAAAGGTGATAATCGGATGGAAATCACGAGACCGAAATCGTGAAAGACGAAGGATAGACCATATGTGCATGTCATGACCAGTGGAGTCGGTATTCGCGTTTGATAAGTTTTGTAGATATTTCTTGCTAGAGAGTCATTTTCTTTTTCCTTTGTCTTCTATTTTGTTTCTTTTTATCTTTCTCATTTTTATCAAAAATTCCCCATCAAGGTTTGTCTAGTCAGAACAAGTGAGAAATGACTTCAAAACTTGCCACCAACTTTCCAATTATTATGCAAGGAAATG